>CM066051.1:58940418-59428613 GCA_033557465.1 Ichthyophis bannanicus | reverse complement strand
TGGGACCCTTTTTAATAATGGTTTATGGACCTTTCCTCCAGGAACTTGTCCAAACCTTTTTTAAGCCCAGCTACACTAACAGCCTTTACTACATCCTCCGGTAACAAATTCCAGAGTTTGATTACACGTTGAGTGAAAAAATATTTTCTTTTATTAGTCTTAAATAGTTTACCCTGTAGCTTCATTGCATGTCCCTAGTATTTCTATATTCTGATAATGTAAACAATCGATCTATGTTTACCCGTTCCACTCCGTTCATTAATTTATGACTTATATCATATCTCCACTCAGTTGTCTCTTTTCCAGGTTAAAGAGCCCTAACCTTTTTAGCCTTTCTTCATAGGAGTATCCTTCCATCCCCTTTAACATTTTGGTGGCTCTTCTCTGAACCTTTTCTAATAATGCTATATCCTTTTTCAGATACGGCGACCAGAATTGCACACAATATTCAAGGTGCGGTCTCACCATGAAACGATATAGAGGCATTATAATATCTTTGGTTTTATTTTCCATTTCTTTCCTTATGATACCTAGCATTCTATTTGCTCTCGTTGGCCGCCGCTGCACACTGAGCCGAGGGTTTTAAAATGTTATCCACAGTGATGCCTAAATCTTTTTCCTGGGTGGTGGTTCCTAATGAGGAACCTTGCATTGTGTAACCATAGTTTGGGTTGTTCTTCCCTAGGTGCATAACTTTGCACTTGTCCACATTAAATTTCATCTGCCATTTGATGCCTATCTTCCAATTTATCAAGATCCTCTTGCAATTTTCCACATTCCTCTTGGGTTTTAACAACTTTAAATAGTTTTGTGTCATCTGCAAATTTGATAACCTCACTCGTTTATTCCCTTTTCAATGTCATTTATGAATATGTAAAAAAGTATCTGACCCAGCACAGATCCATGTGGTACACCACTATTAACCATTCTCCACTGGAATAATTGGCCATTTAGACCTACCCTCTGCTTTCTATCTTTTAACCAGTTCCTGATCCACAATAGAACACTACCTACTATCCCATGACTCTTAGTTTTGCCAAAAGTCCCTGATGAGGGGACCTTGCCAAGGCTTTCTGAAAGTCCAACTACACTATATCAACCGATTCACCTTTGTCCACCTGTTTATTCACACCTTCAAAAAAACATAACACATTAGTAAGACAATATCTACCTTGTCTAAATACATGTTGGCTGTCTCCCATTAATCCATGCCTATCTACATGTTGATTAATTTTTTTCTTTTTTATGGTTTCTACCATATTTCCCATTACAGACGTCAGGCTCACTTGTCTGTAAATTCCCGGATCACCCCTGGAACCCTTTTTAAAAATTGGTGTTACATTGGCAATCCTCCAATCTTCAGGTAGTACAGATGATTTAATGAAAATTCACAGGATTACTAATAGCAGATCTGCAGTCTCGTTTTTCAGTTCTTTCAACACCCGTTGGATGTATACCATCCAGCCCAGGTGATTTGCTACTCTTCAGTTTATCTAATAGTTGTAATACATCTTCCTGATGTATTGATATTTCCTTCAATTCAACTGCACCTTTAAATACTACTTCAGGCATGGGTAACATCCCTACATCTTCCTCGGTAAAGACCGAAGCAAATAATTCATTCAGTCTCTCCGCTATCGCCTTGGCGCCTCTTAGTGCCCCTTTAACCCTTCTATCATCTAATGGACCAACTGACTCTCTCACAGGTTTCTTGCTATGAATGTACTTGAAAAAGTCTTTATTTTGTGTTTTTGCTTCCGCAGCAACTTCTTCTCAAATTCTCCCTTTGCCTGCCTTATCAATGCCTTGTATTTGACTTGACAGTGCTTGTGCTGTTTCCATGTTTTGTCATTTGGCTCTTTTTGTCATTTTCTGATAGATGCTTTTTTGGCAACAACAGCCTCTCTGACCTTACCTTTAAACCATGCTGGCAGTTTTTTGGACTTCCTTCCACTTTTCTTAAAGTGTGGAATACAGCTGGTCTGGGCTTCCAAGAGTGTATATTTCAACAACACCCAAGCTTGATGTAAGTCTTTAACCTTTGCAACTGCTCCTTTACTTTTTTCTTAACTATTTTCCTCATTTTATCATTGTCTCCCTTTCAAAAGTTATAAGGTAGTACTGTGGATTTCCTTACTATCCCTGCTCCACCAATTAAATCAAATGCGATCATGCTATGATCACTATTGCCAAGTGGCCCCAACACCCTTATCTCTTGCACTAGATCTGGTGTTCCACTAAAAACTAGGTCTAATATGGGCTTCCCCTCTGGTTGTTTCATGAAACCAGATGCTCCAAGAAGCAGTCATTATTTCATCTAGGAACTTTATCTCCTTAGCAGGTACCACCATGACACTGACCAAGTCCATTCCGGGGTAATTGAAATCACCCATTATTATTACTGCACTGTAACTTTTGTTAGCTTCCTTGATTTCTTTGAGCATTTCATCATCCATTTGTTTATCCTGGCCAGGCGGGGTCGATAGTTACACCCCCACTGCCATCGCCTTCCCCTTTTTACGTGGAATTTCAATCCATAGAGATTCTACAGCAAATTTTCTTCCCTGCAAAACTTTAATCCTTTCTGACTCAATGCCCTCTCTAACATAGAGCGCAACCCCTCCACCAATTTGATCAGCTCTATCATTACAATATAGTTTGTACCCAGGTATCACAGTGTCCCACTGGTTGTCCTCCTTCCACCATGTCTCTGATATTCCAATCATATCTAACCTCTCATTTAGTGCTATATATTCTAACTCTCCCATCTTATTTTTTAGACTTCTAGCATTTGCATACAAGCATTTTAGAGACTGTATTTTATTCATATTAATCTGGCTATTGGTAGGCATGGGTAATTTGGGATCTTTAAGCTCTGTCTGCTCCATACTCGAGGGCATTTGGGCTACATTACTCTTGTTTGGAACCTGTGTGCTTTTGGTCGTATCTTCAAGGATACATTCTTCCGAACCATCTGCTCTTGGGTGACTGTCGGCTTTCCCCTATTATCTAGTTTAAAAGCTGCTCTATCTTCTTTTGAAAGGTTAATGCCAGCAGCCTGGTTCCATCACGGTTAAGATTAAGCCCTTCCCTTCGGAAGAGCCCCTCCTTTCCCCAGAATGTTCCCCAGTTCCTAACAAATCCAAAGCCCTCATCTCTGCACCATTGTCTCATCCACGCATTGAGACTCCGGAGCTCTGCCTGCCTTTTGGGTCCTGCGCGTGAAATGGGAAGCATTTCGGAGAACGCTACCCTGGAAGTTCTGGATTTCAACTTACTACCTAAAAGCCTAAATTTAGCCTCCAGAACCTCCCTACCACATTTTTACTATATCATTGGCACCAACATGTACCAAGACACCAGACTCCTCCCCAGCACTATCTAAGACCTTATCTAGGTGGCACGTGAGGTCTGCTACCTTCGCACCAGGCAGGCATGTTACCAGGAGATCCTCACATCCACCAGCCATCCAGCTATCTACATGCCTAATGACTGAATCCCCAACTATAACGTCTGTCCTAACCCTTCCCTCATGGGCACATGGCCCTGGAGAAACTTCCTCAGTGTGAGAGGGTTTTGCATCACCTGGAGGACAGGTCCTAGTTACAGGATCACTTCCTGCCACACCAAAGTGATGCTCTCCTGTCACGTGACCTATCTCCTACATGGCAACAGGGATGCTGCCAGACTGGAGGTGGGACTTCTGGACAATATCCCTGTAGGTCTTGTCTATGTACCTTTCTGTCTTTCTTATGTCTTCCAAGTCTACTACTCTAGCCTCTAGAGAACCGACTTATTCCCTGAGAGTGAGAGCAAAGAGCTCCTTGCACCTAGTGCACACGTAAGACCTCTCACCAACTGGGAGAAAATCATACATGTGACACTCAATGCAAAAGACTGGAAAGCCCCCATCTCACTGCTGTACTACTGTCTGCATCTTAGTATTAAGCTTGTGGTTAGATCTTTAAGTTCTTTACTTACTAAGGGTTTGCTATGGATATTTATACTAATAAAACTGTACCTAATACGTTTAATATACCTTGTTCACCTGAAGCTTAATTAATCTCAGGTCCTTAGTGTATGACTGATTTGGATAACAAGCTTCACCTGAGAGCACCTCCTTTTCTTTAAGATGTGTAAGTACCTATAAAGCTATGATTATCCCAGGGGTGGGTGGATGTTGGGGAGGGAGGGAGGGAAATAAGACTTATTAAAAGAGGGCTGCTACACAGTACCCTGTCCTGTGCTGCTGAGGTAAGCTGTGACCAACTTCCTGGGTGATTAACAGTCCTTGCTTGGATAGAAGGAGTCTTTCAAAATGGCCTTTGATCTGCCACATGGTATTAACACCTATTGAAAACGTTTCACAGGTCTCTTGCCCCCTAGGTAGAAGGCCTCTTTGTAAAGGTCTCTAGAAGACTTTATTTGTTGCTCAAAGAGTACGGACCCTGTTTTACCTTTTATGCTAAGTTATATTCTGATTTGGGAACAACATCGCCATCTTGAAAACTCCCCCGATTCAGGGTAGAGCACCTCATCGCTCCAGCCAGCTGCCCTGCTCAGGTGCTCCAGCCCAATCGGGGCTGTGGAGGAGGAGCAGCGGCTCTTTAAAAGCAGTCTGCCTCCGGGCAGGCCCGCACCTGTCGGGCCCACGCCTGAGGGCCTCGCCAGAGGGCCTTTTGGCGTGGCCCTTAGGCAGTGGCCATCTGTAAAGGTATCCGCTGGCCCATACAACCCCTGCATTACACGATAGTCAGCAGACAAGTCAGGAACAGCTACCCTCCACGCACCATTCCAGAAGAAAGCTGCAGCAGTGCCTCGAGATCCCAACTCTCCAACTAACTGTCCTCTACCTGTCTACATGCTGCAAGTATACCAACCATATCCTATTATGGACATTAGTCTTTCACTCTCTTAACTGCTTTTTACTTTGCAACTATTCTGTTACATATTGTTTACTTTTGCCTCTACACATAGGTATTTAGCCACTGTTTATACCTTGTAATTGTACTACTTGTTACAAAAGTATCAACCTCGACACATAGGTTTTTAGCCATTGTTTATACCTTGTAATTGTACTACCTGTTACAAAAGTATCAACCTCAACACATAGGTATTTAGCCACTGTTTATACCTTGTAATTGTACTACTTGTTATAAAAGTATCAACCTCAACACATAGGTATTTAGCCACTGTTTATACCTTGTAATTGTACTACTTGTTACAAAAGTATCAACCTCAACTAAATTTACAAAAATATTTAACTGCTACATCTTGCCTTGCAATTGTATCGGTCTCAATCTTTGCCACTTCACACTCCTATACTCCATTTACTCCACATCCCTTATCCAGACTGCCTTCATATTCCACTTCCCTCTCAAAAATGGCTACTTCCAAATCATGCGCATCCACTCTGTGTCTCGTCCTCAGTTTACTTTACCTCCTCTTGCTTACCTTCCCTTATGTACTCACTTTAATCCACAGCACCCCCATCCCAATTATCTACTCCCACAGGCACCTATATTCCATTACACCTCCCCCTCCCCCCGATGCCCACCATAACCCCCATATAAACTACCGTCCATGCAAACTTAAGGCTATTCCTATAAACTCAAACCTTAAACCCCACTCCTCATCTGAGCTCCCTCTTCCCCCCTTAAATGCACACTACTCAATGCCCGTTCAGCCAGGAACGAAATCCCCTTACTTACTGACCTTATTACTGTTCACAACCTCGATATTCTTTGCCTCACTGAAACCTGGTTTCAAGACTCAGACACAGTTCTAACAAATCAACTATGCCCCAAAGAATTTTCTATCAATATAAGTAACAGACTAAATGGAAGAGGAGGAGGTGTAGCTATTATCTCCAGATCAAACCTACAATTCTCCTCTGTAGATCTACATCCACCTGAGGAATGGACGCTATTACTGTCTCTAACTCCATGCTTTCCCTGCACTTGCTATACCGTGCCCCCAGACTGACTCATCTGATCTCTCCACGATCCTAGACATAGCCTGCTCTCCTCAAACTTTCTCACGCCTCCTAATTATCTTAGGAGATTTAAACCTGCACTCCACATCCTCAATGCAATCATCCTCCTTCCTACAAGCAATGAAGTCACTTAACTTCACTCAAATACTCCAACTCCCTACACATTCTAAAGGAAACATCCTCAACCTTATATTTATCCCACAACATCCTCGTCTCAATGATCAGATCCAACATTCCATTCAACCCATACCTTGGTCCGATCATGCACTCATCCTCTTCTCTGTCCCCTACTCCACCCATAGAAGCCAACCACACAGCCATCTCCAACATACCCATAAATTCAAGCAATTTAATGCAGCCAACTTCTTGGAGCAAACTATCCCTTCACTTGACCAGCTAGACAACATCAACCTAAACCAAGAGTCCTTCATAGCTAATTGGAATGAAATCTTATCCTCAGTCTCCCTACTCCCACCCAAGCAACTTCCTCAAAAACACCGAAGAAGAACCCCCTGGTTCTCTACAAACCTGAGAAACCTTAAAAGGGAACTCAGACGCTGAGCCTGAGTGGTTGCAGGATGGCAGCATGAGAATCTAGCTCCTTGGTTCCCTGGCGAGAATCCTGAGAGAAACATAGAATCTGAGAGGGCTACTTGAACAGAAGAACTCCTATAAGTGCCTATCGAGCCAGTAGGCATGGCTAACTGCAAACCAACTAAGTTGCATTTTGCCGCCGGCGGTAATTCGGGCTCAAAGAGGGCGAAGTCGGACCCCTTGTCCCCTCATAAAATGGCCGCCTCAAGAGAATCGGAAGAAACGATGCGGGAGCTGCTGGATGAGATTCGCTCTGTGAAAGATCTTGTCTTGGCAAATGGTGAAGCACTGGGGAAGGTACACACTGAAATGCAGGACATGCGAGAACAAATGGCGAAATTTACTAGTAGAATGGATAATCTCAGTGAGAAAGTTGCTATCCATGAAGGAAAAATTGCAAAGGTGGATAGGACTCTTAAAAAGATTGAACGGCTGGAATTGAGCCTGGAAGATCTTGCTAACAGGACTTGTAGGAATAACGTAAGAGTCTTAGGGGTCCCGGAAGGCGCTGAGGGGACGGATATGATCTCTTTTCTAGCGGGCACCCTGCCATCGCTGCTGCGCTTAAAAGTGCCTGGGCTGCCTGACATAGAGAGAGCGCACCGTATTCCCGCTCAGCCTACTCTGCGCGCCCGGGGGCCTAGACCGATTATATTTTGTCTACTGAGATACCAGCAGGCGCTGCAGATCGTGGAGGCCGCAAATGCTATGAGATCAGTGACTTACGAGAGGCATAAGGTATCTTTTTTTCCTGACTTCTGTAAAGATACAGTGGAGCGGCGGAAGCAATTTCTTGCCTTGCGACCTCGTCTTCAGCAATTGCAGGCCCGTTATGGCTTATTTTACCCTGCGCTTTTTAAGATCACCTTAAATAATCAGACAAAATCTTTCAATGTCCCAGCGGCGGCAGCACACTACACAGAAGAGCAAGAGGCACTGCAGATGCAGTAGGCTGAAGAAGTTGCTGATTGAACTGGAAGGTGAAGGAAGAGCCGGATCGAGGTTTTCTAGGGCCTGGCACCCCAGGTCTGCAAGACTATGTGGGACACACTCTTATGTTTTTCTCTGTGTGCTCTTTTGTTTCAATTTTTGCTGTTGCAAAGTTATTGAACCATTGTGTTTGGTAGCAATGTAGCCCTGTGTAATGTGTGGGTGCGCAGAGGGAGGACTCAGAGGGGAGTACATCGCACCCTGCGGGCTGGGAGTTTCTATCTGTATGCTGCATGGTGGGAGGCCCGTGACCTGGGGGTTTGGAGGATGCTGCGTGGAGATATATGGGGGGTCGTTAGCAGTGTGGAACATGTTATAAAATGGGAGATATGGTGCATAACATGCTAGACAGTCCTCGATGTTTAGCCAGACGATGTTTCTCTTTCTGTGTATTAATAATGTGGCTTGGGGGGGGGGCTGGGGTTCTTTTGGGCCATTTTGTAAGTGTATGTGCTCACCCATGTTGTTTTTCTCCTTATGGGAGGCTTTTATGACACCTTGCTAGTCTGTCTGGGGAGTATCCTGCTTGGTCGGCCTAAACAATGATAGCAGGGGGGCGCAGCTCACAATTGGAGAATTGCAGCGCTGTGAGGCTTATGGGTTTGATTAAATGTTTATCCCTGAATGTCAAGGGAATCAATCACCCTATCAAGCGCAAAAAAATATTACTATATTGTCAGAAGCAAAATGCAGACTTAATCCTACTCCAAGAAACCCATCTGACTTCCAAGGAGACCGAAAAACTAGCGCTAGGGAAGTTTTGTTTAGTGACTCATGCGCCCGCCTGTCAAAAAAAGAATGGAGTGGCGGTATTGCTTAGGAAGTCCCTGAAAGTTCAGGTTCTGTCATCTCGGTCTGATGTGGAGGGCAGATGGGCCGGTGCACATCTCCTATTGGAGGGCCAGCACATGACTGTTTTCAACGTATATGCTCCTAACAATGATAATCCTGCTTTCTTTCATTTATTTGCTAAGGTCATCCAGGAATTTACGCAGTACCCTCTAGTCATTGGGGGCGATTTTAATCTGGCACTAGATCCTTTATTGGATCGCAAACCTATTAAGAAGTATAGAAAGGAGAGAGCCTTGGAGGTGTTAAACTCGATTAGATGATTTTGGAGTAGTGGATGTTTGGAGCTGCACCACCCTACCGAGTTGGATTTCACATTTTTTTCCTCACCGCATGGCTCCTACTCAAGAATTGACTTCTTTCTAATGTCCCTATCATTAGTTCAATATCCTACTTCTTCTGAAATCCTCAGTACTAATGTTTCGGATCACACTGCGGTAGTGATTGTTCTAGACTTTAAGGATGCGACCCGCAAGAATGTGTCCTGGTCCTTTCCGAGATACCTCTTAGCTGAAGAGGCATTCAGGCAGCACCTTCAGGAAGTTTTGTGAGAGTATTTTGTGTCTAATGTGATTGCTGACACTCCAGTATGGGCCTGGTGGGAAGCATTTAAGGCAGTCCTGAGAGCGCGGATAACTAGCTATGTGATTGCCAAGAACAGGGCAGCTTGGACGGAGCTGGAGAATCTAGATCAACAGATACGAGCTGGGGAAAGAGTCCTACAGCGGCAATTCAACGATAAAGTCCTGATTCGACTGCAAAAATTACGCTATGCATATAACTCGGCTCTTAGCTCCGAAATGGAACGGGCATCTTTCCCTATGCAAGCTAGATTCCATGTAGAGGCAAACAAGACGGGAAAACGTTTGGCCTCGCAACTTCGGCCGCGCTCTGATAAAACAAGGATAGTCAAGATAGTAGATGAGCGAGCCGGCCCTCTCTACAATGACCAAGATATCTCAAACGCATTTTCCGAGTTTTACCAACAATTGTATACGGCTGAAGGCATTAAGGAGGAGAAAGAAATGAAGGATTTTTTGGATCAGATTGCCCATCCCTGTCTGGAGCCCGGGCAAAGAGCAGCTCTTGGTAAACCAATCCATCTAGAGGAGCTTAAGCGGGCGTTAAAGGAGATGGAGCGTGGTAAAGCTGCAGGCCCAGATGGTATTCCAATAGAGTTTTACCAATTATTTGTGGCAGACTTAGGTCCGCAACTGTTGACCTTCTATCAGTGCTTATACGACCAGGCGGGCGACCTTGGGGCCTTTGCGGAGGCCACTATAGTAGTACTTCCCAAGCCTGGAAGAGACCTGGGGCAGGTGGGTAATTATAGGCCCATCTCATTACTGAATGCTGACTATAAGCTATACTCCTCTATTTTGGCGGCCCGCTTAAAGGGAGTCCTGGAAATGCTGATTCATCCAGATCAGTGTGGCTTTGTAGCTGGAAGATCCACTACTGACAACGCTCGGTTGCTTTGTAATATTGTGGGCATCACCGAGTCCCTGGACGATCCTTACATTGGCCTCTCTCTGGATGCTGAGAAGGCCTTCGATAGAGTGGAGTGGCCTTTCCTATTCCAAGTATTAAGCTGGTTTGGGATTCCTCCTCAATTCATTGCTATGGTAAAGCTGCTATATACCAATCCTAAAGCTCGGATCCTTGCGAATGGAGTGTTATCTCAATCTCTTGCTCTACATAGGGGCACGGGACAGGGCTGTCCAATGTCTCCTCTACTATTCAATTTGGCATTAGAACCACTGATGCTGTTAATTCAGCAGACAGTAGAGATAAGAGGTGTAGAAGTCAAGGACCTGCACGTGAAAGCTTCTGCATATGCGGATGATCTCCTGTTGTTTCTCAGACCAGAATCTATCTCTAAGGTAATGCATCATATTGGGCGCTATTCTGAACTGTCTGGACCAAATCAGTAGCCTTTCCTCTCAATAAATTTGGGACCAGGACGATGGTGCAGCAATTTGAATTTCAATGGGAGCCGTCGACAATTAAGTACTTGGGGGTTCAGTTTGGCTCCTCAATGGAAGAAATTCTCCGAATAAATAGTGAACGACTGAGGGAAACTATCCGTGTTTTTACAGTGCAATGGTCCCCCCTACATATTACGTGGTGGGGGAGGCTGGATTCCATTAAAATGGTGCTGGTACCGAAGATAAATTATGTATTGGGGATGATCCCCATGCTATTCCGAGAGTCCTTCTATGTAGAACTTGAGAGGCTTTTGAGCCGTTTTCTCTGGAATGGAAAGACCCCCAGGATCTCGCTGAAAAAGTTGAAGGCATCTAAAGAAAACGGAGGGGTGCAATTCCCGGACTTTTACTGCTATCACTTGGCAGCTATAATAAGCCAGGGTGCCTTGTGGGCAGTTGAGCCTGGAGACGTACAGAGACCTGTGTAGGTGGACCTAGAGGAATGAATGGTCTCTCCATGCCCAATCAATGTAATCATGGGGATGATTTTCCCGGAGCCTTCTACTGCGGGGAATATCATATTAAACACGCAACGAGCAATTCAGAGTCTGTCTCTCCGCCTCGAGAATCACAAGTTTATAGCTGGAGGGATGCCTATTTGGAACAATCCTGTTTTTAAAATTAACAAGCAGACAATTGCCTGGAGGATATGGCAACACTGTGGAATTTGGCGAGTGAACCAGTTGGTGGGGGCTGCGGGTTGGAAGTCCTTTCCAGATTTACAAGAGGAGTTTTCCTTGCCAACTTCTTGCTCCTATCAGTGGTTACAATTAAGACACTGTGTGAGGTGCGCAATACAGAGTCGCGGCTTGTTACTGGACAAGTGGGATCTGGAAGATTTCGTTGTTGAACTGGTCTCCAAGAAAGGTCGGATATCAAGTGTCTATGGCTTCCTCAGAAACAAGATGCCATCACAGTTATTAGGCCTGCGATTAGTTTGGGAAGAAGATCTGGATATGTGTCTTCCTCAAGAATCATGTTTTGCTCGCTGGGGGTCATTGGTGCGGTCCTCCAGATCGGCCTCCCTCACTCAATCAATGTATTTTTTTGCACATAGGGCGTTCTGCACGCCAGTTAGATTAGCCAAATGGGACAAGAGTGCATCTCCGAATTGTTGGACTTGTGGTGGAAGTTCTGGAACGCTTCGACATATGATCTTCGATTGTCCCAGTATCCAGAAGTATTGGAGGGATGTCTGGGGGAAGGTCCAGCAGGCCTTGAGTTTTACGAGTCCCCTAACATGGAAGATAGTTGTGCTGAGATCAGCGGCAGGAATCCCTAATGTTGCTAAGGAAAATTATTTTGCGCTGAACTACACATTGGCGCTTGCTATTAAAGTAATTCTTCTGTGATGGAAAGATGCTGAGAAGCTAAGTTGGCTGCATTGGTGTCATTTAGTCTGCTTATACAGTCGCTACGAGAAAGCCTATGACAACCTCTTTATCTCTAGGGGCCTTGAAGTAGAAAGTAAAAAGTGGTCTGCGCTAGATAAGTTTGCGAATCTGGCTGTGCACTGAGCAGGAGGGGTGTTTCTTCTTTTTTGGACTTGCAAGGTGTCAGGGGAGGGAGGGGATGATAATGCAAGGTTCCTAGGGGGTGCCCCAAGGTTTAGGGCATATCCCGCAATGTAAAGGTATTATTGTAAAGGGTTGGGTTATGTTTTGTTTTTTGTTTGTATTGTAGTGTGGTGTAAAACTAAAATATATGCAATAAAAAAAATAAAAAGGGAACTCAGACGTCTTGAACGTAAATGGAGACGTACTCAAGACCCCAATATACATATCGACTACACAACTAAACTCCATTCCTACTGCTTAGAAACACTCACTCACAAAAGAGAGTATAATGAGAATATCATCCAAAAAGCGCTTAATAAACCACGAGAACTCTTCTCTATTACCAAATCCCTAATTAATGAACCTCTACAACATGACCAACCACCAAAAATATCCACACAAACTATAGCTAACCATCTTACTTCTAAATTCCTCCCACCTTTAACCAATAACCCTCAATCCACTTCTATCCATGGCACCCAAATTCATGAGGCAACCCTTCCAGACTCATGGAATGAGTTTCATACCATCACATTAGCCAATGTATCTGATGTTATTAAAGAACTGAATGCCTCAACTTCTGCCCTTGACCCTTGTCCTGTCCCCTGGATTAAATCTACCAGAAGTTCTCTCTCCCCTTACATCTTGAATATTGTACAAACCTCTCTCCATTCAGGCTCCGTTCCACCTTCACTTAAGAGTGCCTCTATCCGTCCAATCCTAAAAGGTACAAAACTAGACCCCACCTCACCATCTTCCTACAGACCCATATCTAGTATCCCCTTCCTTGCAAAAATAATTGAGAAACTTGTCCAAATCCAACTTCAGGACTACATTGATGACCACTACCCCCTTGACTTATTCCAACATGGATTAAAAAGAATCATGGAGTTGAAACCCTCCTCACTTCCTTACTAGATTCCCTTTATGCACACACCCAGAACTCCACCCAAGGATGTCTACTCATTTTCTTAGACTTATCCGCTGCTTTTGACTCTCTCCCCCACCATCAACTCCTACACAGACTTCATGATAAAGGTCTGAGAGGCACAACCCTAAAATGGTTCAAATCCTACCTTGACGACAGAACCCAACAGGTCCATATTGGAAGTGATACTTCCCTCCCTTTCACACTAAAACAAGGCGTACCTCAAGGATCCAGTCTATCAGTGTTACTCTTTAATATCTTCCTCCAACCTGTATGCACGATCTTCCAAAATTATGGCATCCAGTATCAAATATATATTCAGATGACATGATGTGTTTTACCCAATTTAACCTCTCTAACCCTAATTTCTCTAAGCTAAATGAATGTCTAACCAGCCTCAAATCTTGGCTCTCTCAACACAACCTAATAATCAACCAATCCAAAACTGAAGCACTCCAAGTTTTCTCTAACCCCTCCTACATCCCCCCTACAACCCTCACCTTTGACGATCTCACTCTCACTATAAAAAATCAGGTGAAATATCTTGGAATCATACTCGATCAGAACTTATCTTTCTCAGATCAAATAAAGAAAACTGCTAACACAGTATACGCTAAGCTACGCACACTCAGGAACCTCAAACCTCTCCTAAGCCCTGACTCCTTTTGCACTGTCTGTCAGGCCCTTACAACCCCCTCACTTGAATATTGTAATCTGATCTATCAGGGCCTCCCCAAGAACTCTATTCAACCCCTACAACTAGCTCAGAATACATTAGCACATCTCATAACAAAAATCCTAGACATGCTCATATTACAACCAATCCTCTATGATCTCCACTGGCTCCCAATTCATCACCGAGTGAAATTCAAGGTTCTAATTCTAATACACAAAATTATTTCTAAGGAGTCAGCTCCATGCCTCTCCTCTCTCCTTACCTTCTCCAACAACACTAGAAATCACCGTTCTATCACTAAAAACTTACTGACTATACCTACAATTAAAAAACACTGTAAACAATCCACATGCAACAGGACCTTTTCCCTCTATGCTCCATCCCTTTGGAACACCCTTCCGCATGAACTGCGCAACTGCGTGAGCCACACTGATTTTCCGGAAAAAGTTAAAGACTCATCTCTTCCTTGATCATTTTTCTCTCCCACCCTAATACCTAAACACCTTTTTTTACCTCCCTGCCCTTGTTCCATTAAACTGTACAATACTCCCATCCATAGCTTGGCACATACATATATAAATATGTAAATAGTTGTTCACTGTTCACTGTTCACTGTAATTAATTAATAAAAGAATCCCCTCTACCATGTTCTTCATGTTGTTTTATTCTGTATACTGTTATTCGTTCCTTGTAAACACTTGAAATACACTGCCTTTTATTGTTCTATGTAAACCGTTTTGATTTGTAGAAAGACGGTATATAAAACATGTTAAATAAATAAATAAATTTGATTTAAATTACAGCTCTTTGCTGCTGCTAGGCTCTGACTTATTATGAAATTTAAACTACAAGCTCTCTGCTGGGTTCCAAATTTAACCAGAAAGCTCTCTTCTGTGTTTTAAATTTAAACTAAAAGTACTTTGCTGATACTAGGCCCTGAGAGACTATTGAATTTAAACTACAAGCTCTCTGCTGGATATGAAATGTAACCAGAAAGTTCTCTTCTGTGTTTTAAATTTAAACTTAAACTGCTGCTACTAGGCCCTGACTTATTTAACAAAAAACATTGGATTCATGGGTTAATTAGCTTTAACACAAAGCAGTCCTTTCAGAAAATTCCCAGAAGTATATATTCACAATTGCAGATCTCTCTCCAGAAGTAGCAGTCCCTTTTTCTAGTCCTTCAAGACTCCGAGCAGTGATGGGAATCTGAACATTGTCTACATAAAAGATGTGGAATACAGTCCAAGGACTGAATCAAAAGTGGTAGAAGAGCCAGAAAGATTTTAAAAAGGGTAAAACCCAGAAGGGAAACCTAGAGAATGACAGAAACTGGGGAGAAAGGAAAAGCGAGTCTAGAACCTGATGAAACTTGAAAAGAACAATTATAGAGGTAGAAAGAAAACCATAATAGAGCAGTATCCTGGATCCCAATATCAATAAGGCATTGAAGGAGATCAAGTGAAATAAGGACAACCAAGTGCCAAGGTAGACCAGATTTCATTAAAAAGGGTGGTAAGGAGTGTTTCAGAACTATGACTGGCAGAGAAGCCAGCCTAATGTGGATGAAGAAGGAGGATGCACTCAAGAGAAAGTTGCCAAAGCATGATATTTTTGAGGACCTCAGTGAGAAATGTAAGGTCAAGGATGGGATGATAATTGAAAGAGAAGGTTTCTTAAGTAGGGAGAATGAAATCATGCTTCCAAATGGAAGTCTTTAATCATTGGAAAGACTGGAAGAATATAGATAGGCCAAGAGAAGCAGCCAACCTCTTGACCAGATATGCAGATCAGGGGTTGAGAAGAGAAGAGAAAGGACAGAGGACAAGGCACATTCCAAACGATGTAAGGTGAGAGTGGGGAAATGAGCATTGGGATTTTGCTTGTTATGCTAGTTGTACAATAAAACTAATGTGCAAAGTCTCCAGAAGCATGGCTATCATATTTCCAGCAGGTTAGTACATGGTTGCAGACCCTAATGCAGAGTATAGTTACTTTGGGTGCACCTAACTCAGCCTATTGAGGTGGCATTCTATTCCTGCACTAATTGCAAATTGGCAAATTGGCAGCACGCGACAAATACTATGTGCTCTCCATGCCCTTTTTCGCCCCTAACCTGCCCATTCACCACCCCAATGCGTGACTGGCAGGTAGTGCATGAATTAGTGCATGGTAACTCTCATGCTTCCACTGTAACAGTTACTACACATGAAAATGCAAGCTAACTGCTTAGTGCTCTTTAATAGAAAGGTCGGATAGTATCTATGGATCTTCCTGATTAAGCCCCTTCAACGCTGTCAATACCCATAGAGATCAGACAACTCTAATCTCAGATACATAAGAGACAGTCCCTGTTCAACAGTTCTTAAAATCTTGCCAAGACAAACATACACGACAAAAAACAGAATCTACGGAATATATTTATTAAGAAAAGTGGCCAAGATTTAAAAGCCACCTCAATGGAAAGTTTTTAGACTGGATTTAAATATGGCCAGAGAGAGAATGACTCGCCAACTCAGAAAGTCTATTCCACACATAGGGCACAGCAAGGTTGGAAGAGCAGAGCTGGGAGATATCAATGAAAAAGAAGGGATCAAGTAAGACTTTGGGATGTGCAGTCATTTGGATCAATGTTTCATGTCTTTTTCAAAAAGTATCCTGACTCCCCCTCGAAAGTTTGTCACTTCCCATCTGTTGTTAATAGACTGGACATTATTGAGCTATAGTTTGCACTGTTTGTACAAGCGTGTACATGCATAAATATTATACACTGTACTATCATTCAATAGCACACACTATTTGTCCATAGTGCACACTACTGCTCCATAGTGAGCACTGTGGAGTCATAGTGTGTGTTTTTCATAGCATTCCCCCCAAAATAAAATGAATTTTAAAGGAACCCCTGCAAACAACACAGGAAATTAAATAAAATGTTTGACTTGCACAGCCCTAGTAAGAGTGGCTTTCCCAATGAACAAAAGGCCCGTTTTTCGAAGCCCTAGGCGTGTGCTACATGTGTAAAAGACGGCCTTAGTCCTCAAGCCCTCACCACTCTCCTCTTATCTTTGGTTATCTCTCGTCTCGACTTTTGCAATTCTGTTCTCTCTGGTGTTCCTCAGTCCCAGGTTTTTAGATTACAACACATACAGAACACAGCTGCGCATCTCATCTCTCACTCCTCTCGTTGGGACCATGCCATTCCCCTACTCATGAATCTTAATTGGCTCCCTCTGGCTCACCGTATCCACTATAAACTCCTCACACTGGTTCATCAGGTTTTATATACTCATACCCCACGTTACTTATCTGATCTCTTACAATTTCACATTTCCAGCTGCTCTCTTAGGTCTATACACATTAATCGCCTTCACCTTCCCTCCCCTTCACGAGCCCATCTCCAGTCCACCCGTAATTCTGCATTCTTCTTCGCTGGCCCCGCCCTATGGAATTCCCTTCCCACTTCTCTCCACCTGGAACAAAAGTTTTGCACTTTTAAAGCTCAACTGAAAACTTATCTATTCAATAAAGCATTTGACCTATCCACTGCCCATGTCTAGTCCTGCGTGTTCCTCCCTCAGTCTAAATTAGTTTTCATAAATACATTTGCCTAGCCTCTTGTTTTTCTGTGATTTTGTGTGCCTTTATGTCCCATTATGTTCACCATATATGCATGTAGGCTTGCTCTGTCTCTCTCTTTCTTGTCCAACATTGTAATTTCTCCTTCCTTCTCGGTGCCTTTGGCCCATTTCTGTATTTTTATTTTGCGTTTGTAAACTGCTTGGTTTTAACTTGAAGGGCGGTATATCAAGTGAAATAAAACATAAAAAACATAAAACATAGTCATGTAAAACCGCCATAGCCGTGTAAGCCAGATATTCAATAAGGTGGCTTGAATTGGAGAGGTCCAGCTACCTGCACAGCACCAAGCACCGAGGCCTGGGGCGGAACGGGGCGGAACATCCTCAAACCCACGTAAAGTGGATTTCCGAAAGCCATGTGTGCCAACATTGGATGTCACTAACCATGTAAGTCTAAGCGATGTTTCCTTGCCCATACGACTGCTGATGGTATGCAGTGAACCTGTGTAGTGGCATTACAGTGCATAGTACAGTGAGGAAAGCATGTGCAGGCCTGTATCCAAACCGTGCAGAGGTAAAGCATTGCTGGACTGGCCATGAAGCCATATGGGCCATGCACATGGTGTTCCAGAGGTGGGGACGCACCTGCCATGCCCAGGCACAGCAGAGGATGCGGCAGGCAGTGCGGATCCATCAGCAGGTACTGTGCCCCAAGTGTACAAAAGCCCAGGGTGAGCTACCTGCAATTGATGGAGGAGGAGGTCTACCAGAGTTATAAACTGGATGGAGCAACGATAGCTGAGTTGTGCAGCTTTCTCACTGTGGACCTAGAGCCCTCCACTTCCAGAATCCAGGCCCTACCAGTGGCTATGATGGTGACCATTGCCCTGGGATATCTGGCAACTGGCAGCTTCCAGTATGTGATAGGGGCGACTGTTGGAATCATGCATTCCACTGCCCACAGCTGCGTAAGTTCCTTCACCAGGGCCCTGCTATGGAGGATGCACCACCTTATAGTCTTCCCCCGGACACAGTTGATGTGGCAACAGACCATGCAGGCATTTTACAATGTCGCTGGATTCCCATCGGTGTTTGGAAGTATAGACTGCAACCACACCACACTGCAGGCATCACGGCTGGAGCAGAGGGCACACCAGAACAGGCATAGTTACATATCAATGAACATGCAGGTCATTGTGGATGCCAACATGAACCTTACTGATATGTATTCCCGCTACCCATGGTTCTGCTATGAGGCATTTATACTCGCCCAGTCGAGCCTGGGACAGGCAGCAGTCTGGTGTCAGCTCAGAGATGCATGGCTGCTAGGTGAGTACATCCATGTGTGAGCCCTAGGACAAGCCCAGAACAAATGGTTGCTATAGTATGATGCTATGTGTAATGCAAACCACATCTCCATGCTATGCCCCTGCCCCCCCCATACCAAAAGGTCAGCCCATGTCATCATCCCCCATTGCCCCGCTCCAAATGCCTGACAGCTGCACAAGCCATATGTATGTTGGTGTTCTCTCACTGCCACAGTGTCACTGACTGTTACATATTGCACCCTGCCATGCTAGTAGATGGTGTGCTGTATGTTGTCAGTAACAGCCCATAGACCGTAACCGACACATGTCCCATGCTTACAGTATCTGCACATCTCACATTGCCCCAACAAACAACTGTGGATATCCCCTGAGGACCTGGCTGCTGACCCCAGTGTGCCACCCCATGAGTCGGCAGGAGGAGCAGTACAATGCCATCCATCATCAGACCTTTATGGTTGTGGAGCGATCAATAGGGGTACTGAAGAGCCACTTCCGGTGCCTTCACAGATGCAGCATGGAACACCTTTATAGCCCAGAGTGTGTATGCCAGATATTTGGATTATGCTGCATACTCTACAACCTTGCATGGATGCGGGGATTGACGGACCAGAGTCCGCGGTTGTGGAGAAGTGGGAAGCTGTAGAGGCAGCAGATGAGGACGAGGCAGAGGATGGGAGCCAGCAGCAGGCCTAGGTACTGGCCCACTGTGCATAGCTGATATGTGACAGTTTCTGAGGTGAGTGCCCCACACCATCACTTAGATAGGATACACACATTCATTGATAAAGTGCCCAAACTGTTGCTACATGTGCAGTGTTTATTTCCCCCCCACATGTGTCCCCTACTCCCGGGCTCACTGTCGGCCATGGGCACTTATTGATATGTGTACTGTGATGCAGTGGAGTGATGTCTGATAATGTGCTGGCAGTGTCATCACCCTCCCCAGCAATGCAGGCTGCTAGACATGGTTCACGCTACCAGGTGACAGTGCTGGTGTGCTGGCAGACCCAGCTCCCACCCCCTGGGCCCACACGAGACCCACCAAACTCTGCAGGGAACCAGCAATCATTGCCATCTCCCTCATCAGACACAGGTGTCTCTCCAGATGGCGCTCCACATGCAGTCAATGTTCCTGCCATGCCTCATACTCAGCTCCCTCACTTATGCTGCTGCCTGCAGGCCCTGCCAGATACCATGCAGCTCAGATTGTATGCCCTTGGTGCCAGCCACCAGGCATGCACCCTCCTACAGTAGCTCCTGGTCCACATCAGTGTCCCCTGCATCCACAGGGTCATCCAGGATGGCAAACTGTAGCTCAGTGAATGGGGCATCATCCATCTCCATCTCCCCAGCACTGGCAGACACTGGCCTGCTCCACTGCCCTGGGAGCTGCATCAGCCTGCTGCTCTGCCCTGTGTGTCACACCAGACTGCTCTTCTGCCCTGGGTGTCACACCAGACTGAACCTCTGCCCTGGCAGGCACACCAGCCCCTGTGTCTGTGCTGCATCCTGACTGTGCACTGGCATCTTCTGTGGTGGGAGATGAGGCTCCCCCTGATGCATCACTTCCAGGCTGTGACGGTTGGGTCCCTGGCAGGTCTGTTGGAGAGTAAAAGGTGGCAGAGGTTAGTGGCATGGGTTGTTAGGTCAGCCTATGGGGTGTCACCAAACCCACAATGGAACACTGGCAGGGGAATCCCCAGTCCACCCTGCCCCAACCCATGCATCTCGCAAGGACTGACAGACAGACAGGCAGGCCCTGAGTGGATGGGACCATGGTAAGGACACATACCTGGCTGTCATGCTGCCACCCAGGCCATGGGGCAGCCCCTACTCACCCTCCTGTGTACTGTCAGACGGCTGCCTGGGTGAAAATCTTCACAGTCTTGGCAAGTGTATATATCTATATGATTTGCAAGGGATTGTGGGCAATGCAGTTCATTCACACCAGACACAGCTGCTGACAATAATTTAGTTGTGCTCAAGTGTTAAAGCCAATAAGATATTTATTTATGGGGTTATTTCTCCCAACACAGATATGCTTGGTAGCACATAAATCAGGTTACTTGCTTCCAGTGTTTAACTTGGAAAAACAAAATCAAAATCAGGAAAACATTCAAACTTGTCAGGCATTAGCTAATGTTTTCTTAGCATATATCAAACAACAAACGAAAAGCCACAAAGATGGGAAAAAAACTGTTCTTTTCAGGTTAACTTCTGATAACTTCCCACATAGATTCAGAAGTGATTCTCTCCTAGCTCACAAGCAATTAGGTAAGGCTCAATTGCTAGCAGTTATCCAGCTGAAACCCCTTAGCTGGCTTGCTTTCTACTGTGTGGGTCAAATCCTGCTTCAGGAGCTTTTCTGAGTAGATTAAAGAACAAGTTTGTATTTCTTTGTGATGGTTGCTGTACTTTATAACAGAAAATCACCAAAGGAGTTTGGACAGAGAGCAGTCCATATAAACACATTCTTCATCTGCAATCATTCCCCCTTCTTCAACAAGCATGGGTTCAATATCATGGATTGGCACAGATGAATCTCTCAATGGAGCACTTTCAGGAGAATACTTGTTTCCCTGCTGTCTTTCAAGGTTATAGCTAGGGCATAGATCAGTGTTCATACCTGAGCTTCCATTGCTGTTAGAGTTCCTCTCTATATAGCCTGGCCAGTATGTAGTCCAGTTCTTATGTCCAGCCTTCCAATCCAGATCCCTGGACACTGGATCTCTCTTCACATACCTTCTGGCACGGGTCTTAGGGTCCCTTCCACGTGCAGCCGTCTCCCTCACAGGTAGCGTCTGGAGATTCCTAGTTCTGCAGCACCATTCCTCTGGCTTTCCCCAGTCCAATGGTGTATGCTGGCCCTTGAAATGCCTCCCAGTATACGTACTACTCTGGACTCTTCTAGACCTCTCAAAGGCTTTTCTCTTCCTTCTTCCAAAGGGTTTCTTTCCCTCTCTGTCCGTCCGGTTTGGTTTCTGCTTCTGATGATCCTTCAGATGAAACTGATGATCAAGCTCAAGCTGATGATGATCCTGAGGATAATTCTCTGTAGAATAAACTCTACCTTTATTCTGCCTAGATGAGTGCTCCCCTCTAATACAGCGCAGCTGTGCTGAATCAGGCCCTGCCCTTTGAGATGAGTGCTTAGGGATTACCTCATAGCCCTCCTGATTGAACACACATTTCCCCACTTCAGCTCCTCTAATGGCTGTTGGAAACCTGGTGCATTCTGGGACTGGTAGTCTTTTATGGGAAAATTCTGTTTTCTTATTTCTACCAGAACTGACAGGTTGCTTGTTCAGAGTCACTTCACCTTTTCTATAGCTCCTTCCTGAGCTATGATAAGCTTCCTTATCACAGTACATGGGATAGAGATATCAAAGCCCACAATCCCTGAGATGGTGACCTCCTCCACAAACTGCAGCACCTGTTCCTCCAGAGGGGTGAATCTGTGTTGCCGCACAGGTGGCAGCCTGCTGTTGCTGGCCCTCTTCTCCTTTGAAGCCTGCTGTACCATATGCCACTGCTTCTTAATATCCTCCATGTCCCTGTTGTAGTGGACAGCATTGACTCTCCTGACAATGTCATGCCATGCTGACAGCTATGAGCTGGCATCCTCTGCTGCGAAGAGGGCAGCATGCTGCTGCATGATGAGCCCCAGGGCCATAGATGTCTCGGAGGATGTAAAGTTTGCCTCCCGGGTTCCTTCTGGCCCTTTCAGCATTGTGTTTGCCATTATGTAGCTCAGGTGCTATGGCGGTGTTAGGCTACCCACGTAGGCCCTATAACACATACACGGATATGTCGTGCAGCCATGCCATGCCCCATTCAAAGGCATATCTAGTACCTGTGTAAGTTTCTGTGAGCCAACAGTATGAAAATCTGTGTGACAGTAATCTGCCGTAGGATGCATAACCTCACACCATGGCCCGACGGCAACATATGAATGCCTAGACGGTAATAGCCAGGTAGGACAGATAGCACAGTATGCGGGCATGGCTGCCATGGCATTAGGACAGGCAAACAGTGGTTCTCTGACCATGTGACACTACGAGGTAGGGGGCATTCTACATGTATAGTGCTGCTGTGCCACACCTGTGCTGCCCGGCGATGGCGCACACACCTTGCACCAGTAAAGTGGTGGTGCCACCACCTGTTCTGCACAGGTATGGCATAGAAGTGCTACCCATGCAGCGTTGATACCACTGCCATTCTGCGCATGTGGTGCCTCTGTGCCATACCTGCGCACATGGACATGACCCATAGGGCATACACCTCATGCCCATATCCCCCGGTCCCCCACCCATGGTCCCTTACTCCACACATGCCGACATGCAGCCCTGCCCCCACAAAATTGATAACACCTTGTGATTCTAAAGCAGGAACAATTTATTGGGAACCTTGTAACAGGTACAACAAATGGCAACAACAGCAGTATAAAACCAATGGTAGTATAAAACAACAGTTGTCCACACATCAATGGGGATATTGCACACCCATGTCTGTGGCCACACAGTCTTCCCCATTATGACCACTGTTCCCTCTAAGCTGTGCTCATGTGCGCGCGCACACAACTCGCCAAGCGAGCGCACATACTCTACAACAGAGCGCACAAAAATTACGGTTCTGATTCTGATAGAAAACACAGACATCTTAAAATTTAAAAGTTGTGATTGTAATTACTAGAAATTTCCTGCTTCATTTAGTAATCATCTATTTTCATTTAATTTGATTAAAATCAGTGTGGTGTACATACTGTATTCTGACGTGTAGTTAAATTTTAAAGTATATAACTCCGAGTGTCGTTATGAGGCACACAAAAATTTAACCTTCCTTCAAAAGCTGCACAGCTGATATTTTATGCGCACACAGCCTACAGAAAATTAGAGGGAACATTGATTATGACCCATTGCAGGGCAAGCCCTGGCATGAGAACAGCATATGGTACAGGGGGGCCCTGCCTGTGCCCTGTCACTGCAGCAGTGAGGGCATCCAGATACACACCAATTGTCTGTGCTGCTGCCGCATGTCTTCCCTGAGGAGCTGCACCTGTGCCATCAGGGTGGCCAGAGTCCAGTCACCAGATGGCTAAGTGGGTGGTGGCACAGAGGGGCCTGGTGTGGCACAGCCATGCCATGCCTATGGGTGCTGGGGTGACTGTGGGGATCCACGGCCACAAATGTGGATCAATGCTCTGCTATAAGTCATGCACGGTCCATGCTAAGCCATGCAATGGGCACATAGCACCCTGATAGGGACATGGGCAGGCAAGGCTGTGGGCTGCTTGTGACAGCCAGGGGGAGCAGCTCCTCCTCTGGCCCTTCCACTGGGTGCCTACTGGCTGTGTGCTGGCACTGCACTGCCATACCTGGGGCACTTGGAGGGTGGGGCTTACATCCTCCCTGCTACTCCCTCGGCCCGCATCTGCTCTGGCCACAGGTAACCGCTCTGGTACCACTGCCACTTCCTCCTCTTCAGACTCCCCACCCTGCCCCTGACCCTCTGATCCCTCCTCCTCCTCAGACTCCCTACCCTGCCCCTCTGATCCCTCCTCCTCCTCCTCAGACCTTGGTCTGAACCAGTATGCCATTTCTTATGTTCTTGTGTTCTACAAATCTGATTCAGTTCCAGGTGACTTGATAAGAGGGGTTAAATGGTCATAGCAGTGGTGAAGGCAGATAAGTTGTGCAGCTGAATATCAACTAGATTGGAATTCATAAAGACAGATCAATGACAGACCTGCCTGGAGAGAGTTATAGTAATCTGAGTGGGAGGTGATAAAAAAGAGGATGAGCGTTTCGGTAGTATGTTGAAAAAGGAAGGGATAGATATTAACAATGTAAAAGTGGAAGAAATAACATTCTTTAACAGAAATAACATTCTTTAACAATATTTTGAAAGAGGGAGAGGCCTCAAAGATGACCCCAAGTTTATGAGTCTAGGTAACCAGGAAAAATAACTTTGAAAATTAAGTTATAGGAAAAAAAACCCTCATAATGGCAGGAGAGGACCAAATGGCCTATCCACTCTGCCCAACAACACCGTGAGAGCACAAGTCACGCTGAACACAGAACAAACAGTCACAGGCGTGAACTAGGTGGAAAGACAGAGTACTTTATTACCAAACGGCTGCCCGACACAGGCCGTGTTTCAAACCCTTCATCAGGGGCTAGCCAGGTGAAAAACTCTGTTGCAGTTCGTGAAGAAAAATTAATTTCACACTGTTGTACTAATGTGTAAGTAGTATGCTAATATTCCATGGGTTATATGCTGATCTTATCATATCGTTAAAAACGGCAGTAATGCCAGTCTCTGAGAAACTGTCGACTGCACGGAGACAGCAGTTTCTCAGAGACTGGCATTACTGCCGTTTTTAACGAAATTAATTTTTCTTCACGAACTGCAACAGAGTTTTTCACCTGGCTAGCCCTTTATGAAGGGTTCGAAACACGGCCTGTGTCGGGCAGCCATTTGGTAATAAAGGACTCTGTCTTTCCACCTAGTTCACGCCTGTGACTGTTTGTTCTCTACCCACTCTGCCCATCCATGGAAACTATTCTGCTTCACAATCTTTTCCTCTGCTTTTGGAATCCTTTGTGCTTATGCTATGCGTTCTTGAATTCAGATGCTGGAAGGCTATTCCATGCATCCTCCACCCTTTCTGTAATGAAATATTTACTTAGATTACTCCCGAGTCTATCTTCTATCAACCTCATCGTATGACCCCTTATTCCAGCAACTCCTTTCCACTGACAGAGGCCAGCCTTCTGTGCAGTTGTGTCTTCAAAGAATGTAAATATTTCTATCATATTCATTCTATCCCACTCTTCCTCCAGCACATACATTTTTAAGCTGACTCCATATGCTTTAAGATGCAGATCAAAGACCATTTCGATAAGTACAGTCTTCAGAATTTATTTATTTATTTTATTTGTTTAAGTGGATTTCTATACCGCCTTCTCCTAGAATCAAAGCGGTTTACAAAACAACTAAAAAGAGTTACATAGAACAGTGAGGGGGAGAGGGCATGCGTGGAGATACTGCAAGGAACTTATAGCGTAGCGGGTGTAAGAGACGCCTACAATATGAACTATGTACAAGTTATCTAGTTACAGAGAGACTGTAACAATATGAGATTGTGTGGAGAGGGGGTTTTGGAAAATGAGGAGGGGAAGTAGGGGGGGACAAGGGAGAGGGGAGTAGGGCAGATTCAAAAGGGGGGGAAAGGGGGACATTTAGGGGGCGGAGGAGAAGATTCCTGCACACAGTAAGCACCTCTTTGATAAGGCTTTTGGCGCAGAGTCCAGAGATGACCAGCGGACATATACACACACTGCTTTGAATACTGTAGCCTATCTACTTATAACCATTAGTCAGTACTTTCCTATAACTATTTTAGTTCTTTTCTTATTTTATTGCAAAGTTATCTTTTTTATTTGTATATGCAACAGGTTTCACAGGGAAAATGTTTATATACATTCTTTTTAAGAATCGGTGCAAACTCCAGGGGTAAAAAGTACCTGAAAATGTTGTCAAAATGTTCTTGAATAATTTTCTTTCATGCAGTCCTTTTTATTTCAAATGACATGCATTGGATGCAATGTTTGTGTGTACACTTCACGCATAAGACTTAGCTTGCATCAATTTTCAAAGCAAATGAAGATTTGTGCATTCACTTTGAAAAGTGCCTAAGAGGAGTGTACCCACACAAATCGCACTTCCTTTTCCTGTGGACAAATTTTCACCTAAGACGATGTGTGGACTTTTGAACATACTAAAGCACCTGCCTACCCTCAACCTACCCCCAGAAGAATTTTCCACAGATTTGGATTAAAAAAAACATGTGGTGTATATATTTAATTTCAACTATGTATGAATATAAGCAAATAATCATCCTTCCACAGGAAAAAAAAGTTACCCAAGGAAATCACTTTGAATCATTAAACAGAATCCAAATTGTTATCCACAACATGCAAAGAAGAAAAGTTGCTATAGAGAAACTGTTGCCATCTTAAAATTGTTCTCAACAGCAACTTTTCTTCTCTGCATGCCTGTGGATAACAATTTGGATTCATATTAATAACAGCTTTCATGTCCCGTGAAAGGATCTAAATTAAAATCAAGAAGCCCTCTGACCTGTGGGTAGTGGAATAGCCCGAGCACTTTGGATATCCGAATTGATTCTTCAGTTGGAAGACCTTCAATGACAGCAGCCAGTTTGCCAGATTTGCTGCAGCTGTAGTTAGGGGTCCACAAGTCCATTCCCGAAAGTATTTTCATGGTAGAAATAAACGTGTAGAATGAAGTGCGTAAAGACTCATAAATGTGGAATCCTAGTGTGAGGTTGGGTAAGAGTCTAGAGCTCTTGTTAATCTCCTCCACCGCAGAAACAAAGGCCAGGAAGTTGTAATAGTCCATCATCGCAAAGCTGAAAGGACAGTGCATGTCAGATAACATGAAATCTACATCGAACTAGAAGATTTAGAAACATGGACATTGGTTGTGGACCTAAGTGAAATGGATGGAGCTCCTGAAAGCTTTGTGAATCTGATAATAATTTGGGGACGTGCACTCTTCAGATAAAGCATTTGGTAGGCACGTTTCCTTTTCTCTCATTCTCCCTTGGTCCTTTTTTTCGTCAGTTGTGGGCTGGCTAGTTATACGCAGAGTGCAGACAGCACTAATGCCTGGTGTAGTTTTTCACCTCTTCTAAGTTATTCAGAGAATTCTCTGGATAGTGGCTCTGACAATTGCTGTTATATGGACAATAAGAGACATTTTAGAAAGAAAGTTCAAGTGCGATCTGGGATATCTAAGCCAGAACATTTGAAAAAAGAAAAAGCTGGCATATCTGGGTGCAGACACGATTTCACAACCATGGAAGTCTGTAGAGGCTTCTACATGGACATTTCCAGAAGAGTATTCCAGAAACTGAACATCTAGGGCCCGATGTTCAAAAGGTAGTTATATGGTTTACAGCCAAGTAAGCCATGTAACTGCCTACATGGTTAGTGCCGTTAAATATCCCCTACTAAGTCCCCTACACACCCCAGTGCTATCCGGTTAGCATCAAGGCACGTTGGGAGTATTCTGGAGCAGAGGCAGTGACTGCCGCTAACCGTGTAGCAGTGATATCAGACTGTTACACAGTTAGCGATCCGCGGCTAGAACTAGGCCAGCTTTTGGCTCGCCTAATTCTGGCCACGGATTGCTAATGTGTAGCAGCTCAATATCACTGCTAGCTGGTTAGGTTTTGCGGGGGATTCTACTTGGTGCTGAACTTGCATATTCAATGCATTGAATAGCCAGGGTTTGGGGTGAACGGGCAGGGCTATGCACCGTAGCAGCACATAGCCTGCCTACTTCAATATTGGGGCCCTAGAATACCCTAATGGTTAAAATGAGAGGGCTAGATCAGGCAAACCAGGGTTCAAATTCCATTGCTGCTATCATTGTAATCTGCTGAATATTAAGGATGATGGAGTGTTATTTTCTCTGGATGTTTATCAGCTAAAACAAGCATTTTCCCAATGCTTATTCCTGCCTGGAGCAGGTTTAAACTTAGAGATGACTCCTAATGTCCAGGACGTTTCTGAGATCAGGCAGTGATGACCACGTTCCTGGGAACACCTCCACCTTTTCAGACTTTGATGTCTCTATGCCTGTTTGCAAACATCCAAAGCACAAATAGGACTTCTAAAATACCCCCCTATATGTCTCCACCCTGAGACTTCTTCAGCACTATCTGGATAGTGTCACAACAGTCTGTGATGATATTCAGGAAATTATCTGCATGGTGCTATTGAATGTCTGGCCCAGAAGCCTGTTTCCAAGTAGCAGGTGTTGCTACCCAGATAAATACTTTTAAATATCAGGCCCTTTGTTTTCATCAACAGGAAATATGAATTTGCTAATAAAATCTCAGAAAGAAGACTAAATTATTACCATTTTAAAAAAACTTTAACATGGCTTTTGCAAATTCACCTGATGTATTTCTCGTCTTTTCACATTGACAATGAAGGTCTTTAAATGGCAAATAATTTTAATCACAGGAGCAATAAGCCCTAATAATGTAATTGATTCCATAGCATCTTACAGAATAATGAAAGGAGCATGTGAAATAATTACATCTACAGATTCCTCTTACAATTAATAGATATTTACAGTTCATGATAGTGGTTACCTAAAATACAACTCACATGCCTGACTGAAATAGGAGTTAAGTCATGATGCTACTTACCGGGGAAGTCCATAGATTCTTGGAAACGTTGTGAAGTCTGGGTTTGAGGGCATTTGAAATATATACGTAGCCATGATTCCCCCAATTATGATATCCCCTTCTCTATGGTAGTTTGGCTGAACCGTCACGCGGTGTCTAAGTGGACAGAGACAATCAGAGATCTTCGATAGGAGATCACAAAGGATCAATAACATCAGAACTGGATGAGATCCCATCTTCCAAAATGAGAAACAGCAGAAGCTGTGGTAACTTATACTTGCCCTTCTCGCTCAGCAGTTACTCCTTGAGCATGGAAAGACGTCCTCAAATTCATCCTAACCACTTGTCCCTTTGAACAATGGTCAGAATTGTTTGTGTATTAAGCTCTGCGCTGGTAGACCTTTACATGGATAGAGAAGAGTCAGGAAAGACAATGAGATGAACTCTCTATTTGAAGCTGAGATGCAACAGCTTTGAAGACACCATGTGGTGTTTACAGATCTTTGTTCAACAGGAGTTCAGCCTCAAGAGGTATCTGCTCCTCAACTGTGCATTTAATATTAAATATAGGTTGTTATGAATAGAATCTGAGAGAAGCAATATCTTAGTTTTCAAAGAGACAAATATTAATTTGACTGAAATGTTATAATAATATTAATCAACAGCAGTGTGCATTTGAGCTTTAGGTTATTGAACTTTTGAGATCAGAATCCATTAGATGTCCGTTTCCTTGCAGGATACAATCTCAGTCGATATGGAATCAATTTTTAGCATTGGTGGTAACCATAAAAACACTGATATCAACATTTAAATTAATGGATATATTCAGCAGAACAGAGAGATATATCACATGGTCATCACTATGGTGGCCCTTTTAGAGTGTCTTTTCTTTTTTTAGTGCACTTGAGTCAGTGCTGAGTCCAGCAACCTTGGGGTTTTCTTGGCAATGTATCATAATGTAGATTGCTAGGCCTTTTCTTCCAAGGCAATGGAAGGTAAAGTGACTTGCCCAAGGTGTGCCAGTGGGAATTAAACTCTTGATCTGCTAGGTACTAGGCAGATGCTCTAATCACTAGGCTATTCCTCCACTTCTTAGAGAGTCTAGATGTGATTTAAGCATATCTCCAGGAACAAGCAAGAACGCAATCTTCACATATAGGGTATTGTCAGTATCCGTGCAGGAACGCTCCCCAGTGTCCAATAGGAAAGCTTTTCGGAGCACCACACTATCCCTGAGAATCTGCCTTCCTGTCTCCCCAAGTCCTTTCCTCAGTTCTTCATTTTTCATGGAGCCAGCAGGTTGTTTTCTCCCTGTCACCGCCGAAAAACGTTACTTTTCCATCGATGCCTGTACCTTCCCTGATACCGGCCCCAATGTTTTCTTTTTTTTTAGTATACTTTTTTCTTCCTTTCTTTCATTTTTTTTCTACTTTTGGTGGTTTCACTGCAAAATTAGGCCTCGGCCTAACTTTTTTCTTTCACAATGGCAAAACATGTCAATGGCTTTAAGAAATGCACCAAGTGTTCTGGTACAATTTCAGTCACTGACAAACATGACTGGTGTTTAAAATGTTTGGGGCCAGACCATTTACTAAATGATTGTCCTTTGTGCCAACAAATGACAAAAAAGAGGCCTAAAGAACCGAGCCAGACAGTATGGGTCTCTGTTTGCCCCAGACTCGATTTCAGTGGCTTTGGCATTGTTGAGGACATCAGCTTCCTCTCTTGGTTCTCGGGTCTCCTCAAAGTCCAAGCATAAAACTAAGTCTAAGTCATCAGCATCGAAAACCGATACCGATTCTCACGGTAAGTGCCTTCATTGTCATCGAGATTCACTAAAGGTGCATATGATGCAGATTGACCTGCCAATCAGCCCCGATGGGAGGACCAGTCCTCCAAAGCGCCATAGGTGCTCCAGGATGCTCCCGAGGCCTCGACCTCCAGACAACTACTGGTTCCATGTTCTGGGACAGTGGCTCAAAGCCCCATATGTGAATTCACCCAGGCATCGGCCTTCTCCCTCTACTAGCGTATCCTGGCTATCAAGAGGAGCTTGGCAACATTCCTGGCAGCCTCGGTACAAACGGTATCAACAGCCCCAGGAGTGCAGGCATCAACCTCCAGCTTGAGGCTGATACCTCCAGGGCCGATGTCAGCCCTCATGCCCGTATCAATGGCTGTTCTTCCTCTGATACCTGCTTTGGAACAGACAGGCATTGCCAGTAACCAACAGGCTCCCGATGCCATGTTGCCTCAAAATCGGTATCAAAGCAAAAAAGTTCAGATACGTTCAACTGAAACAAATTGAGGGAAAGTAGATCTGTTGATCAACGAAGACCACCGCACTCTCAATTCAATACAGTAAGCGAATAAAGGTCTCAGACTTATGTTTCACTCAATATGGACTACCGTCTATTCATGCCTTGTTGCATCAATGACCTTTGTAATGTATTGATTTTCGCTACTGTTCGAAAATATGCTTACTAGATGTGCTTGTTCTGCAATACAGCTGCTATATCCAAACGTCTCTTTACTTATCAGGAATACAAATCTTCCAGAATCCACCAACACAAGTTTTTAACCTTAGCAAATGCTATATAATTTTTGTTGAGATGTATGTTTTATGTTGGGATATTAAGGTACTTAGCTGCACTGCGATGTTGGAACCTTCACCACTAGTCAATGGAGATCTCAACGCTCTTCCTGGGCACCATTATGACATTTCACAATCACAGTTTCATCAGGAGATCTATTATAACCACCAATCCCGTGTTCTAAAATAAAATAAAAATACAATGTAATCAGTGAGTCTTCCCCAACTAAACAAAACATTTAAAAACTATTAAAACCCTATCCACTTACTCTATATTGATGCTGCCCGCGTCTTCACTCATAAACTGAGATCAGCGTTCGTTCATCAAACCAAATCCTCACAATGCTCGCAGAACCACCCAGCGGACAACTGAACCCTTATTCACTAGAATGCAATCAGATACACCTGCCACTCTTACATTCCCTTGTACCCAGCCAAACCTTTCCGTATTAAATCTGCTAGTTTGTTCTATCTAGCTTAAGATTTACTGGATACATACCAACTGAGATACTCAACCAAGAACCTACTTCTACAGTGGTCATCTATAGAGCTACTACCTACTGATATCCGTTGTTATTAGCTAAGTCCTACCTATGTGAGACATTCAGGTGCAAACCAACCAGTCAATAGCAGTATTCAACCCTTTAGGCATAACCGTCCCCAATTTATAAATCCATCTTTGTTCCCTAATTAAAAGGGTTGTGTCTAGTGTTTTGCCCTCAATAGCCTCCACTACCTGTTCAATGCCAAAACTGCGAAGTTGATCAAAAGTATGCCCCATTGATATACAGTGTGGAACTATAGGTGCCTCTAGCCTACGGCATTTCAATCTACTCCTATATTCCCTTAATCTCACCTTCAATGGGCGCAATGTCTTTCCGACATACAATAGTCCACACGGACATTGGATGCCATATACGACCGCCCCTGAATCACAAGTGGTGTGGGACCGGAGACTATACTGAACCCCCTGATAGGTGAACTCAGATAACTCTAACATAATGACACATACATCACAGCCACCGCATTTTTTATGGCTCCCTCTATAATCCTTCGGCTCTAGAGCAGGGAGTACTGTGGGGCTTAAACAATCTTTAAGATTACGCCCTCTCTGCCATACACAACGTATCTTCTTGTCTGTTAAACCTGGGAACGCCTTAAGGATGTTCCTATGGTTACGCAAAATACGTTGTATAGATGCACTCAACGGAGAAAAATCTGTCACTAAATTAATAATACTAGAATCTAATCGTGATCTCACGGGTACTGATCTCATTTGCAATAATGCGGGTCTATGATTGTACAGAGCCCTCCGGTAGGCCTGTTGTACTATTGTCATGGGGTATCCCCTATCTAGAAAATCTTTTTTAAGATTTTTCGCCAACCGCTTGAAATCCTTTACATCGGAACAGTTCCTTCTAAATCACAGGAACTGTGAAAAAGGGAGACCCTCTTTAAGCTGTCTAGGATGTTTACTCGTGAAATGAAGAAGGGTATTCCTATCTGTAGGTTTCTTAAAAACAGACGTCTGCCATCCATGTCTTCCTCTAGTAATCTGTACGTCCAAATAAGTAATGCTATCCCTATGGTACAAATAAGTGAATTTGATATTTTCATCACACTGATTTATCCATTGAAAAAAGTGTAACAACGCCTCCTCAGTGCCCTTCCAGAGTAAGAACGCATTGTCTATATATCTCCTCCAAACTATAAGATTTTGTCGAAATGGGGAATCAGACAACCACCAGGCTTCAAATGCATAAAAATTTGCGAAGCCCGCCTGGGATACCGATAGTGTCAACTAGAGGTAGTATATTGGAGCCCTTATCCGCCTATTTGGACTCCTTTTTACGCCCGTTATTACCCACTATACCTTCTTATTTGAAAGACACTACGCAGTTTTTGAATATAGTGGAAGGAATTGCGGAATGGTCAGATAACTTAGACACCTTGCTAGTCACCATGGATGTCGTATCTCTCTATACAAATATACCACAGCATGCAGCATTAACAACAGTTCATCACACACTTTCTTCGAGAGGGGATCTATCTGTTCCACATATGGATTTTTTGCTAGAACTGGTGCAGTTAGCGATATATAGGAATTACTTTATGTTTGAGGGTACACTGTATCAACAAATAGCGGGGGTCACCATGGGGGTCACGTGTGCCCCGTCTATTGCGAATTTCTACACTCATGCTCAATGTTCAACTCTTGCCATTAATCATAGGTCTCAGGTGAGTTTAATCAGTGACCTCTTGGTCTCTTAAGCTTTCTCTGGTCTTACATAGTAACATAGTAAATGACAGCAGATAAAGACCAGTATGGTCCATCTAGTCTGCCCAGTAAGATGGCAAGAGTAGGTGTACAGGCCATCCCTCCCCATGTCTTTGTTTAGGAGTGAACCCACTGCTCCGTGTAGGACATCCCTATTTGTTGGGAAATTAGATGGTTAAGTTTATTTTGATTTTATCCTGTTGCTGTAAAGGGATCCACTGTGTCAGTCCCATGCCATCTTGAATTCTGTCACTGTATTCTGTCACTTACATATTCAAGAGTCTCTCTGCGCGATTTCTGACATAAATATTTGCACCTGACTCACCAATGCCTTCTGGTTATGGTAATAGTTTGTCAATAAGAACACAGCTGCACAAAAATAGTTTGTCAATAAGAGCACAGCTGCACAAAAACCTTTTCATAAGCACTACTTGCAAACATCACGGTCTCTTTCCTAAGACATTACTAAAACACGGGATGCCAATAATTACTATTAAAACGTTCTCTCAATCACTCAAACAAACCTTTTTTTACACTTTTAATACTTTTCTCTTGCCAAGGTTGTAGCAGCTCTAAAAACAGGCCTGCACTCATTAAGAGCCTTTAGTGATCTCCCCTAGCATTCACCTGTTACCTGGTAATCTGTGGGATTCAGCTATGCTCTTATTGGGGTTTCCATGGTGTTGCCATAGATTAGCCAATGAGGCATCAAATAAAAGAATCCCCTCTACCATGTCATTCTTCTGCTGTCTATTAAGAAATGTTTGGTAGTGTCAACTGCTGTCAGGGAAACGTCCATAGACTTTAATCTGTTCAACTGTTTTCTATAGCAGCCATTATTTCCTATTTCCTCAGAGGCGGGTAAAGTAGTGGAGGTGGTCCTGAAAGAGAGAATAGTGGATTCTCTTGAAACCAATAGGTTGCATGATCTGAGGCAACATAGTTTTATCAAAGAGCGATCTTGCCAAACAAATCTGATTGAGTTCTTTGACTGGGTGACCAGAGAACTAGATCAAGGGCATGCAATGGATGTGATCTATCTAGATTTCAGAAAAGTCTTTGATACTGTTCCTCACAGGAGGCTCATCAATAAACTGTACAGCCTGGGGATGGGTCCCAAGGTGGTGAACTGGATCAGAAATTGGTTGACTGACAGACGACAGAAGGTGATGGTAAATGGGGCTCACTCGGATGAAAAGAAGGTAATTAGCAGGGTGCCACAGGGATAGGTCCTGGGATCGGTACTGTTACATGTATTTGTGAGTGATATTGCTGAAGAACTGAATGGAAAAATCTGTCTATTTGCAGATGACATGAATATTTGCAACAGAGTGGACTCCCCTGAGAGAGTGGATAACATGAGGAAAGATCTACAAAAGCTGGAAGAATGGTTAAATGCTTGGCAGTTAAGATTTAATGTGAAGAAGTGCAATGTTGGGATGCCGAAATTCAAGGAAATTGTATGTGATAGGGGGCGAGAGGTTGGTGTGCACGGACCAGGAGAAGGACCTTGGAGTGATTGTTTCTGAGGATCTCAAGGTGGCAAAACAGTGTGACAAGGCTGTGGTCAAAGCCAGAAGGATGCTGGTTTGCATACAGAAAGGAATTACCAGCAGAAAGGAAGAGGTACTAATGCCACTGTATAAGTCACTGGTGAGGCCTCACTTGGAATATTGTGTTCAGTTTTGGAGACCGTATCTCGCAAAGGATATAAAAAGACTGGAAACGGTTCAGAGGAAGGTGAAAAAAATGATTTGGTGCGTGAACCAGAGGACATATGAGAAGAGACTGTAAAACCTAAATATGTACACTCTGGAGGAGAGGAGGGACAGGGGAAATATGATACAGACCTTTAAATACTTAAAGAGTAATGGACAAACAAACAAAACTTTTTCAAAAAAGGGGAAGTTACAAAACTAGAGGGCATAAAAAGAAGATGCAAGGGGGTAAACTGAAAGGCAATGTCAGGGAATACTTTTTCACTGAAAGGGTGGTGGATGCTTGGAATGCCCTCCCGATGGAAGTGGTGGGGCAAATACAGTGACAGAATTTAAAATGGCATGGGACAGACACTGTGGACCCCTTTACAGCAACAGGATAAAATCAAAATAACCTTAACTGTCTCTGTTATCTCAACAAATAGGGATGACCTGTATGGAGCAGTGGGTACACCCCTAAACAAAGAGATGGTGGGGGGGGGGGCCTGCACAGAGTGGCAGGTGCACCTACTCTTGCCACCTTGCTGGGCAGACAAAATGGACCATGATAGTCTTTATCTGCCATCATATACTATGTTACTATGTCAAATAATACATTTAAACTTTCCAGTCCCCAAAATTACCACAGACATCAGTTTTCATTAAATCCTCCCCAAATCAATAATTCATGTTCTCTTTCCTAAGAAAATCCTTTCTAACACTATGCTACCCCTTTCCATTGTTTTTTCCTAATTTGTACTTTTTATATGGGCATTATCAGCCTGCCTTGTATATGATTAACTTCCCTGTTGCCAGTTACCTGCCCCTAAACCAGTGGTTCTCAACACAGTCCTCTAGGACCATTAGTCCAGTTGGGTTTTAGGGTATCCACAATGAATATGCATGAGATAGATCTGCATACAAATGGAAGCTGTGCAAGCAGATCTATCTCATGCATATCTATTGTAGATATCCTGAAAGCCTGACGGGCCTGGGAGTCCAGAGGACTGGGTTGAGAACCATTGCCCTAAACAAACCCGTGCCCCTTTCCCCGCTTTTTTATAGCATCAAGCTTGTTTAAATATTAAGACGTGTCACAGAGCAGACTCACTAGTGACCCCTATGGAGACAGATGATATTGCAGTTCAAGAAAATACTAAGGTTTGGGGAAAGCACATGATAGAAAGTTGCCATGGGCAACGTAAGCAAGTGAGGTCATGAGCTAGGGAGACACACCCAGCCAGTAGAGAAGCCAGGAGATTCTCACCTGATTCTAATCAGCTGGGGGGTGGTGCAGCAAGGAAACACATAGATAAGCACAGCTCACAAGCAGTTAGGCAGACCCAGGGTAAGAGCCAGGATAAGAACTGGAGTAAGAGCCAAGATAGGACCCAGGATAACTGGTACTGGAAGGAGAATGGGAGACAGCCTAGGTCTTTGAATGGAAGCAGCAATAGAAGGAACTGGATGATTGAAGAGGACGAGAGAAGCTGTGAAGAGAGCGTGTCTAATTACCATCTTGGAAGCCTGAACGGAGGTCTGAGTGAGTCCGATGAATGCTTGAATGAGAGGTACAGACAGCTTGCCACAGAAAGTGAGAGTGAATATAACAGCCCAGATTGGAACAGAGTCAGAAGGAAAAAGGTACAAGCCAGAAAGTTTTATTCTTGTCCAAAAAATGGAAGCACAGGGCTTGGATATAAGGGACAGTTTGCTGAAGTCCAGAAGCCATCCAAAGCCAGCTTAAGGGAAGCAGAGAAGCTTCAATTCCCTTATCATAAACAAGAGAAAGGGTTTTTACCTTCAGAAGTAAACCACTCCAAGAGATACGTGAGGCACAGAGTTGCAGAAGGGCTGCCGTTAGAAACTCCAGCTGTTTCAAGAGTCCTAGGCAGAGCAGAGCCTAGAGCAGAAGTAATTCCTTCTAATAGATGGGCAAGGGAATTCTTTAGCTTGCCTAACAGGTATCAGCAGAAGGGAGGCTCTTATCATCAAAACCTCAGTAAATGTGGTAGCAGCAAACAGTTTTCCCTCAGTGGAAAAGAAGTACGTCACAGCCAGGACGGACTGTTTGCCAAGCCCTCACAGGAGGAAGATAAAGAGGTGTCAATTCCTGCTGAGGTACCTATGCAATATGAACCATCTGTAATCAAAGATAACAGTGAACAAATGGACTGTAGCCTGTCTCTGGCAGATAACATAATCTCACTCAGATAGAGAGGAATAAGAAGCCTGACAGGGTGAAGAGAAGGCCTTATTCCTAGTGGCTACAGGTCTGTGTTTGGAGTATATTTGTTTTATTAAGAAGCTGAAAGAAAGCCATTTTTTGTTACCGTTTTCTTTCTGTTATACCCAAGAAGGGTTGTATTTTCTTTATTTTTGTACTTATTGAAATATTCTATTGGGAAAGGGAAATAAAGCCCTGTTTAACCTTACATCGGGTTTCCACGACTAATTTGTAACTGGCAGCAACTACAACTACCAGAAGGCCAGTTAATACTGAGGCCCAGTGCAGTACCTTGCTTCACCTGCAGGTGCACAGAGAGGGCTCACGACAGATGCCATCCTTTTAAAGTTTTGGTAAGCAAACCCCATTGTGGCAGGTGAAGGCCTGTGATCCACGGTGTCTGACATAAGCAGGCCAGCATGGCTAGCTTGACCTGTAAATGAAGCCTGTGGAGAGGCACATAGGAATTGCACATCCCCCAATATGCTGCTATTGTAGGATAGAACTCTGTAAGAGAACTAAACTAACTTAGGTAAGCAGAACTGAGAGATGGAAAAATACAGAAAAATGTGTTTAAAACTGATAAGAAAAAGTACATCTGCAAGGAATATAATTGGGAGTGCTGACAGATGAGTTGCAGAGCCCTGCTCCCCTGCATGCACAAATTGGCTCTATGGCCTTGAGAGTGTGAAAGTAACAAGTTGATGAACTGACCATTGTAATTGGGACTAGAAGGGGGGTATGCAGGTGCCATGCCCACAGAAGGAACATAATTGGATAAACCTATCAGTACCGGGACCAATGGAAGGGGTACGGGAGGTACGGGAGAGTACCGGGACCAATGAAATGTTTTTCTATACCTAGAATGGAACAGAAGTCTATAAAAGTTGTTGTAATGCTTGAAAACTTCGCTCAGCCATTTTTGAAATTGACTGGTTCGAGACTTGTGCACAAATAAATGATTTGGACCTTCTGAACAGACTCCTGGTATCATTGGTTTGTCTGCGCTTTGCTGCTACATATTCTTGGTGCGTTGGCCGGGAAGTTGTGGATTCAAAGTGTATATAGGGCAATATACCACGACTTTCCGCCTCTATAGGCATGGTCCTGCCGGGATCGCGCCCTTCCGACGAGGGCTGCTCCCTGGCGCCACCGGTCCCTTGTATCGGAGGGAGCTGGTCGGACTTCGGCGGGTGCCGGGCCCGGCTGGAGCCAACGCCTCGAACCCGAGTGAGGGGAGTCCGAGGTCCAACTCATGCGCCTGCTTGGGAAGTTTGAGGACCGGATCCGGTGAGTATAGTTTTGATTTGGTGTCTAGACAGAAATAGAAAGAGCAGTACTGCCATTGGAACTTGGAATTTGGAATTTGTAATCTCGAGATATTGGGAATTGGTAAGAGAGCTTGATCACCTCTCAAGGAAGGGCTGAGTAACCCCGCATGGGAATTCGCCGGGTGAAACCCCCATCCTTATTGTAATTGGGAAAAAAGACTAGTCAGAATAGATAGAAACGAATGCATTCTGGGATACGTTGCTAGCATGATTGTGTGAACGAAGTGTGAATGAGAGGTCTGGCAGCACGGACCAAGTGAAGGCGGACCCATGAGTAGCGCATTTCCTGACCGGGCGACCGCGTTCAGGTCGCGAAAAGGGGGAAGCGATTGTCGTCTTGTCTTGTTATTTGTACTCCTTATACGTTTCTAGGGCCGTGAGGACCCCTTACCCACGGTCCGCCCTCCTTTTCCCTTCTGTCTGTTGTTGCGCGCACACATCGAAATGGGAGGGGCGGGGTCTTCTAGAAACACTCCATTAGAATGTATGATCGCACATTTTAAAGAGGGATATTCAGGAGATTATGGTATTAAAATGACAGCAGCCCGTTTGCAGATTTTGTGTACTAGGGAGTGGCCCGATCTAGACCCCATCTGGCCCCGAGAGGGAACGTTTAATGTAGAGATTATTCAGTCAGTACATCGTAGAGTGCGGATAGCGCACCCCGATCAGTACCCCTATATAGATTCCTGGTTAAGTATTTGTGAAGATCCGCCCCCCTGGGCGCAGTGCTGTTATGAGGAACAGTGCAGAATAATGTTAGCTAAAACAGATTCTAGACAGAAAACGGAACAGCCCAAAATGAAAGAGCAGGATAAGAAGTCTAGGAAGAAGCCTATCCTGGTAGATCCTGATTCCCCAGAAATAATTCCCAGACAGCCTTGGACCCAAGGTCCGGTAAGAGTAGCCCGGCGTCCTGCCCCAGAACCCCAGCGACGTCCGGAGCAGGATCCAGCTCCTGACCCACCTCCAGAAAGAGAGAGAGAGGGATCTGATGAAGAAGAGGATGCTATAAAAAGCGAGTCAGAAGCAGAGGTAGATGAGGAAGAAAAAGAGAATGCCCCAGGCGAGGAGGACAGTGTACAAGTGATTGCTAGCACTAGCAAACCAGCAAAAGATATACCCAAAGTGAAACTTGTCGAGAAAAAGAAAGTGACCCTTTCGAAGACAATTACAAAAATAACCCTTAGATCCCAAAAGACACCTACTGCCAAAATGCTGCCTTTACGGCAAGTCCCGGGAGTGCCCGTAAAGAATGATAATGATGAGGTGGTAGCGGGACCCCTAACTTATGTGTATATCCCTTTCTCTACAACTGATTTGTTAAATTGGAGGTCGCATTATGCCTCCTATACTAGCAAGCCACAGGAACTGACAGAATTAGTAACTACTATTATGGAAACTCACCAACCCACTTGGCCAGATTGCCGCCAGCTCCTGACTACCCTATTCACGACAGAGGAGCGAGCACGAATTAGAAAAGCAGCTATTGAGTGGATGGCAGATAACCCTGTAGCTCCGGGACAAGGGCAGGATAGAATAGACCATCGGGAAGCAGCTCAGAGAGAATTCCCGAATGAAGACCCCCATTGGGATCCAAATACAGAAGAAGGAACCACAGCCCTAGCCCGTTTTCGCCAAGGCTTTCTACAAGGCCTGAAAAGGGGGGGCCAAAAAGCTATGAACCTTTCCAAAGTTGCAGGAGTTATCCAAGGTGTAGATGAGAGCCCAGCAGATTTTCATGAAAGATTAACCGAAGCATACAGGATGTATACCCCCTATGATCCCGAGGCACCAGGAAGTTTATGTATGGTGAATTCTGCTTTTGTAAACCAGTCTCAACCAGACATTAGACGTAAATTACAGAAATTAGAAGGGTTTGCGGGCATGAATGCAACACAGTTACTGGAAGTCGCTCATAAAGTGTATGTGAATCGTGATACTGAAAGACAGAGAGAATGTGATAGAAAGATGAAGAAGAAAGCTGATTTTTTGGCTGCGGCCATAGTGGAACAGAAAAGGGGAGGTGTCCCTAGTCGACGGAGCAGAGGAAGAGGGCGGGGTCAAGGCGGAGGCCGGACCCAGAAGCTAGGTGTGAACCAATGCGCCTACTGTAGAGAGGAAGGACATTGGAGAGATACGTGCCCGCAACTCGAAGACGCCCAGCAAGATGACGACAGCAGTCATCAGTGGCGAGAAGAAAGACGAGGCTATCCCCGAAACCGAGGAGGAGCCAATCGAGAACAATTCCAGCGAGAAAGAGGAGGAGGAGCCATTCAAGCATTGGCCACACCGGTCCATGACGAGAATGACGTGGATTAGGACAGACCGGGCTCCAAGTTTGCTTTAGGTCTCCAGGAGCCTATGGTCGGAATACAAATAGGAGACCAAATTATGGACTTTATGGTTGATACTGGAGCACAACATTCAGTAATAGACAAAAAGATAGCCCCATTCTCTACAAAAGCAGTCACCATTATAGGAGCAACTGGTGCCAAAGCTACAAAATCTTTTCTTCAGAATCGTATATGCAGTCTAGGAGGACAGCAAATAACTCATCAATTCCTTTACATGCCTGAATGTCCAGTGCCACTACTGGGACGAGATATGTTAGCCAAACTCCAAGCACAAATATCCTTCTCTGAACAAGGAGAAATGCAAATGACAGTAAATCCCCAAGCCAAACCAGCAGGAATAATGCTGCTGACAGTTCCCCGAGAAGAAGAATGGAGGTATTACATTGATGACTCCATCCAAGACACCTATTTTGAACAAACTTTAAAGAACATTCATGCACCACCTGGAGTATGGGCAGAAGGCAGTCCCCCAGGCCTAGCCAAGCATATAGCTCCAGTGATTGTAACCCTCAAGCCTAGTGCTACACCAGTGCACGTCAAACAGTACCCTCTCCCAAGAGCTGCAATTGAAGGCATTCATCGCCACTTGCAAAGATTACTCGAGTATGGCCTACTAAAAGTATGTCAATCCCCATGGAATACTCCACTTTTGCCAGTAAAGAAACCTGGAACGGATGACTACCGCCCAGTACAAGATTTAAGAAGAGTAAATGATGCAGTTGAAACTATACATCCAGTTGTACCCAATCCTTACACTCTTCTAGGACTGATACCTGCTGAAGCTACCCATTTCACTGTACTGGATTTAAAAGATGCATTCTTTTGCATAAGATTAGCCCCTGTAAGTCAAATATTGTTTGCATTTGAATGGCAGGACCCTACCTCTGGAAGAGGGGGCCAACTCACCTGGACAAGATTACCCCAAGGATTCAAGAATTCGCCTACCATCTTTAGTGCTGCACTGAATCAAGACCTTTCAAGCTATCCAGTAGCCCCGGGGAAGAGAGTGCTTCTCCAATACGTGGATGATCTGTTGATAGCTGCCATATCAGAAAGTGAATGCATACTAGCCACCAAAGATCTCTTGCAGTTACTAGATGAAGCTGGATACAAAGTTTCCAGAGCAAAAGCACAGCTATGCCAAAAAGAAGTGAAATACTTGGGTTTTCGTATTACCCAAGGAAGCAGAAGATTAGGCAGAGAAAGAAAAGAAGCAGTATGCAGAATTCCAACTCCAACAACCAGAAAGCAAGTCAGAGCCTTTCTGGGAGCGGCAGGATATTGCCGAATTTGGATACCTAACTTTGCCCAAATTGCCAAACCACTGTATGAAGCCTCAAAAGGAGAAGAGAAGTCGCCACTGGAGTGGGGACTTGAGCAGGATACAGCCTTCCAGAAATTAAAGGAAGAATTGATGTCATCACCAGCACTTGGACTACCAGATGTCCACAAGCCTTTCCACTTGTTTGTACATGAAGCACAGGGAAATGCCTTAGGCATGTTGACTCAGAAATTGGGAAATTGGGAGCGACCTGTAGCATACCTATCGAAACAATTGGACCCTGTGGCCAAAGGATGGCCACCATGCCTGAGAGCCGTTGCAGCTACAGCGCTACTAGTGAGTGAAGCAGACAAACTCACACTAGGACAGAACATACGAGTCACTGTGCCACATGCAGTCCTTGCTCTCATGGAACAGAAAGCAAATTATTGGCTCACCAATTCCCGAATGTTGAAGTACCAGAGCATGTTATGTGAAAACCCACAGATACAACTGGAAGTGAGTCATGCCTTGAACCCAGCCACCTTGATACCCATCAGTGAAGAACTCCCAGAACATGACTGTATCGAAGTCATGGAAACTGTGTTCTCCAGTCGACCTGACTTGACAGATGTGCCCATAGACAACCCTGACCAAATCTATTATGTTGATGGGAGCAGTCTCATCCTTGATGGACGACGCTGTGCCGGATATGCAGTCGTCACTCAACACGAAGTAGTTGAATCATCAGCTCTAGCCTCAGGCACATCAGCCCAGAAAGCCGAATTGATAGCACTCACCAGAGCATTGTTGTTAGGAGAAAAACTTGTGCTAAATGTATATACAGATTCCAAATATGCCTTCACCACTCTGCATGCCCATGGAGCTCTCTATAAAGAACGAGGGCTCATCACATCTGGAGGAAAATCAGTCAAATATGGTCCCAAGATATTGATGTTACTTGATGCAGTTTGGGCCCCAACACGTGTAGCTGTCATGCATTGTAGAGGACATCAAGCAGGAAAAGGAGAAGTTGCCCGAGGAAATAGGTTTGCAGATGCCTCAGCCCGACAAGCAGCTATGACAGGACAGATTGCCCCACAAGCTATGCCAATGCAAGCAGCATTGTTTCCAGTACCTCTGAATCTGTGGACACCACGATATACCAACAAAGAATTGAATTACTACTGTAACAGAGAAGATGGAATACTGAAAGATGGATGGATTGAGCTGCCACCAGAAGAGGGCAGTCAACCCCCTGGATGGATAGTAATTCCTGAATTGTTAGGACCATCCTTTGTCAAAGCTTTCCACGAAGCCAGCCACTATGGAAAAAGTGCTATGGAAAAAGCACTCAGACCACATTTCTACATCCCTTTGTTGACAACCATATCAGCCTCAGTAGCACGTCAATGTCTAACCTGTGCCAAAAATAATGCCAAGCAAGGCCTTATAACGGCACCCCGAGTTCAGTCAGGAGGTGTAACTCCCATGCACAACCTCCAAGTTGATTTTACCGAAATGCCAAGAGCCAATGGATACCATTATCTATTAGTATTAGTTTGTACTTTCTCTGGGTGGGTAGAGGCCTTCCCAACCAGAACTGAGAAAGACCGAGAAGTTACCAAAGTTTTAATGAGAGAGATTGTCCCTAGATTCGGAATTCCAGCAGTAATAGGGTCAGACAATGGACCCTCATTTGTCTCCCAGGTTACTCAGTAGTTAGCAAAAGCTTTACAGATACAGTGGAAACTCCACACTGCATACAGACCCCAGAGTTCAGGGAAAGTTGAGCGAATGAATCGTACCCTAAAAACCCAAATGTCCAAGCTTTGTCAGGAGACACACTTGAAGTGGCCCCAAGTGCTCCCAATAGCTTTACTCAGAATACGCTCAGCTCCTGTAAAGTCAACAGGATTTTCCCCTTTTGAAGTTTTGTATGGTAAACCCCCACCAATAGTGCAGGGAGTCAAAGGAAGTTTAGCCCAAATTGGTTCAGAAGTAACCAGACAAGAACTCCTAGCTCTTAGTTTTGTTCTGCAGACTCTCCATGCGTGGATCCAAGACCAGTTGCCTATCAACTTGACGGAACCCTTGCATCCCTATCAGCCTGGTACCTCGGTGTGGATCAAAGATTGGAAGAAGACACCATTGGAACCCCATTGGAAGGGACCGTACACCGTCATCTTGTCTACCCCAACTGCAGTAAAGGTAGCCGAGATCGACGCCTGGATCCACCACAGCAGAGTCAAGCCCGCCGCTGATCCTGAACCTGAGCAGTGGACGGCAGAACAGCATCCTGATGCACCCTTGCGAGTTACTCTGAGACGGCAACCAGCAGCTTAGACACTTCATCACAGTGCCTTGCAGTAGCCAAGTCTTTCGAAGAGGATTGCTGTTTTTCATGCAGCAACAGTTTTGTTTCAACGAACCCAATTTGCGTGTGATTTGGCACACTACTTTGATACTACTGGACAACCTGAGGATCTTCAATCAACACTCAGCACCCGTTAAATTGCTTCATTAGCAAACGGGACAAAGAATAAAAGACCGTCGTGATCAAGATCAGCAAGCTGAGGATTCAGAAGAACTCCAATCAACATCACCATGCATCTTTACTTTTGCTTTGCTTTGGTTGCCTTATTTGGAGGTTTTGAACAGACTTATGCTTTACCTCCATGCACAGCTTGCATAACTTCTACTCGAACTGGACTGAAAGTAACTCAGACTTTGATTTACCACTCTTACTATACCTGCAAGGGAAAAGTGACTCGGTGTATCTATAACACCACTGAACTAAATGTTTGCACTCATGGCAAAATTAGAGCATGCTATAATCCGCATCAGAATCCATCCTATTACACGTTGGAAATACGATGGAAGGATGCAGATGGACCTATACTAGCTGCTACACCACCACTTAAGGACATTACTAAACCTGCTGTTTTGAATTTTGATGCATGTAATGCCATTAATAGAGATAGTTATTCCACCTGTGGTACTTGGGAGAAAGCGTATCGGAATGACCATAAGTACATGTGTCCGGAGGGTGCCACAGGATGGAGGAAGTGTACAGGTAAAAAGGAACCAGGCTATAGTACTGCACCAGCAGCAGATTACTATTGCCCGTATTGGGGATGTGTTTTTTATGCTACCTGGAATAATGGTATAACTGATGAGAAGATAGATAAACGAATGGCTACCTTAACCAAGCCAACCACAAATGATAAATGTCAGAAAGATGCTTGTAACCCCTTACACTTACGTATACACAATCCCTATGCATGGAAACAAGGATACAAGTTTGGTTTACGGATTGCTGGAGGGGCAATAGATCCAGGAACCATTGTGTATATCAGATTGAATACCCAAGCCCACAAGTCATCTAAATATCATATCCATAATACCTTCTATGAAGCCATGCATGTAAATAAGTTTGAGATCCCTCATCCCTCACAGAATTTATTTTTAGAATTAGCCGGAGCAGTAGTATCTAGTCTTAAGATCTCAGACTGCTATTTCTGTGGCGGAACCCAAATGGGAGACCAGTGGCCCTGGGAGGCCCAAGAATTGAATTATTCTTTAGTTTACAATCAGACTGAATTACACAAGACTACCAGTGAGTGGGTGTTAGCGCACTCAATCGTTGGACGTCTTTGCTATGCCAGAACTGGACCCCAGTTCACCCAAAAGGTAGGACAGCTGGTCTGTCTTAGCCAGAAGTACTATAATGCCACGACCAAAAAGACAGCATGGTGGTCAGGAATTAGACACCCTGAACCTCCTAACCCATTAGCTAGATTTCCTGAACTTGCTGGTTTATGGACTAACCTTGCCAAAGTCCAAGCCTGGCAAGCCCCACCTGGCCTGTATTGGATCTGTGGAAACCGAGCATATGCACAACTCCCACCACACTGGGGAGGAGCATGTGTCTTAGGAACCATCAGACCTTCCTTCTTTCTTTTAAACACTGAACATGGAGAACAATTAGGATACCCTGTATACACTACCCACCGACACAAGAGAGCATTAAGACAGAAAAGAGAAGCCTTACAGATAGGCAAGTGGGAGAAGTGGCAAGGTGATGATTGGCCACCAGAAAGAATCATTGAGTATTATGGGCCTGCCACTTGGAATGATGATGGTATGTATGGTTATCGTACTCCAATCTATATGATTAATCGTATTATTCGCTTACAAGCAGTAGTTGAAATAATAACCAATGAAACTAGTCATGCTCTTACGCTCTTAGCTAGACAAAGTACTCAGATGCGCACTGCAATATATCAGAACCGCTTAGCACTTGATTATTTGTTAGCCCTAGACTTCAAGGATGCTTATTTACACATCCCAAGTTCCTGCACTTTGCAACCCCACTGGGGCATTTTCAGCTTCAGGCGATGCTATTCAGTCTGGTGACAGCCCCTTGAACCTTCATCAAGTTGATGATCTTGGTGGCCGCAGCCCTCTGGTAGCAGGGGATATTGGTACACCCCTATTTGGATGACCGGTCTCATTCAGGCAAAGTCTCAAGTGGAGAGCCAGGAGGCCATGAGGCAGGTCATGCAGTTCTTTCAGGATCTGGGCTGGGTCATCAATATACCCAAGAGCAAACTGACTCCTTCACAGCATTTGGTGTACATGGGCACGGAATTCAATACAATCAATAGGCTAGTGAGGCTCCCTTTGGAGCAGGTTGTCCGTATACAGCAACAGGTGTGCCAATTTTAGTGGATGAAAGTGCTGACTGCATGGCACAGGTCGGACTAATGGTGACGGCATTGGGCCAGAGCACACATGAGACCATTGCAGGAGATGCTTCTCTCGCGGCAATCCAGATGGCTTAAGTACTCAAGGGGCGAGAAGGACAATCTGACATGGTGGTTGTCCTATCAGCACCTTGAGAAGGGGGTGCCATTGGACATCCAAGAATGGATGGTGATCCCAATGCAAGCCAGTCTATTTGGCTGGAGGCCTCATTGTTGGGATCAGGTGGCTCAAAGCCATTGGATGGAGGAAGAGAGCTCCTGGACAATCAACCATCTGGAGATCCGAGCGATGTAGTTGGAGGCCCATTGGTTCGCTTCACTGCTGGAATGAAAGACAATGCAAGTGTTTTCTGACAATGCATCAGGAGTGTCATACATCAAAAGGCAAACTATATACCCCAATGTGTCTGAAATGCATTTCACTGTAGCGGCAGTGCCTGTCCCCTAGTCCCCCTGTGATGGCATTAACAACCGTGAACCATTCCATACCATTCAGTACTGTATAGACCCCTATCATATCTCCCCCCAATCATCTCACCAACAGGTTGAGAAGACCTAACCTTTGTAAGCTCTTCACTTAGGGGAATCCTTCCATCTGCAACACCATCTGTGATGTCCATCATGATCACACAGTGACAGTGATTGAACACAGACATACTGCTGGTGTAGAATGGTGATGTGCAACATGGGGCAGCCAAAGGGATATGGCACCCTTGGTAGAGATGCCATGGCCCCTGGTGCAACTGAACCCAGTTGTGGAGGAAGAGGCCGATGGGCACCTGCATTTTCCAGATACCTGAAGGGCTACAGCTGCAGGTGCTAAGGAAATACCACAGCAGTGGCTGCCATCCTCCCCTCGAGATGTATCATGGCAAGCAGTGATGGGGCCCCTGCATGGACTGCTGATGGGGGGGGGGTGCTGCGTAGCCATCCATGTGTGCCCCTGCCCCCCCATCCAGCCCTTGTGCCCAAGGCGCCCGCCAAACCCACATGTTTAACATACTGTGATTGCAACCACCACAAATGACAGTGCATGGGCATGTCTGCATGGTGGGTTGGTGGTGGTGGCGTGGGAAGTGGCACCAACCTGCAGCAGACAGAAGTCTTGTCCTGGTCGTGTGCGCCATTCACATTGCAGCATGTGCCAAAGGCTAGCCGAAGGGAAGCATGTCAGCAACAGGAGTTTTATCTCCGTAAGGCAACACTGGGGTGCAACACACATGTTTGGTGTGTGTACATGTGCACAGGTTCAGTTCCCTGCTGGGATTTTTGTATTGCATCTTCCTGTGGACAAGGTTTAGCTGACAGTGTAAGTACAGCTCCAACATGTGCAACCCCCAAGGAGGCGGCCATCAAGAGTGGAAACACCCACCAGCAGCACTGACAGGCTTCACTGTCCACAGCTGGTTGGAGGCTAATAGCACATGGTAACAACGTGAGGTGAGGCCAAGGCACAGTAATAGTTCCTGCAAACAGAGCACACATTATTAGTCCTTGAGCTGACATTGAGACAGGAGTGGATATCCCAAGGCAGGGTGCTCATGGTCACACTACTAACATGCCGTGCGTGCTGACCAGCAGGCCAACCACAGTTGGTTTATGCTTGGTTGACACAGCCTAGTGAAGAGCAGCAGGGGCAGTCTTACTGCCTGTGCTGTAGTTAATTGTTAGTCTTCAATGGTTGGGTCTGCAGTGGTTCATGGCCTACTCACTGGGGTCCTGGCAGGACAGTAGTAGTAGCCCCACACCAGCCTGTACACCCCCACTGCAGTGGCTGTCCATATCAGTAGCATATTGACACTGGGCACTAACCTGCACTGTTATGGGAGGATTTGTGTTCAAAATGGGCAGAACATAGGGCCAAGCTGTTGCTGTCACTGTTACCTACAGCAAGCAGGTAACAAAGAGAAAAGCATAACACACTGCCACACACTAGCAGTAATGTGGACCCACAGCATGGCCAGTAGAGACCATCTCTAACAGTGCAGGCTCAGTGGACCAGGTGCTGGGCACCCCTCCTCACCCTCAGGGTGACAGCTGAAACCACTCTGCAGCACGGCTTGCTGTTATGTGCCTGTAGCACACGCAGCCAGCATGTCTTACTGAGCTGATATGCTGAATCAGTGCATTCTTTGTTGGTTCTTCAACTGCAGACTGCTGTTGGGCATGTGCAGTACCTCATGGGTAGTGGAGGGCCCAACCTATACTGGCACAGATAGCAAACAGTTTGATCAGAGATCTGCAGGCTCTACACATCTGTGTAGAATTGTGTGGCTATGTAGCCTACTGGTTGGTGCAATGCTTCCAAGACCACAAGGAGCACCTGTGGGACTAGAAACCCCAGTCCTTCTGGCCCAAGGTTGCTGTCCTCTAGTGGGATTTGAACCCCTGACCTTCCAGCCTGAAGTACCTTGCCCCAACCACTAGGCCACTCCTCCACTCCTCTTCTTCTGCCACTAGGCCACTCCTCCACAAACTCTTCCTCTGCCTCTTGAATCATTTGTACTTACCCTATGCGTTCTTGAATTCAAATGCTGGAAGGCTATTCCATTTATGTATCCGTTTTCGTAGATTACTCCTGAGTCTACCTTCTGTCAACGTCATCCTATGACCCCTTATTCCAGTGACTCCTATCCACTGTTATAGGCCTGCCTTCTGTGCATTTCTGTCTTCAAAGAATTTAAATAGATCTATCATATTCATTCTATCCCACTTTTCCTCCACGGTATACATTTTTAAGCCTGTCTCGATATGCTTTAGGATGTAGACCTCTGACCATTTTGATAGGTACAGCCTTCATTACTACACACAGTATGCACATCTTTGAGCAGGTTTTCGGCACAGAGGCAGATTTCACCTAAGACAATGTGTGGACTTTTGAAAATACTAAAGCACATGCATTCCTTCAATCCCTACCCTAAACCCACCCCCAGAAGAACTTTCCCCAGTTTTGGATAAAAGAACACATGTGGTGGATACATTTAATATCAGCCATGTATGAATATAAGCAAATAGTCATTTTTCCACAGGAAAAAAAAAAAGTTACCCATGGAAATCACTTTGAAAATTGTTCTCAATATCAACATTTCTTCTGTGCATAACTATTTGGATTCATTTTAATAACAGCTGGGCAGCAGTAGAGGTATGTCCCGTGAAAGGATCTCAATTAAAATCAAGAAGCTCTCTGACCTGTGGGTAATGGTATATCCCGAGCACTTGGGATATCCGAATTGATTCCTCTGCTGGAAGACCTTCAATGATAGCAGCCAGTTTGCCAGATTTGCTGCAGCTATAGTTAGGAATCGACACATCCATTCCTGAAAGTATTTTCATGGCAGAAATAAACGTGTAGAATGAATTGCCTAAAGACTCATAAATGTGGAATCCTAGTGTGGGGTTGAGTAAGAGTTCCGAGTTGTTGTTAATCTGCTCCACTACGAAACAAAGGCCAGGAAGTTATAATAGTTCAATATCATAAAGTTGAAAGGACAGTGCATGTCAGCTAATATGAAATCTATATCAAACTAGAAGACAGAGAAACATGAACATTGGTTGTAGCAAGCTGGCACTAATGCCTGATGTAGCTTTTCACCTCTTCTAAGTTATCCAGAGAATTCTCTGGATAGTGGCTCTGACAATCACTGCTTTATATGGACAATAAGGGGCATTTTAGAAAGAAAGTCCACGTGTGATCTGGGATGTCTAAGTCAGCACATCTGGAAAAAAAAGCTGGCATGTCTACACGATTTCACAACCATGGAAGTCTGTAGAGGCTTCTACATGGACATCTCCAGAAGAGTATTCCAGAAACTGGACATCTAGAATACCCTAATGGTTAGTGTGAATGGGCTAGACCAGGCAAACCAGGGTTTAAATCCTACTGCTGCTATCATTGTGATCTGTTGAGTATTAGGGATAATGGAGTGTTATACTCTCTGGTTGTTTATCAGCTAAAACAAAAACTTTCTCAATGCTTATTCCTGCCTGGAGCAAGTCTAAACTTACAGGTGACTTCTAATATCCAGGACGTTTCTGAGATCAGGCAGTGATGACCACGTTCCTGGGAACACCTCCAGCTTTTCAGACTTTGATGTCTCTTTGCCTGTTTGCAAACATCCAAAGCAGAAATAGGCCTTCCAAAATACCCCCTATATATTTCCACCTTGACAATGAAGGTCTTTAAATGGGAAATAATTTAATCACAGGAGCAATAAACCCTAAGAATGTTATTGTTTCCATAGCGTCTTAAAGAATAATGAAAGGAGCATGTGAAATAATTACATCTACAGATTCCTCTTACAATTATTAGATATATTTGCAGTTCGTGACAGTGGTTACCAAATATAAAACTCACATGCCTGACTGAAATAGGAGTTAAGTCATGATGCTACTTACTGGGGAAGTCCATAGATTTGAGGAAACTTCCCTCAGTTATGATATCCCCTTCTCTATGGTAGTTTGAGAGTCGAGGCGCATGGTGTTTAAATGGACACAGACAATCAGCGGTCTTCCACGGGAGATCACAAAGGATCAATAACATCAGAACAGGATGAGCTCCCATCTTCCAAAATGAGAAACAGCAGAACCTGTGGTAACTTATACTTGCCCTTCTCACTCGGCAGTTAATCCATGAGCATGCCAGTGAATTCTGAATACATCTTATTCATCCTAACCTATTGACCCTTTGACCAATGGTTAGAATTGATTGGCATTAAACTCTGCGCTAGAGGTTTTTATGAATAGAATCTGAGAGAAGCAATTTCTTAGTTTTCAAAGAGACAAATATTAATTTGACTGAAATGCTATAATAATATTAATCAATAGCACCGGGCATTTGATTTTTAGTTTACTGAACTTTTGAGATCAGAATCTATTCGATATCTGTTTCCTTGCAGGACACAACCTCGGTCATTATGGGATCAATTTTTAGCACTGGTGGTGACTAAAAAAACCACTGATATCAGCATTTAAATGAAAAGGTATATTCAGGGAGTCTATATGTGATTTAAGCATGTCAGTGGCACCAAAAAGCTTTGCAAGGACTGGCCACATTTACATCATGATCTTAGAAAGGTCACGCGCTGGACGTTTTTGCATGAGCACGTTCACAGCAACACATCTACAGTCGGGGAGTTCTGTGGGTGTTTCCAGATGGGGTGGTGGGTGGCGTCTCTGCCTGCCCGGCTAAGGCATATTTCAGAAATGCCCAGATATGTGTAGGGCGTTGGCCCTACATGTGCCATGCTATTCCTGCTATAAAGCAGGAATACAACTTTTTTAAATATTTTTTTTGTTGGACTGTTGGTCTGGGGAGGAAAAAGTAAACCTCTCTCATAATAAACCTTCCATTTTATTCTAAATACCAAGCAAATTAATGCTCCAAAAGTATATGAACACGCCACAACAACATAACATACTAACAACTCAACTCAACTTATCTAGCATCACAGCCCTCTGGGCCTTTTGGACCAGGTTTTGCTAAAGAAACTATTTGGCGTACTGCAATAAATGTCATGAGTGCTGAAAAGCACTGTAGCACTCCTAGCTGTCATCCCCATCTCACCATCAAAAGGGACATCATTCACAAAAGGAGATGATGTAGAGAGCTGTGTTTCTGCCTCCACAGGGTCAGGGGCCTTGTCTTGACCACTGATGATGCATCCACCTGGATCTCATCTGTGTGATGGCATGGATCCAAGAGCATGGGGCTTTCTCCAGGGGTCTAGCTGGGGCCATGTGGTGGTGTCCTCCAAAAGCATCTGTGGATCCATCAGTATCTGTAAATGAACCAACTAATATACCCCTCACAATGTGCTTAATGGCTAACCACCCTATTGGTTTTGTTATTGTTGCATGAATGTATCACAAGCATCTAAACCACCTGACAGTTCTATGACTGTGTATTACAGTGGCAGGTACCTGCGAGGGCAGACATGATACTAGCGTATCAGCTTTAGCAATAGCAGATAGTATGTGACATGTGGGAGGGCTGGAACAGGGCCTTCCAACCACATGCCTGGTCTTGTTATGCCATTTCCTCCAATACAACCCACACATGTGGCCTTAACTAATTAGGACATTTATTTATTTTATTTATACCTCCTTTCTACAATTCAAAGTGGTTTACAATTAACCAAAGGTAACAGGGCCATGAAGCATTCTGTTGTACAGTGAAATGAACAATAAACCAACAGTATAACAGAGGATAACCAACAGTAACATGCCCAGCAAAGCACTAGATATCTAATATCAGCTGTTAGACCAACACAGCATATAGCTCTGCCGGCTGACAGCCCTTGAAGAAGGGAGGCATGGTAGTAGTCAGCACATGCAGCACAATAGCACTAAGGCCTGCAGATGACACCTTTTGCTGGGTGGCCCCCTCCCATGATGCCCCATTACATATGCTGTTAAAGGGAGACGTGACCTAGGGTGTCTGTCCATTGCACACACAGCATGCACCCATGTTTTGAGGGTATGGGAACACCAGGTATACACTGTGTGGTGTTTGGGGTGGGGTGGGATATAACTTGGTATATGGGGTGGGGGGGTGGAATCATATAGTGTCCCCTTCAGATGTATGGTAAGTGTAACCCTGTTCACCCTTACTCATGCAGCTCTCTCAGCATATCATCCCCACATGACGATAAGTAGCTGTCCAGAAGGCTCTTGTCAGTGGATGCCCAAAACATCACATTGTTTGTGTGTGTGTGTGTTAGGGGAGGGGATATGAGAGGACATGCCAGTACAAGGTGGTAAGGTATGAGAGACATGGGAATGATGCATATACTCATACTAATCCTGGGGGGCCCTGGATGTGCCCACGCTTCTCACAGTGGCTACAGTGATGGTGCAGAGCATCTGCTGCTTTATCTCCATGAGCAGGAGAGACTTCCCGTCTGATCCAAATGTTTTAGCTTTCTTATGGGTGCTCCCGCAGACCTCACAGCATTTTTCCTTGGTATCCTTGATGTCCTGGTTGCAGATGTAGTAGAATTAATCTTTTGACAAATGTCAAGCCACTGCCTTTCTTTGTGGTATGCACTTATATGCATGCCTTTGTGGCTTAGGAGCCATCCCCTAATGTGCCAGTAGCTCCTGCACTATGAGCCATACCTCCTCCTCCTCAATGAAGTTCCCTTTTCTTGTGCGAACTTCAGCCTTTGCAGCCATCTTACACTATGTCAGCTCTATCATTGGGGGTTGTAAAATGAAGATGCTCATGTCTAACTGTCTGTTATATATGTATGCACATGGGTTGTGCCAGGATGTCCCAAATTTGCACATCCATGCTTTCAAAATGTGCATATTATATAGACATGTGCTGTGGCCATTTTTAAAAAGGGCAGCATGTTCGGTGAGGTGTATGGGCTGTCAGACTACTGGTATCTATGGGACATGGATGTCTATGGAGGTCCACTAGGGGTGTGTAGGGTAAAAGGGTTTGCAGAAAGTACACCGTGTTTCATTGGCGGGTGATATTCTGTTCTCTATTTCTTTTACTGGTGGTGGCAGCCAGGAAAATGGAAGAGTTCAGCTGAGAGGGTGCTTGTGACCAGGGCTTTTATGTATTCTTAAGGGCCTACAGAGTCACATTTTACTGTGTATATAGAGGCAGGGGGCCCAGGCTTTTATATGTGTGTCAACTCGCTGAACATGTGCACTGTTGGGTTCCCATAGCCTGCTTTATTGTATATATAGGGGCAGGGCATCAGGGCTTTAATGAATCTATCAACTTGATGAATATGTATACTACTGGATCCCCACAGCCTGTTTTATTGTGTGTATATATAGGGGATGAGGGCATTGCCATTTGCTAGGTGCACAGTGACCAGATGGCCCCTTGTAAGCTGTGTATGTCTTGATGTGCTAGCACAGTGTTTTCACCTATAATAAGATGCTGAGCCTGATATTCAAAATGGTTAATGCGGTTAATTTTCCATGGGTGAAGCCACCGAATGCCCCAATGCTAGACAGCTAGCAATGGGACATTCAAGAGGCAGAGCAGAGACAGCACCTAGTGGCAATGGCTGCCTGGTTATCCCTAAGCGAATATTGCTTCTGCCCGGTTAGCTGGAAATGGCCCCAGCACTGAATATCACTTTTCTAGGGCTAGCTGCCTCCGCTGTCATCTTTACATTGAGTAGTTCATTCATTTATTTATTTAGCAATGCTTATATACTGCTTTTCACTGGGTCAAAGCGGTGCACATTCAGGTACTGTATATATTTCCCTTGTCCCCGAAGGGCTTACAATCTACATTTTGTAACTGAGGCAACGGAGAGTTGTCACTTGCCCAAGGCCACAAGGAGCACCTGTGGGACTAGAGACTCCAGTCCCTCTGGCCCGAGGTTGCTGTCCTCCAGTGGGATTTGAACCTTCTGGCCCGAGGCAACTTGCCCCAACCATGTCAAATGGCATACCTTCACGTATACATGTGTGGTGCATAGTTACCATCATTCTGATCAGATGAGGTGATGGGAGCCTCCTCACCAGTGCTGCCCAAATGGTAGGACATTGTGTTGCATGTGTTGTGGGCCCCTGAAGGATGGATGTGATCATGGTCAGTAGAATTACAGGAACATGGACTGTCGTAATCCCACTATGGTTGCAATCAGCTTTGAATGGCCATGGACACTTCCTTCTACTGGAGCCCTGGTGTCACATAGTAGAGTGGGAAGGGCCGTGCATGGGTGCAGAGGCATAGAGGGCATCTGCATATCTTGGGTGTATTTCTGCCTGCCCATCTCAGCACCCCACACTGACATGTCTGTATAGCCGTGTCACTGCCCATTGTAAGGTTTAACAACCCTTTAAGGAGTATCGCATCATTATTTTCCCAGATTACAATCCCACTTGACCACAGGAAAAGGTAATTCAGGGAGGTGAAGAAATGGATGGACCCTCATAACATTCAGCAAGCTTAGAATCGCCTCCTAAAGGAGAAAAAACATTTTATTCCATTAAAGAAGCTCAGAGGTTTTTGAAGCCTCAGACATGCAAAAAGAAGATGGAAAAGCTGGTGATTGAATGGAGGCAAGGGAGTGCCAGAGGCAGGGGCAGTAATGATCCAGCAAGGGAAATAGGCGCATCAGCAGACATGAGTGATAGCATGAGTAGCACCCTGTCACCTACCAATTCCCCCCTGCCCCCAAAACCCTTTATGCACCAGTGAGCCATGAACCCCAGCATGAGAAAATATTTGGCGACAGAAGCACCAGCTACAATGATAAGCATCAAGATTGGTCTGCCACAAACTTTGGATAAATTTCATTTACACGCTGCCTTGGAGAACCCATTGAGGCAATGGATGCACATGATTCTGTAGTCTTGCCAGGATTGACCAAAGATGCCCATAATTTCTTGCCCTGTCCATCAGTGCTCAGTGAACGCACATTCTCCATAGCATGGGAAATGGGGGTTCACATCATTCACGGTTAGCTTCAGAGCTGGTGGAGAAGCTTTTGTGTCTGATTTCTCCCCATTTTCCTGTGACTGGGAGGAGTCAACATAGAACTCTGCTATTGGGTTGTTTCCCACACTTTATGCCTTCAGTGTCTTACTGAGTTTTTGATATTACTGCAACCTCTCCGGGCTAATGCCCATTTTCCAGTTGGTACCTTTTAGCCCCCTGGGCCAAAGTTGAAAAGAAATACATAAATGTCTATCTCTGCTGTTGGTGCCTGTCTCACTATACTGCCATTTCTGTCACACCAGCCTCCTTGCTGCTGGGCCTGCTGTCACGATCTACACCTCTGCTGTATTGCAGCTGATGCTACTCTTGCTGCTGCTTGCAGAGCTGATCTGCAGCCTGCTGCCTCATTTGCAGTGGGTCTCTTAGGTCTACGTGACAAAATAACAACAAAAAAGAAGAATTAAAACAAAGAAACACATAAGAATCTATGCTTTTGTTCTAGCAAAAGAAAGAGGTGCCTGTACTCTCATGTATAGTTGTGGTCAAATTATTGGCACCTTTGAATATGAAGTATGTTGATAATATCTTGAGAAATAATTGGAGATATTCCAATTGTATGTCATAATATTTTAGTAGTATGTTCAAAAGTATACTTCTTTCTTCTTCTTTAATCTTTAGCTGGCATTTGGGGAGTAGGTCATCCTCTCAACCAATATGGTGCTCTAGGTGCCACTGGATTCCGTGTGTTGGTTACAATACGCTTCCAACCTTGGCAATTGTGGCAATATATCTGGCCTCATCGATGGTCAGTTGCTGGTTTTTTAGGTCTTCCTTGATGTATTTGAGCCCACGTTTTCTTTGGTGCTGCTCATTGAACCCTCCAGTGGACAGGTCACTCTCACCAGAAGAGTTTGTGTGGCAGCCTACATGTGTTCATTCTGCAAATATGGCCAAACCTTCGCAGTGAGTTTTTGGATTTGTTTTTCGACTGAAGGTTGATGGTCGCACCATGTCCAAATTGTCTCATTTTGATGGTGGTCACAAAGAGAGACACCCAAAATCTGTCTCAAGCATCACATTTGGAAGACCTCAAGCTTGTTCATATCAGGTTTGAACAGAGTCCATGTTTCTGATCCGTACAGGAGAATTGGCAGGATCAGTGTTCAGAAGAGACAAATTTTAGTCTTGGTGGAGATATTGGCCTTCTTCCAGAGGCACCATTTGAGTGACACAAATGCTACTGTTGCCTGGCCAAACCTGCTGTGGACTTTGTTGGTGGATGCTACCTTCTTCTCCTGCACCAGTGATCCTTGGATTAATGGCACCCTTCACTAATATTTGGTTGCACACCCCTTGGCAGTGATGACAGCCTCCAAACATTCATTGTAGCCATCTATAAGTTTTGTCCATCCATCTGCTGGCAGTTTCTTCCACTCTTCAAGTGTGATTTGTTTCAGCTCATTAATTTTTCCAGGATTCCTTTTACCAATGGCAGATTTCAGATCTTTCCAAAGGTTCTCGATTTGACTGAGATCAGGACTCATTGTGGGTCAGTTTAAATAAGTTCATTTGTTCCTTTTTAACCGTTCTTTTGTACTTTTGGATGTATGTTTTGGGTCATTGTCCTGTTGCAGGACCCATGACCTTTGACCCAGAATTAGCTTTCTGACACAAGGTAGCACATTTCGCTCCAAAATACCTTGGTAGTCCTCTGTCTTCATGATTCCTTTAATACGTTCCAGGCTTCCAGTTCCTGAAGCAGCAAAACAGCCCCACTATATTATGGAACTTCCACCATATTTAACTGTAGGAAGGGGTTTTTTGTCCTTATAAGCTTCATTTGCCTATAAATAAATTTCTTCACCTGTAAATGCATCGTGGTCTACATTGGCAAAGAGCTCAAGTTTGGTTTCATCTGTCCACAGAACATTTTCCCATAAGGATTGTGGTTTCTCAAAGTGGATTTTGGCAAAGATCAGGCGTGCTTTTTTTATGTCCGTGTTTGAGCAGTGGAGTCCTCCTTGGCCTTCGCTTATGAAGTCTTTCTATGTTTAGTGGGCAGCATCAGGGGCGGCCCAAGGGGGGTGCGGGGCCATGTGCAGAGACTTGGTGCGGGGCCTCATTTGCATAAGTGGCCTTATTTGCATAAATATTTGCATAATGTTACCATACACTAACTTTTAGTAAACATGTCTCTTAATGAGTGTATGGATAAAGAAAGACTAAAAGATTTCTACATTACTATAATCCAGTGCCAACCGCCAGGCACATTAGGAACTACTACAAACGCTGCCCATTTAGAACCCATAGCAAACCCGCCGTACCCTGACAGCATTACCAGGACTCACAAAGCACCATACCCTACCTATCAAAAGGCAACACTGCAAATATTAAACCAATACATTTCAGAGAATACTGGGGAAAGAGAACAAGTGGCAACGTCAAATAGGAATTACATAAATAGAATACCTCAGCTCAGTTACACATGCAGAACATAGACCATCACCAAACAAGGAATCACAATTTAGAAACAGGAAGGCAATAATTAAACTGGGAACCCCAAAAGCCAAACTTGGAATGTACAACACCACTGTAGAAATAAAACTATAAATTAATTTCCTCTTGTACCAAACAAAGCGCAGACGTTAATGATGCACATTTCCCAGAGCTTTCATATTCCAGTTAATAAATTCAAAATAAAGAGATATCTTTCTACCTTTTGTGCATTTTTTTCAGTTGCAATTGCTCCAGCCACTTTCTTCTGGTTTCTTCATATTTTCTGCTAACTGTCCATCGTCTGCTGTCCATTTATTCTTTCTTCTCTCTTCTAGTTTTTTTTTCCATTCTCTCTCTCTACATCTGCTTTAACATACTAATCTTTCTCCTTTTGCTCTTTCCTCATTCCTATTTCATCCACACAAATTTTACCCCTCCATCCTCAATCCCCACTTACTCTCCCAATACCCGGCCAATTGTAGATTTTTCATCCCTCCCACACAAAATATATTTTTCCCCTCTCCATTTTACTCTCCCAGCCCCATCCCATTCTAATCCTTCCCCAACATCAGCTCCCTTCTAGTTCCAGTCTCACCCAGCATCCATTCCCTTCTAGTCCCTGCATCAGCCCATTTCCAGTCCTAGCCCCCCATCAACCCATTTCCAGTCCTAGCTCCCCCATCCATTTTCAGTCTGAGTCCCTTCATCAGCTCATTTCCAATCCTAGCCCCCATCAGCCCATTTCTAGTCATTTCCTAGCCCCACCATCAGCCCATGTCAAATCCTAGCTCCCCTCCACTCAGCCCAATTCCAGTCCAAGCCCCCCATGAGCCTACTTCCAGTTCTAGCCCCTCCATGAGTCCATTTCAATTCAAGCCCCCACCACAGCCCATTTCCAATCTTAGCTCCCCCCAACAGCCCATTTCCAGTCCTATCCTAGCTGCTCCATCAGCCCATTTTCAGTCCTAGCTCCCTTCCCTCACAGCCCATTTCCATTCCAAGCTCCCTCCCCATCAGCTATTTGCAGTTCAAGCCTCCCCTTCCACTCAGCCCATTTCCAGTCATAGCAACCCCCCAACCCATTACCAGTCCTAGCCCCCCATCAACCCACTTCCAGTCCTAACCCCCATCACCCCATTTTCAGTTTAAGCCCCCCTATAACCCATTACCAGTCCTAACCCCCCATCAGCCCACTTCCAGTCTTAACCCCATCAGCCCATTTCCAGTCAGCCCCCCATAGCTCATTGCGTCCTAACCCCCCCTCCCCATCAGCCCACAGCCCATTACCAGTCCTAACCACATCAGTCCACATCAAGTCCTAACCCCTCCCCATCAGCCCATTTCCTGTCCTAGCCCCCCCATAGCCCATTATCAGTCCTAACCCCCCATAGCACATTACCAGTCCTAACCCCCCCCCCATTGCCCCATTTCCAGACAGCCCCCAGCCCATTGCCATTCTTAACCCCCCCCCCATCCCCATCCCCATCCCCTTGCCAGTCTTAACCCCCCACCCCCATCCCCATCCCCCTTGCCAGTCTTAACCCCCCCGCCCCCCCCCCCCCGGCTTATGGCAAAATTTAAAAAAAAAAAACTGGCTCTGGCTGCTGCCGCTGCTGCTACCACCGCGGCAGCGGCAGAATGGAGTGTCCCGCGGGGCCTCCTCTGCTCGTTGAGCCCCTCTGCAAAGGCTTTCAGATTCGCGAAGGGAGAATGTCTCCCTCGCGTCTCTGTTAAGCCCGCAGGGGCTAATGGGAAATTTCCCATCAGCCCCTCGCGTCTAAAGGGGCAGATGGGAAATTTCCCATTAGCCCCTGCGGGCTTAACAGAGACGCGAGGGAGACACTCTCCCTTCGCGAATCTGAAAGCCTTTGCAGAGGGGCTCAACGAGAAGAGGTGGCCCCGCGGGACACTCCATTCTGCCGCTGCCGCGGTGGTAGCGGCAGCGGCAGCAGCCAGAGCCAGTTTTTTTTTTTAAAGTAATTTAAAAAAAAGCAGAATGTTCTTTGCGCGGGGCCCCCTGAAACGCGGGGCCCTGTGCAAAAAACATTCTTGCTCAATGGACGGGCCGGCTCTGGGCAGCATATGGTACGGATTGGAACCACCACTCCAGATTGCTCCAGGTCAGCCTTAAGCTCTTTGAATGTTGTAAGTGGTGTTTTTCCAACAGCTTGCACCAACCTTTAAAAACCTCTTGGATTGATTTTCCTCTCCCACCATGTTCTGGGAGGTTCTTGACAGAAAACCTCTTAATAACACTGCAAACACAGGAATCCCAAGGAGTGCAGGGTGATCCCTTTGGAGATGGCTTGCACTCCTTTGAAGTTTGATGTTTGGTGATAATGGCTTTTCTGATGGCCTCAGGCAGCTTCCTTGTCTTCACCATTGTAAAAATGGGACAGGGAGTGAATGTGGCCATTTTAAACATTAGAGCCATCATTCATTGGTTGAGTCAAGTCATGTGAGGACTGACAGTTGAATACGGGTACATCTAATTTTGCTGCAATGGGAATGTGGTTCTTCTGTTCAAACTGGTTTGAATTGTTTATAAGGGTGCTTAGTAATCATGTCCTGGTGATGCCCCAGGTTTTATACTATTTCCTTTTCGAATTGGTCTTGTTTTATTTGATTCTTTTATGTGTCAAATATGTGTGCATATATAGTCCAAAGCCATTTCACTGGCCACTTTTTTTAGGAGATATGGGACATTAAGGGGGTTACCCCTGTCTCCCAAATGTTCCAGGGGCTGAGCTATTATGTGCTGGCTACAGCATGCGCCTGCCTTCTCCCACGGCATAGAGACGCCCCTCATCTTCGGTGATCAACACTGAAATACTTGCAGTTAGCACAGAAGCAGAACTGTCTTTATTTATTTAAAAACACTTCTAAACCACACGTCTGGAAATCCTTCTATGCAATTTACAACTCAGCCATATACAAGCATCAGTTTGCATGGAGACCTTGCATCTCCCACCAGTAGCAGTCTCTCTGTATGCATTTGGAATGTGCAAAGCTTGGACATGTTCATGAATATCTTGGGGTCAAGGGTTAATTTTAGCTGTCAATAGGAAAGTGTCCCCTGAAAAAAGTCCTGATAAAAAGAATGACCTCCTTTCCCCTTGCCTCTCGCTGCCACTCTCCATGGCCTGTCTTGTTGCTGCCATTTGCCTTTCTCCTGCTGATTTGGCTGGTTCATTCCACCCTTCTTCTTCATTCTGTATTGCTCAGCGACTAGTGTATTTTACTTATGTATTTTTTGGGGCTAGTCTTTCTCTTCCATCAGCTTTGCATCTTCATGGCTGCATTTTGGCTTTTCATTCTATCACTTTCAATCTCTGTTTATACCTTGGGGGTTTGTTGATTCTCTCCTTGCTGCATTGATTTGAGATTGATGTCTTACTTAGTTGATACAGTAATCCTCCCTCATATTCCTGTTTGCAACTTTCTGGGGTCCTACTGTTGAGATTGCCAGTTTAACCCTTTTTCTTGAGCCTGGATGTGCCTCCAACCTTTGCTACAGCTTATTCCCAGCCAAACAACATTGGTTTTCCTCATTTTTAAAAAGTGCTTTATGAAATGCTACAAAGGGAGGGGGGGGGGTCCTCAATGTCCTCAGGCATTCCTGTTTGGGTGGTTCAGCCCACCAGCCTGTCCTGCTGTTGTGTTGATACTCATCACATGTGGTAGGGATGTCTAGCCTGTTGGCTGTTGTGTTGGCTCTTCATAAATGTTTTAGGACTTTCCAGCCTATCTTGCTGCTGTATTGGCTCTTTCCAGGTATTTTAGAGCCTTCTAGCTGACTGAAGTACTCTACTGGTCCTTTCAGGGTATTTATGGGCCTTGCAGCTGATCAGGGATCTTCAGGACTACTGAGAAAAGCTGTTCTTGCTGGGAAAGATTCTGCAATTTTAAGTATTTTATTATTTTATTTTTTATTTATTTATTTACATTTCTTATATACCGCACTATTTGCGATCAGCGCGGTTTACATAAAAACAAGAAGGTAACCGACAATGAACAAAAGTCAGGTCATTACATTGAACAGGAACAAGTAACTTGGAAAACAGGGTAAACTATATACATATGCATAAGTATTTACCTGCTGGTGATTTCTCAGACTCTTGGATTAAAGTGAACTCTTTGGGTTTAAACTCATAAAATCTCTCTGTCTATTTTAAAGTTCTTTGTTTTTTAAAGTCACACAGGGCACTGTTTTAGCAAGCCAGCTAGTGTTCATGGATATCTCGGCAGCCTTCGACACTGTGTCCCACACCAAGCTATTGCAACGCTTACAACAGATAGGCCTATGCAAGAACACCCTGAAGTGGTTTACATCATACTTGGAAGGGCGAAAGCAACAAGTCAAATGCGACCAAAAGAAATCACTACAATTCCCCGTCACACAGGGAATACCTCAAGGCTCAGCCTAATGCTCTTCAATATCTACATACAGCCCATATGCAACATCATCAAGCACCACAAACTACACTATCACATTTATGCTGATGACATCATGGGATACGCTCCAATCAACCTACTAGCACTAAACACCACAACAATAACTAAATGCCTCGAAGACATGAATGACTGGCTCATAGCCAACAACTTAACGGTCAACTACGATAAAACTGAGGCAATGTTCCTTACCAGGAACCCCACCTTCATACCTCCACAAACTATCAGCATCCTAGACAAACACATAGTAGTCAAAGAAGAAGTTAAGTATCTGGGCATCACACTAGACAGAGCTCTAAACCTGAAATCCCACATCGCCGAAACTGCAAACAAGGCCTATCAACGATTGAAAGCAATCAGACAAATCAAACCAATGCTCCGTCAGGACCACTTCTGCACAGTGTGCCAAGCACTCATTACACTACTGCTTGATTACAGAAACTCACTATATCAAAGCCTACCTCAGCAGATACTTCACCCACTACAGATGGTACAAAACACCACAGCACACATCATTACAGACACACCAAGGACCGAACACATCACTCCCGTCCTACAGGAACTGCACTGGCTCCCAATGGTGACAAGAGCTAAATACAAAACAATCATGATCATCTTCAAAGTCATTCACCATCTCTCAGCAGATGCACTCCAAAACATCATAACAAGGGATATCAGCAATAGACCGAGAAGAACCAATAACAATATGATCGGCACACCTGCAGGCTACCCGAAGACCAAACAAACAACTTCAAAAAGAGCACCATCACTACTGGAATCCTCAATAAGGAACTCCCTCCCAACTAGCCTGAGAGCATTAGATGACCTCACAGAATTCCGCAAAGACCTCAAAACATTTTTATTTATAGAAACATATGAGCATCCAGGAAACATCCCATACCCTAACTGAAATACCACTTACGCCGCCAAATAAGTACGCACCCATCCTATCCACACATACACAAGTTTATCATACCACGTTATTAAATACCCTCATGTTAAATGTTACCTCTAATTGTACCGTCTAAATGCTGTTATGTAACTGTACTGTCTAAATGTTTACATGTACCCTAATGTTAAATGTAACCCTCCAATAGTGATGTGACGTGACCACCTTGATTGAAGGATAAGGTGGCATACAAATCTAAATAAATAAATAAATATTTATTTTCTCCTCGCTCACCCTGACTCCCACCTACCCCAGGCATAATCTTAGCATTATAGGCTGTTACAGCTCTTACAGGGACAGAGGTTGTCAAATTCACTTTCAGATGTAGCTGGTTATCCTCATCAGGTACAGCGTAATTAATTAAGGCCCTGAAATTAATCCTGATGTGAACAAAGTCCTTTAAACCTATTAGGAATAGTTGTAGAAACAAGTAAACAATTTAAATATCTTAACAAAACCTTAAAACTAAGATGCAGGGGGGGGGGTACTCATGAACCCAATGTAAGATGCAGGGGGGGGGGTACTCATGAACCCAATGTAAGATAGCAGCATTCTAGCCTTGCTCCTGCCCGGTTAGATCCCAATTGAGAATTGTGCTATGGGGATCACACTCTGAGCCAACTGAGAATGCCTTAATTTCCTTGCTCTCTCAGGGGGAACACAACCATCAAGAATTTATCAGTGACTGTGCCTATGATAAAGGCTTTGATGTACTTCCCCTACTTGGCGCTACTTCTGAGGCTGATGGAGATTGCTGTCAGTGCTCTCCGGGTCACCCACACTGAGAGGTCGCTAAGCAGTGATCGCGCAGTGGTTTCTGCCGCTTCTACTTTACCCCCGCAAAAACTGATCAGCTTCATGCTTGGCCATCCCATCTGAACTTGGCTGTCTACCTGTTTGGCTTCTTAAGGGGTACCATCCTGGCTTATCACATAAGCCTTGACACACTGTGCTCGCTTCAGCTTCCCCGCTATGTCATTTGGCTTTTTAAGGGTGCTCCTGCCGAAATCCCACTGCAGACGCCATGACCACACGTCGCTGACCCGCACAGGTGACTTGCACAGTGAAATGCAGGCTGTGTTCCATTGTTGGTGGGCTCTGTCTTGCATCCAGTGCCATTTCCTGTCCTTTGGACCTGCTGTCTGCCTCAAACGCTGCAATCACGATCTGTGCCTCTTCGCTCCTGGAATCCCATCTGACTATGCTCTCTCCGGGGGCTGTCACCGCTGAAGGGAGAGTTACTCTGGGCTCTGGCATGCTAATAAATAAAAGGGAAATCACCTGTTCTCGTCACAGAAGGGTTTCAGTGCATCAAAAGTATAGGCTGAGACCATGTGTGTACTCGGAGCTTCCTCTAGTGGCAGACTCTGGAATTGACTCTGATAACAACATTCTACCAACTTTTCTGAAACGCAATAGTATTTGGCTAGCAATGAGACCTTGTCTGACTCTGGGATCTCATCTCACCTCTCCTCATGTCTTCCAAGAATACATATGCTGCAATGCTCTCCAAATTTTCCAAAAAAACCCCAGACAAAACAGAGTTTGACAGTTCTCCTAAAGACCAGATTATTTCAATGAACGTCTCTCTCAGTGATGAAGGGGTTGCTGCGCAACCCACTATTAAAGTGGATCTCATGGAGGTGCTCCAGGAGCTGTGGTCATTTCATCTTGACTTCTCCAAAGCAATCACAGATCTCCTTTCTGACATGAAGACGCTGGATGACCAGGTTACACAAAATGAAATAAATATAGGGGAGCAAATTGATGCCACAGCTGTATTCCAATCCGAATTTAATAAGTTAGACCAACTCATGAGAGATCTTAAGGAGCATCAAGATGAACTAGAGAACTGACAGTGACACAACAATGTCAGAATTCTTGGTGTCCCAGAGATATCAGGGGGCCAAGAGAACACTATACAGCTAGTTCAAGAAATTTTCCTGTGCTGTGTCCCAGGGGGCTTGGGCCCAGTCAAGCTAGAGTGAGAGCATCATGGAACAGGGGCATGAGCAGGAGGAGATGCCAGACCTCGCCCAATCATAGTGTGCTTCAGTTTCTTCGAAGATAAGTCAACCTTACTTCAAAGCCTTCATAGTAAAGGAACAATTTCTTTCCATGAGCATGAGATCCAGATTTTTCAAGACTTGTCTCTATATATGCTGGAACGATGCCGTAACTTCAAGCCTCTCACGTAATGGTTGCAAAAGAAAGCAGTCCAATACAGGTGGGGATTCCCCTTTGCCCTTCACTTTTGAATGGACTGACATAGCCCACAAAATCACTGAGTTACCAGACTGTCTAGACTTCCTTGAGCAGGTGCAGGCAGAGGATACTCGTGTGCCACGCCATCAAAGTGACCAGAGGATCACCTTTTAGAGGTGGCTGACCGTTAAAGGGGAGGTAGTCTTTAGCAACATGTTCAGACATTTTAGTTACAAGAGGATAGTGACTTTTCTTGGAGGGGAAAAAATAGGGGGGATCTTGGGTAAGGGGGAGAGGCTTAAAGATCTTATCCTTCTTCTTTCTTTTTGTAATGGTAAAGGCTTTGTCTTATCTCTTCTGGTTCTTAGTACTGTGACATTTTTCCATCCTTATGGTACAGGACAGAGGGGATTAGGGACAGGGGGGGAGAAGGTAGGAAGGGGAGGGTGGGGGACTTTGAGAGAAGGGTTAGGGGAGGAATTGGGTTCTGTATGTCAGTGTGAGGCAAAAGTACTAATAGCAGTGGTATGTGGAGAGGGATCTCTTTCTGGCCCATGGTGATGTGCTTGGGCTTAGCGCCATAGTGGGGATTTTCGTTTGCACCGCTCCTGAGGTTCAATGACTGAAATCATTGCCTGAAATGTCAGGGGGCTCCTTGATCCCATCAAACGGTGATGAGTTCTCAATCAGATCCAGCAAGTACGTGCAGAAGTGATCTTTCTTCATGAGACACATTTGGCCACGCAGGCCCATCTTCAGTTTGTTTCCTCGAAGTTTTCTGCAGGTTTTTGCCTCCAATTTCTCTTTGCACCAGTGCGTGGTGGTTACCATGTTTTTTTATACCTCCCCTATTCAAGTGATTAACCAGCACAGTGATCCTTTTGGCCATTTCCTAATTCTGGTGGAGTCCTTCCTTGGAGCTTTACTTAACTTTGTCAATGTTCACCTACCGCCCACGGAGATAGTGCAAACGCTACAGGAACTTTCAAGAGCGATCTCTGCTTTTGCACAGAACTGGGTATGGTAGTGCTGCTACTCTCAATCCCCCACAGTTGGTGGCTCTGGTGGATGACTGGCATCTCTGTGATGTTTGGTGTCTGTTACACTCGGGGGAGTGGGACTACACTTTTTTCTCCTCGGTCTACCACACCTACTCTCATCTTGATTACTGGTTGATATCTTGCCCTCTACTATCGTCAGTATCCCGAGTGACAATAGGTTCAATGGGACCTTCTGATCATGCCATGCTTTCTCTAGAGTGGGAAGTAGTGGATGAGGAGTGTCCTCGTTTTTCGTGGTCATTCTCCCCGACACTTATTAAAAAACAGAGATTTTGTGAAGGTGATATGTATCAAGTAGAAGAACTTTCTTGCTTTTAATGACAATTTGGACACCTCCACTTTTACTGTATGGGAGGCGCAGAAGGCGGTCCTGAGAGGCCAACTATTCTCTTTGGCGACTGCTTTCAGAAAGCAAAAGCTCCAGCAGGAAGAAGACTTGTGCACTAAGATTAAGCATCTCAAAGCCTGTTATCGGCAGGAGGGCTGCCCCTTGGTGTGGCAACAGCTGGTCAAGTTAAGGGAACGTTGTAGCCTTAGAAACAGGGGATTGCCTCTCGATTGCTTAGGACTCGCCAACAGCATTAAGAACATGGTAACAAGCGAGCCGTCTACTGCTGTAACAGCTGAAATGCCAACGCCAAAAACACAGGATCGCTGCTCTTAGTTCGCTACGTAACAAGGTGATATGTAAATCATCTCACATGTTGCAGTTGTTCTCTCAGTTTTATACAGACCTTTATACCTAACAGTTGCCGGTGTCTGACCATCAGATACATCAGTGGTTGAAAGAGGCAGAAGTCCCATATTTATCACCGGAAGCCCGTGTATCGTAACCCCATTACCTCAGTGGAGGAACAATGGGCTATTCGCAAATTGCAAAATGCTAAGGCTGCGGGTTCTGATCATTTCCCAGCTGAGCTTTATAAGGCTCTGTCAGACTACTTTGTTCCGGTGCTCACTCAGGTGTTCAATCTCTTTACCAGGTTTATTTGGCAGGGCCATCGATCGTGGATCTGCTGGTCTTCTATGCTGCTTCCTAAGCGATCTGGGAGGATGAGACTGTCAAACTTAGAACTTTATTTTCGGTGCTCCTGCTTGTTCATTCTCCATTTGTTGGTCTCGGACTCCCGTACAGCCTGGGCATCTTTGGAGGCAACATGGATTGCCCTGATCCCACTTGTCTTACCAATTGAGTGAATCTAAAGTAACTGATATCCCAATGTTGAATTTTTTGAATTTTTATGTGTTTTGTGGTTTTTGTCGGAAGTTATTGCCTTGAGAGATTTCTCCCTCTTGAAGCGTGACTTCCCTTTTAATTACTATTGTGGTAACCTAACCACCGTATAAAAACTGTGAAGTAATCGCATTCAAACCTGATGCTACATCACAATCACAACCTATTAAAAGTTCCACACTGCAGATCTCGACGAACACAGCACTGCGTTTAGAGCCGCACACTTCTTTTCGGCTCTGCCTCAACGCTTAAACATCTGCTATTCATACTCATCTGGGTTAATATCGGATCCCCATCCATTCACAAAGCTGTTCTTCATCTTTCAGCTCATTATATCAATGAAATTCTTTCGTATCCTGAATCGGTCACCTCCGTTGTTACAGTCATACTTTTCGATCTGAGTCTGAAGCATAGCGGAAAGTTTTTTAAGGGCCTCCAACTACCCGCCCTTATGATGTCAGACTAAACTTAGCCAATCCAGTTCCAAGTTCAGCCCCTTCGGTTCTAAACAGCTGATCCCACTTGTGGCAGTCCTGTTTGTATCTGCCCCAGCAGACCAGCTCCAGCTACTTTCACACTCCTTTCTTGGCCTGGTCTGGCGGGCTTAGGCCTCTTTATGCAAAAACTACCACTTGTCTCCACAATACTCGCCATACACGGAGCTCACCGCATTCCCATTTATCAGAGACTTTGGGGTACAGATCTCTTTACAACTATCAGCCCTTTTCGATCAAGGGGTTTCATTTCCAAGGAGTGTCTTGAACAATTCATAGGAGTTCAATTCACTCCTTTTCAATATCTGCAGATACCACATTGTTTTGGGTCCGCTGCTGGTGCATGAGCGGGTACTTGCCGTCCATGCTTCTGAGAGCAAATGCTATTTGAAACACTGTGCTTCAAGGCTCTTTTTGCCCGGTTCTACTGTGCTTTCGCTACTCTGACCTCAGAAGACCTTTTGACAACCACTTCAAGAAGTCAATGGATACCAGATCTTCCTGACAAATCGAAGGACTTCTGGATAGAAGTTTTTCACTATTCCCATTCTTGCTCTATTTCACTTTCCCTGGTAAATACCCAGTTGCGCATACTTTTTTGTATGCATGTTCTGCCTGTGGATCTTTACCTCTGGGGTTGGGCGGATGACTTCTTGTGCTGGCGCCTTTGCGGTCAGAAGGGAGATTTTTTTCATATATGGTGGACTTGCCCTAAAATCCAGGAGTTTTGGACCAAAGTTCATGATCGTAGTTTACAAAAGGTGAGGGTCACTTTTCCATATAACATTGAATCTTCTGTTTTAGGGTACTTACCCCTTGAGCCCCTCTTGCCAAACCAATGATGTCTTATTAACTGTCTGCTTCTAGTGGCTTGATCTGTCATCAGTCATTACTGAAAAAGATCCCTTTATCCTTAGAAGAATGTCTAGTAAAGATTTTGGGATATGTACAGGATTGAGAAACTTACTGCTGGCATCCATGGTAGTCCAGAGCGGGTGCAAGATTTGTGGTCTCCTTTTCCCCTGACGAGATTGATCTCCACTGCAGCACCGGGCTGGAGCTCTCTCATGACTAGATCTACCCTTACTTAGAATATGGGGGTAGGACCTCTCGGCTTGTCATTTTGACTTCTGTACTACTTGGTTAAGCTTTTTGGGTTTTGACAGTTATCTCAGATTCTGACCTCTTATGGGGAGGATGGGTGGGCAGTAGGGGTGATGGGGTGGGGAATGATTTGGGCTGAGCTAAAAGTGTGACTCTCTTGGGTGGGAGCATTTGTCCAAGCTTCCATATAGTCCAGGAGGGTTGTCTCTGCTAATTCTACTCTGTAATCATAACTATTGTGCAAGACTAGGGGTGGAGTGTGAATGTGGGAGAGGTTGGACTACCCACTTGCACAGTTACAATTTGCTAGTTTGTACTCTGCATGTACTAGAGATGACTCTTGATACCCTGCTTTGTTTGATTTACATGGAGTCACGCTACTGTTATGTATTAAACCATTTAATCTGAATAAAATTGTTTATACAAAAACACTAAAATGCAGACAGCAGTCCAACAGTGAGATGGAGGCTATGCAGATTTTTGCCCTGAGTATCAGATGTATGATTTGCTCCCGGTTGGTAAGGGTTCTTACATGTTTACCAGGTGCAAGGAGCTCTTTGCTCTCAGGAAACGAGTCCAGTCTCTGGAGGCTAGAGTAGCAGACTTGGAGGAGCTAAGGAAGACAGAGACCTATGTAGAGATGAGACCTATAGGCCCACTTCCATTCTGGCAGCCTCTTTATTGCCATGGAGGAGAGAGGCCACATGAAAGGAGAGCATCACCTTGGTGTGACAGGAAGTGGTCTTGTAGCTAGGAACTGTCCTCCAGGTGATGTAAAACCCTCTCGCACTGAGGAGATTTCTCCAGGGTTAAAATGACCGTTATAGTTGGAGATTCAATCATTAGGCATGTAGATAGTTGGGTGGCTTGTGGATAGGAGGATTGCCTGGTAATATGCCTGAGGGGTGTGAAGGTAGTGGGCTTCATGCACACCAATAATGCTGGGGAGGCATCTGCTGTCTTGGTATATGTTGGTACCAATGACATAGGAAAGTGAGATAGAGAGGTTTTGTAGGCCAAATTTAGGCTTTTAGGGAAGAAGCTGAAATCCAGAACTTCCAGGGTAGCATTCTCAGAAATGCTTCCATTTCACGCACAGGACCCAAAAGGCAGACTGAGCTCTGCAGTTTCAGTGCGTGAATGAAACAATGGTGCAAGGTAGAGCGATTTTGATTTGTTAGGAATTGAGCAGCATTCTGGGGTAAAGGTGGGTACCTTTCCAAAAGGATGGGCTCTACCTTAACTGGGATGGCATAAGCTGCTGGAGATGGAGCAGCTTTTAAACTAGATAACCAGGGAAATCTGACAGTCGCCCAAGAGATCATGGTTCAGAAGGATGTATCCTTGAAGGATACTAGCTAACGAGGGAAGTTAGGGCATCCCGACAGAAAGGTTCCAATGTTTGTGTTTGTTTATTGGATATGCTTAACCACCCTTTATGTGAGCAGCAGGTAGTGTATAAAATTTAAAAATATAAAGATAAGATAAAGAAAAGACAGAAAGGAACTCTACAAGGTAAAGAGACAGCTAAAACTAACCATACCAGGGAGGGGAGAAAACTAAGAGGAGATCAGGAAACTGGCAAGTCAAAGGCAGTATTGAAAAGATGCATCTTTAAAAGAGTTTTGAATTTAGCATAAGAAGATTCAAGTCTGAGGGCAGTAGGGAGAGAGAGCCAGGAGCAATGAAGAAAAAGGCAGACAAACAAATAGATGTCAACCGGGCTTGGGAAGCAGAGGGGAGATATAGATGATTGACAAGGATGTTACAGAGGGCATGATGTGAGGAATGAATGAGCAAAGAATCAGAGAGATAGCAGGAGAGACCAGAGTGGACTGCATGGTGAACCAGGATGAGCAATTTGTATTGAAGACAAAATTTTACCGGGAACCAGTGATAACGGATGAGGAGTGGAGTAATATGTTCAAAGTGGGAGGCATGAGCAAGGATATGAGCAACTGTATTTGGATGAGCTGGATACAGTGTAGTTGGTATTGAGGGAGGCTGAGATAAATGATATTATACTAATCAATCTTGGATATGACAAATGTAAGATGTATAGGACAAGGATGAGAAGGAGAAGAAAGGATGGACAGCATGAAACTGATGAAGTGAAAGAAAACAGTGACGGACTAAAGAAGAAAGATAAACCTGGAAAGATAAAGTAGAGTCCAGAATACAGTAACACCAAGATACCAGAGGGAGTCAACTACTGGGATGGAAGAACTGGAAAGGGAAGGAGCTTAGGTGGGAGAGGGGCTACCAAAGGAGAACTACAATGCTGCAGATTTTCTGGGATTAAGATGAAGGAAGCTGTTAGATAGCCAAACTGGGATACTGGATAAACAGGCATTGAGTAGAGAAAGGTCACGTGCAACTGGACTGGTGTGATGAAGTATAAGATGTCACTAGCATAATAATGGGCAGAAATTCCATGTTGTTGTATCAAGAAGGTAAGGGGGATCAGAAAAATATTGAATAAAGGGGTGCAAGTACAGAACCTTGTGGGACACCGCAAAGAAGGGGCAAAGAGGAGGAAGATGAGTTGTCTATGGAAAACAAAAAAGACCGCTGTGAAAGAAAAGAACGAAACCAACGAAGAACTGTGCCCCGAAACCCAGGGTCGTACAATTGGGTGGGAAGAGTAATGTGATTCACGAGATCAAAGGACGAGGAAAGATCGAAGGAAACTGCCACCGAGATATCACCACAATTATGTGAATGGTGAGGCTCGTTAAGGAAGGAAAGGAGAACAGGTTCAGTGCTATGTCCAGGCCAGAATCAAGATTGACTGGGTTGAAGAGCATGAGGGAGGAGAGTTGTGCAAAGACCAGCTTCTCAAGCAACTTGAAAGAGTAGAGACAGGACAATAGTGAGCTGGCAAGGAAGAATCAAGGAATGAGTTCTTAAAGATTGGATGGACTCTGGCATGTTTCCAGGAGGTTGAAAAAGTACCACAGCATAAGCTATTGTTAAGAATTGACAGGATCAGTGGACGTAGAGCAGGAAAGGGGGGTGGTAAGCCAGGATAAAGGGATGGGATCAGCAGTAGAAGTAGTCTTGTGGGAAGAAGTAATGATATTAATGATTTCAATGGATGAGACCTGTGCAAAGGATGACCAGGTGTGGGACAGGGAAGAACCAGGGGCTGAGTTGGCGGGAGCAAGGTCAGGGGATTCATGTGGTGGAGGAGACTGTGGGAGAGGAGACAGGAGGAGGGCAATTTTGGAAAAGTGGACCTGAGGGATAAAACTTTGTTATAAAAATAATCAACGAAAAATTGGGGTAAAGGGAGTACATGTTCAGAGGGAGAATAAATCACAGTGGACGGTTTTGAAAGTGTAGCCAGGATGGAATATAACTGGTGGGTGGAGTTTGAGGAGGAGAAGATGAGGGTAAAATATGTAAAATATACAGAAGTATATTGATTTTTGTTCGATGTGAACCGCCCCTGATCTCTGGAAGGGGCGGTATATAAGAAACTGTTAAATAAAAATAAAATAAATAAATAAATAGAATAATAATCGCCCTTAACCATGGATTAAGGATTAAGGAGCAGCAGTAGTGATGAAGAGCTTTGTAACTCTGAAGAAAGGAAGGGGAGAGATGTTTCTTCCACAGTCGCTCAGCCCAGTGGAGCTGTCAGTGGTGTAAGAGAAGGCCGTAGTGAAACCACGGATGATTGTATTTGGTGGAACAACTGTGGGGATGAAGGTGGGTGATAGTGTCAAGAGTGAAGAGAGAACCAGAGATTGGCCTGCGTTTCAACAGGAAGTGAGGGAAAGTCAGATGGGAAAATGCCCTTGGCAGGAGGAAAATGCTCAAGAAAATGAGAGGAGAGATTACATGTGTAAGATGGAAAAAAAGGGTCCTAGAGGATGATCTGAATGAGGTGTAGCTAGTGGGGAGTATTGGAAGAAGAAAAGGACAGACCAAGGGACATGGACGAAAGAGAAAGAGGAGAGGGCTGAGGATAGGAGTGGAGATGAGAAAACAAGGTCAAGGATATGGTCTGCAGTGTGGGTAGGAAAGGATATATGTTGCAGGAAGGAGAAATCAGAGAGGAGTTATAGAAGATACTTGTCATGGGATCTAAGCAGGAGAGTGTAGTGAGCATTGAAATCGCCCAGGATTAAGAGGTGAGGGTAAAGTAGGGAGACTTCCAAAAGAGTGTGGAGGAGGGAATTTCAGAGATGAAGCATAGGGATAGAGGAGCATAAATCAGCAGAAAATAGAGAGGAGGAGAACTGTCAAGACAGATTAGGAGTGATTAGGGATAGGACAAAACTGGATTAGTGATTTCTGTTACTGGAAGAGTGGAGGGGAAAAGGGCAGCCACCCCCACTAGTACAGCCCAGCCTGGGGATCAAAAAGGCCACATATCCAGGAAGGAGGCACCGGTGAAGAAGAGGTCCCTCAACTACGTTTCAGTCAGGAAGAGAGCATCTAGTGAGTGTTGAACAAGAAGGTCATGTACTAGGAGAGTCTTCGCTCTGTGAGATCTACAATTTAATAACACAGAACACAGAGAGACAGCAGGGAAAGTCACAGGGATAGGGAGGGGGCGTGGCGGGGTGAGACAGAGATAGTAGGAAGGAGCAACATATTTTGAGGTACACGAATGGATGCTGAATGGGGGAAGGGAACAGTAATGTGTGGGGCGTCTGCCTCAAAATACCAGTATGGCTGACATAAAGAAGAAAAGGTACAAGCAGACAAGTAGGGAAACAAAATCATGACACCTGTTAAAAAAAACAAAACAAAACACTGGTGCGGTGAATGGAGGCTAGTGGCTGGAGGGCCCGATGTAAGGATGTCACCTCTGGTCGCCCCAAGGAACTTGCCCAAGGAGCATGTCCTGCTCCTTGAGCGTATGCTGCTGCAGTGCAAAATGCCGCAGATGGAGTCTTCTTATAGTGTTCCAGCTTTATCTTTTGGATTATAGCCACCCCATGGAAGGGACAGCACATGACTGGCAGTAAACTGGAAGATAGGAGTTGTACACAGTGGTCGAATGAGCAATCAAAACAAGTGCCAGACAGGATAAGGTAAGAAAGATAAAGGTAACCCAGATGCCCTTATGTACAGAGCAGACTGAGCTGAAAGATTCTAAATTACCCTTATCAATTAATTAGATTAATATGAATAAAATACAACTTCTAAAATGCCTGTATGCAAATACTAGAACTCTAAAAACAAGATGGGAGAGTTAGAATATATAGCATTAAAAAAAGATCAGATATAATTGGCATCTCAGAGACCTGGTGGAAGGAGGACAACCAATGGGACACTTTGATATCTGGGTACAAACTATATCTCAATGAAAGGGTAGATCATATTGGTGGAGGGGTTGCGTTCTGTGTTAGAGAAGGCATTGAGTCACCCAGGATTAAAGTTTTGCAGAAAACAAAATTCGCTATAGAATCTTTATGGATAGAAATTCCATGTAAAAAGGGGAAGGCAATGACAGTGGGAGTGTACAAAAGACCATTTGGGTAGAAGGAACAGATCGATGATGAAATACTAAAAGTAATCAGAGAAGCTAGAAAAAGTTCCAACACAGTAATAATGGGTGATTTCATTTACCCCGGTATCGACTGGGTCAGTATCACAGCTGGACATGCTAAGGAGATAAAGTTTCTAGATGAAATAAATGGCTTTTTGGAGCAGCTGGTACATGAAGGGAAACTATTTTGGACCTAATCCTTACTGGAATACAGGCTCTAATACAAGAGATAAGGGTGTTGGGGCTACTTGACAACTGTGATCATAGCATTATTGCATTTCATTTAATAAATGGAGAGAGGATGGCAAGGAAATCCACCTTTTAACTTAAAAAAAAGAGACTATGATAAAATGATGAAAATAGATAAGAAAAAAATAACAGGAGCAGCTGCAAAGGTTCAAGATTTACATCAAGCATGGGCATTGTTTAAAAATACTATCTTGGAAGCACAGATCAGATATATTCCATGCTTTAAGAAAAGTAGAAGGAAAGCCACAAAAGCATCTTTGAAGAAATGGAAAAAGGAACCAAATGACGAAAGCAGGGCACAACATAAGCATTGAGAAGTTGGATGCAAGGCATTGATAATGCAGGCAAAGAGAAAATTTGAAAAAACGCTTGCTGTGGAAGCAAAAATCATAATAAAAACATTTTCAAGTATAGTCGTAGCAAAAAACCTGTGAGACTCAGTTGGATCATTTGATGATAGAGGGACAAAGTGGTGCTAAGGGAGTACAAAACCATAGTGGAGACTTAATGAATTATTTTCTTAAGTTTTTACTGAAGAAGATGTAGAGTGAGATACCCATGCCTAAAATGGTATTTAATAGTGATGTATTGAAAGAATTGAAAGCAAAATATCAATAAACTTTGAAAATTGTGTGCAATTCTGGTTGCCATATCTTAAAATGGAAGAATAAAGAAGAACCACCAAAATGCTAAAAGGGATGAAAGAATACCCTTACGAGGACAGGCTTAAAAGATTAGGGCTCTTCAACTTGGAAAAGAAACAACTGAAGGGAGATATGATAGAGGTCTATAAATTTAATGAATGGAGTTCAATGGGTAAATGTAGATCAGTGGTTTACTTCTTCAAAAGGTAGAAAGACTAGGGGACACTCAATGAAGTACAATGTAGCCCATTTAGGACTAATAAGAGAACATATTTTCTCACTCAACAAGTAATAAAACTCTGAAATTCATTACCAGAGGATGTAGTAAAAGCTGTTAGTGTAGCTGGGTTTAAAAAGGTTTTGACAAATTCCTGGAGGAAAAGTCCATAAAACATTATGAAAGAGGACCAGGGAAATCTACTGCTTAACTTGGGATAAGCATTGTGGAATCCTTGTACCTTTTTAGGAACCTGACAGGTACTTGTGACCTGGATTGGCCACTGTTGGAAACAAGATGGACCTTAGTCTGATTCAGTATTGCATTTCTTATGTTACATAGAAACATAACGGCAGAAAAAGACCACATGGCCCATCTAGTCTGCCCTTCCATATCAACTACAATAGACTCTTTTTTCCCTTTAGAGATCATCTGTGCTTGTCCCATACTTTTTAAATTTAGATACTGAGTTCATCTCTACCACCTCCACTAGGAGACTATTTCACGGATCTACCACTCTTTCTGTAAAGAAATATTTCTGCATATTACTCCTGAGTCTATCCCCTTTCATCCTCATCCTCGTAGCAGAGCTTGCCTTCAATTGAAAGAGACTCTCTTGTGTATTTAAATGTCTTTATCATATGGAAGGAGTGGAGGAGTGGCCTAGTGGTTGGGGCAAGGTACTTCGGGCCGGAAGGTCAGGGGTTCAAATCCCACTAGAGGACAGCAACCTTGGGCTGGAAGGACTGGGGTTTCTAGTCCCTCAGGTGCTCCTTGTGGTCTTGGGCAAGCCACTTAACCCTCCATAGCCCATGTTATCCAAGTTGTTAATCCTGTTCTATGTGAAGCCAAGCAGTTTGTTATGGTCATTTTGTTGTATGTAAACCGCGCTGACAATAGTGCGGTATATAAGAAATTGTAATAAATAAATAAATAATAAATAAATAAATGTTCCCTGTAAAATAGTTCTCTGTGTGCTGTGCTTTTAATCAATGTGTTTATACCTCAAAAATTTCCTGTCATGATTTGACAATTTCCAATCTGTAATCAAAAACCGCTGCTGATCGCTGGAAGTAGCGGTATACAAATGTATACTAAATAAAATAAATAAATAAAAATCTCCCCTATCCCACCTTTCCTCTAAAGTATACATATTAAGATCTTTAAGTCTGTCCTTATATGCTTCATAAGGAAGACCACTAACCATTTTTATAGCTATCCTCTGCACTGACTCCAACCTCCTTATATTCTTTTGAAGGTGCGGTCTCCAGAATTGCACACAATACTCCAAATGAGGTCACACCAGAGACCTATGCAGAGGCATTATCACCTCCTTTTTCCTGCTGGCCATTCCTCTCCCTATACACCCAAGCATCTTTCTTGCTTTTGCAGTCACCTTTTCTATTTGTTTAGCTACTTTAAGATCGTCAGACACGATTACGCCCAGATCCCACTCTTCTTTCATAGACAGAAGTACCTCACCCCTACACTGTACCGTTCCTTTGGATTTTTGCAGCTCAAGTGCATGACCTTGCATTTTTTATCATTAAATTTCAGCTGCCAAATTCTAGACCATTCTTCAAGCTTAGCTAGATCCCTTTTCATGTTATCAAAATCAAGGAGACATTTCCATAGACATTCCACAAATGACATTCACAGCTGTCTCTGGTGCAGGGATGTCCAAGCAGGCAAGGAATTATAGCAGAGGTGTGTCTGGGGAGATGCAATGGACTAACATGTCCCCATTTGATCTCAGAAATGTTGGAGACGTCTGCAGGCATGTCCATGTTTATACCTATTCCAGGCACTAGTAGGTATTAGGAAAGTGTTTGTTTTCACCTTAAAACTGTTTGCCTGTCCCATTTCCTAACCAGGGGCAGTTCCCACTGGAATCCTTCCTTGGTTCTTGGTACCTATCACTGGACCCAATGCAAGCAAGAAGAAAGAGATACAACAAACTTTAATATATTAACAAAATCTGTTAAAGCTTTAGAGAGCTACAAACTCGAGTTGTTATCTGTAATATCCTCCAACTTCTGTGTGCAGTACTTCTTTTTATTAGTAAAAACTGCCACATTGTACATTTTTACCTTATCTGCTTATGTCAAGCTTTGCTTTGTGTTTCGCTAATTTATATCTATATTTTACAGGTCAAGCCTTGCCATTACAAGTTAAGCTGTGCACAAACATATTGATCACTTCTTTTTTTTTATATATATCTTTATTTAAATTTTCAAAAAACAAACACATGTACAAACATACAAACAGAGAAACAAACAAACCACAGCCAACCAGCCCACCCCAACCTCCCCCACCCTCCAAGGCTCACCAGGCTAGCACAAAAAGGGGGAAGAAACTACAACCCTCAGCCCCTCCCCAGCGACCGAGGGCAGAGCAATAGAGTCGCACACTTTAAATCACAAACAAGAGGGGGGATCAGTAGCTACTCCCGGACCAGGCCCCCTTACATAAGCATCCAACGCCTCCCACTTGAAGGCATTACGCCCACCAGAGGAACATCCCTTTCTAGGAAGCCGTTCGTATTTACTATATAAACAGATACCAGGAGTCTGTTCAGAAGGTCCAAATCATTTATTTGTGCACAAGTCTCAAGCAAGTCAATTTCAAAATGGCTGAGCAAAGTTTTCAAGCATTACAACAACTTTTATAGACTTCTGTTCCATTCTAGGTATAGAAAAACATTTCATTGGTCCCGGTAACCTCCCGTACCTCTTCTATTGGTCCCGGTACTGATAAGTTTATCCAATTATGTCCCTTCTGTGGGCATGACACCTGCCTGCCCCCCTTCTAGTCCCAATTACAATGGTCAGTTCATCAACTTGTTACTTTCACACTCTCAAGGTTATAGGACAAATTTGTGCGTGCAGAAGAGCAAGGTTCTGTAACTCATCTGTCAGCACTCCTCATTATTTCTTTGCAGATGTACTTTTTCTTATCAGTAACTTTCAAACATGTCTTTTCTGTATTTTTCCATTTCTTAGTTCTGCAGTTCTGTTTACCTAAGCAAATTCAATACTTCTACTGAGTTCTATCTTACAATAGCAGCATATTGGGGGATGTGCAATCCTATATGCCTCTCCACAGGCCTCATTTACAGGTCAAGCTAGCCATGCTGGCCTGCCTATGTCAGACACCGTGGGTCACAGGCCTGCACCTGCCACATTCCCCCCTTTGATTAATCTCACCCTATTACTCAATAAGGTGTGAGAATTAAATCACTTTTTAGAAGAATCACATCATGATTGAAGGATTTCTACTAGGGCTAGCTTTGTATAAAGCCATTATTTTAGTTGCGGTCTTCCGCTCTACTGTGGTATCAATAGCACTATGAATGGAACGCATACAACATGGGATTAAACATGGTAATAAAAAGATAACAGCAACAAGGATTAGTACTAAGACAATGAAAGTCTTAAATCCTCCCAGCCAAGAGAAAAGGTTAGCAAACCAGTTAGGAAATTTCAATGCGTGCCAAGTCTGTACTGGCACATAAGCATGTCTTTGCATATCTTTAGCAATTTCTTCAACTACTTGACCTTTATCATCTATTTTCAAACAGCAATTAGTTAAATTCAGCTTACCACATACTCCTCCTTCAGCTGCTAGCAAATAATCAAGTGCTAAGCGATTCTGGTATATGGCAGTGCGCATCTGAGTACTTTGTCTAGCTAAGAGCGTAAGAGCATGGCTAGTTTCATTGGTTATTATTTCAACTACTGCTTGTAAGCGAATAATACGATTAATCATATAAATTGGGGTACGGTAACCATACATACCATCATCATTCCAAGTGGCAGGTCCATAATACTCAATAATTCTTTCTGGTGGCCAATCATCACCTTGCCACTTCTCCCACTTGCCTATCTGTAAGGCCTCTCTTTTCTGTCTCGATGCTCTTTTGTGTCTGTGGGTTGTGTATACAGGGTATCCTAATTGTTCTCTATGTTCAGTGTTTAACAGGAAGAAAGAGGGTCTGATGGTTCCTAAGACACATGCTCCTCCCCAGTGTGGCGGGAGTTGCGCATATGCTCGGTTTCCACAGATCCAATATAGGCCAGGTGGGGCTTGCCAGGCTTGGACTTTGGCAGGGTTAGTCCATAGACCTGCAAGTTCAGGAAATCTAGCTAATGGGTTAGGAGGTTCAGGATGTCTGATTCCTGACCACCATGCTGTCTTTTTGGTCGTGGCATTATAGTATTTCTGGCTAAGACAGACCAGCTGTCCTACCTTTTGGGTGAACTGGGGTCCAGTTCTGGCATAGCAAAGACGTCCAACGATTGAGTGCGCTAACACCCATTCACTGGTAGTCTTGTGTAATTCAGTCTGATTGTAAATCATGGAATAATTCAATTCTTGGGCTTCCCAGGGCCATTGATCTCCCATTTGGGTTCTGCCACAGAAATAACAACCTGTGATCTTAAGACTAGATACTACTGCTCCGGCTAATTCTAGAAACAAATTCTGTGAAGGGTGAGGGATCTCAAACTTATTTACATGCATAGCTTCATAAAAGGTATTATGAATATGATATTTAGATGACTTGTGGGCTTGGGTATTCAATCTGATATACACAATGGTCCCTGGATCTATTGCTCCTCCAGCAATACGTAAACCAAATTTGTATCCTTGTTTCCATGCATGGGGATTATGTACACGCAAATGTAAGGGGTTGCAAGCATCTTTCTGACATTTATCATTTGTGGTTGGCTTGGTTAGAGTAGCCATCCGCTTATCTATTTTCTCATTAGTTATACCAGTGTTCCAGGTAGCATAAAAAACACATCCCCAATACGGGCAATAGTAGTCTGCCGCTGTAGCAGTACTATACCCTGATCCTGTTTTACCTGTACACTTCCACCAATTTGTGGCACCTTCTGGACACATATACTTATGGTCATTTCGATACGCTTTCTCCAATGTACCACAGGTGGACTGACTATCTCTATTAATGGCATTACATGCATCAAAATTCAAAACAGCAGGTTTAGTAATGTCCTTGAGTGGTGGTGTAGCAGCTAATATAGGTCCATCTGCATCCTTCCATCTTATTTCCAACGTGTAATAGGATGGATTCTGATGCGGATTATAGCATGCTTTGATTTTGCCATGAGTGCAAACATTTAGTTCAGTGGTGTTATAGATACACCGAGTTATTGTTCCCTTGCAGGTATAGTAAGAATGGTAAAGCAAAGTCTGAGTTACTTTCAGTCCAGTTCTAGTAGAAGTAATGCAAGCAGTGCATGGAGGTAAAGCATAAGTCAGTTCAAAACCTCCAAAGAAGGCAACCAAGGCAAAGCAAAAACAAAGATACATGTTGATGTTGATTGGAGTTCTTCTGAATCCTCAGCTTGCTGATCTTGATCACGATGGTCTATTATTCTTCGTCCCGTTTGCTAATGAAGCAATTTAACGGGTGCTGAGTGTTGATTGAAGATCCTCAAGATGTCCAGCACACATTAACCAACTTAGCAATTCAGTTGGCTTGTGAAGTCTGGCTTAGTCAATGTAGTCTCAAAGTAGTGTGTCAAATCACACACAAATCGGGTTCGTTGAAACAAAACTGTTGCTGCATGGAAAACAGCAATCCTCTTCGAAAGACTTGGCTACTGCAAAGCACTTGTGATGAAGTGTCTATGCTGCTGGTTGCCGTCTCAAAGTAACTCGCAAGGGTACATCAGGGTGCTGCTCTGCTGTCCACCGCTCTGGTTCAGGATCGGCGGCGGGCTTGACTCTGCTGTGGTGGATCCAGGCGTCGATCTCGGCTACCTTTACTGCAGTTGGGGTAGACAGGATGACGGTGTACGGTCCCTTCCAATGGGGTTCCAATGGTATCTTCTTCCAATCTTTGATCCACACCGAAGTTCCAGGCTGGTAGGGATGCAAGGGTTCCGTCAAGTTGATAGGCAACTGGTCTTGGATCCACGTATGGAGAGTCTGCAGAACAAAACTAAGAGCTAGGAGTTCTTGTCTAGTTACTTCTGAACCAATCTGGGCTAAACTTCCTTTGACTCCCTGCACTATTGGTGGGGGTTTACCATACAAAACTTCAAAAGGGGAAAATCCTGTTGACTTTACAGGGGCTGAGCGTATTCTGAGTAAAGCTATGGGGAGCACTTGGGGCCATTTCAAGTGTGTCTCCTGACAAAGCTTGGACATTTGGGCTTTCAAGGTACGATTCATTCGCTCAACTTTCCCTGAACTCTGGGGTCTGTATGCAGTGTGGAGCTTCCACTGTATCTGCAAAGCTTTTGCTAACTGCTGAGTAACTTGGGAGACAAATGAGGGTCCATTGTCTGACCCTATTACTGCTGGGATTCCAAATCTGGGGACAATCTCTCTCATTAAGACTTTGGTAACTTCTCGGGCTTTCTCAGTTCTGGTTGGGAAGGCTTCTACCCACCCAGAGAAAGTACAAACTAATACTAGTAGATAATGGTATCCATTGGCTTTTGGCATTTCGGTAAAATCAACTTGGAGGTTGTGCATGGGGGTGACACCTCCTGACTGAACTCGGGGTGCTGTAATAAGGCCTTGCTTAGCATTATTTTTGGCACAAGTTACACATTGACGTGCCACTGAGGCTGATATGGTTGTCATCAAAGGGATGTAGAAATGTGGTCTGAGTGCTTTCTCCATAGCACTCTTCCCATAGTGGGTAGCTTCGTGGAAAGCTTTGACAAAGGATGGTCCTAACAGTTCAGGAATTACTATTCGTCATGGAGGTTGACTGCCCTCTTCTGGTGGCAGCTCAATCCATCCGTCTTTCAATACTCCATTTTCTTTGTCACAATAGTAATCCAATTCTTTGGTGGTATATCGTGGGGTCCATAGATTCAAGGGTACTGGAAACAATGCTGCTTGCATTGGCATGGCTTGTGGGGCAATTTGTCCTGTCATAGCTGCTTGTCGTGCTGAGGCATCTGCAAATCTATTTCCTCGGGCAACTTCTCCTTTTCCTGCTTGATGTCCTCTGCAATGCATGACAGCTACACGTGTTGGGGCCCAAACGGCATCAAGTAACATCAATATCTCGGCACCATATTTGACTGATTTTCCTCCTCCAGATGTGATGAGTCCTCTTTCTTTATAGAGAGCTCCATGGGCATGCAAGGTGGTGAAGGCATATTTGGAATCTGTATATACATTTAGCACAAGTTTTTCTCCTAACAACAATGCTCTGGTAAGTGCTATCAATTCGGCTTTCTGGGCTGATGTGCCTGAGGCTAGAGCTGATGATTCAACTACTTCATGTTGAGTGACGACTGCATATCCGGCACAGCGTCGTCCATCAAGGATGAGACTGCTCCCATCAACATAATAGATCTGGTCGGGATTGTCTATGGGCATATCTGTCAAGTCAGGTCGACTGGAGAACACAGTTTCCATGACTTCGATACAGTCATGCTCTGGGAGTTCTTCACTGATGGGTATCAAGGTAGCTTGGTTCAAGGCATGGCTTACTTCGAGTTGTATTTGTGGGTTTTCACATAACATGCTTTGGTACTTCAACATTCGGGAATTGGTGAGCCAATAATTTGCTTTTTGTTCCATAAGGGCAAGGACTGCATGTGGCACAGTGACTCGTATGTTCTGTCCTAGTGTGAGTTTGTCTGCTTCACTCACTAGTAGTGCTGTAGCTGCAACTGCTCTCAAGCAAGGTGGCCATCCTTTGGCCACAGGGTCCAATTGTTTCGATAGGTAGGCTACAGGTCGCTCCCAATTTCCTAATTTCTGAGTCAACATGCCTAGGGCATTTCCCTGTGCTTCATGTACAAACAAGTGGAAAGGTTTGTGGACATCTGGTAGTCCAAGTGCTGGTGATGACATTAATTCTTCTTTTAGCTTCTGGAAGGCTGTGTCCTGCTCAAGTCCCCACTCCAGTGGTGACTTCTCTTCTCCTTTTGTGGCTTCATACAGTGGTTTGGCAATTTGGGCAAAGTTGGGTATCCAGATTCGGCAATATCCTGCCGCTCCCAGAAAGGCTCTGACCTGCTTTCTGGTTGTTGGAGTTGGAATTCTGCATACTGCTTCTTTTCTTTCTCTGCCTAATCTTCTGCTTCCTTGGGTAATACGAAAACCCAAGTATTTCACTTCTTTTTGACATAGCTGTGCTTTGGCTCTGGAAACTTTGTATCCAGCTTCATCTAGTAACTGCAAGAGATCTTTGGTGGCTAATATACATTCACTTTCTGATATGGCAGCTATCAACAGATCATCCACGTACTGGAGAAGCACTCTCTTCCCCGGGGCTACTGGATAGCTTGAAAGGTCTTGATTTAGTGCAGCACTAAAGATGGTAGGCGAATTCTTGAATCCTTGGGGTAATCTTGTCCAGGTAAGTTGGCCCCCTCTTCCAGAGATGGGGTCCTGCCATTCAAATGCAAACAATATTTGGCTTACAGGGGCTAATCTTATGCAAAAGAATGCATCTTTCAAATCTAATACAGTGAAATGGGTAGCTTCAGCAGGTATCAGTCCTAGAAGAGTGTAAGGATTGGGCACAACTGGATGTATGGTTTCAGCTGCATCATTCACTCTTCTCAAATCTTGCACTGGGCGATAATCATCTGTCCCAGGTTTCTTTACTGGCAGAAGTGGGGTGTTCCATGGGGATTGACATACTTTTAGTAGGCCATATTCGAGCAATCTCTGTAGGTGGCGATGGATGCCTTCAATTGCGGCTCTTGGGAGAGGGTACTGTTTGACGTGCACTGGTGTAGCACTAGGCTTGAGGGTTACAATCACTGGAGCTATATGCTTGGCTAGGCCTGGGGGACTGCCTTCTGCCCATACTCCAGGTGGTGCATGAATGTTCTTTAAAGTTTGTTCAAAATAGGTATCTTGGACAGAATCATCAATGTAATATCTCCATTCTTCTTCTCGGGGAACTGTCAGCAGCATTACTCCTGCTGGTTTGGCTTGGGAATTTACTGTCATTTGCATTTCTCCTTGCTCAGAGAAAGATATTTGTGCTTGAAGCTTGGCTAGCATATCTCGTCCCAGTAGTTGTACTGGACATTCGGGCATGTAAAGGAATTGATGAGTTACTTGCTGTCCTCCTAGACTGCATATTCGGTTCTGAAGAAAAGACTTTGTGGCTTTGGCAACAGTTGCTCCTATAATGGTGACTGCTTTTGTAGTGAATGGGGCTATCTTTTTGTCTATTACTGAATGCTCTGCTCCAGTATCAACCATAAAGTTCATAATTTGGTCTCCTATTTGTATTCCGACCATAGGCTCCTGGAGACCTAAAGCAAACTTGGAGCCCGGTCTGTCCTAATCCACGTCATCCTCATCATGGGCTTGTGTGGCCAATGCTTGAATGGCTCCTCCTCCTCTCTCTCGCTGGAATTGTTCTCGATTGGCTCCTCCTCGGCCTCGGGGACGGCCTCGTCTTTCTTCTCGCCACTGATGATCGTTGTCGTCATCTTGCTGGGCGTCTTCGAGTTGCGGGCACGTATCTCTCCAATGTCCTTCCTCTCTGCAATAGGCGCATTGGTTCACGCCTAGTCTCTGGGTCCGGCCTCCGCCTTGACCCCGCCCTCTTCCTCTGCTCCTTCGACTAGGGACACCTCCCCTTTTCTTTTCAACTATGGCCGCAGCCAAAAAATCAGCTTTCTTCTTCATCTTTCTATCACATTCTCTCTGTCTTTCAGTATCACGATTCACATACACTTTATGAGCGACTTCCAATAACTGTGTTGCATTCATGCCCGCAAACCCTTCTAATTTCTGTAATTTACGTCTAATGTCTGGTTGAGACTGGTTTACAAAAGCAGAATTCACCATACATAAACTTCCTGGTGCCTCGGGATCATAGGGAGTATACATTCTGTAGGCTTCAGTTAATCTTTCATAAAAATCTGCTGGGCTCTCATCTATCCCTTGGATAACTCCTGTAACTTTGGAAAGGTTCATAGCTTTTTGGCCCCCCCTTCTCAGGCCTTGTAAAAAGCCTTGGCGAAAACGGGCTAGGGCTGTGGATCCTTCATCTGTATTTGGATCCCATTGGGGGTCTTCATTCGGGAATTCTCTCTGAGCTGCTTCCCTACGGTCTATTATATTCTGCCCCTGCGCCGGAGCTGCAGGGTTTTCGGCCATCCATTCAATAGCTGCTTTTCTAATTCTCGCTCGTTCTTCTGTAGTGAATAGGGTGGTCAGGAGCTGACGGCAATCTGGCCAAGTGGGTTGGTGAGTTTCCATAATACTAGTTACTAATTCTGTCAGCTCCTGGGGCTTACTAGTATAGGAGGCATAATGCGACCTCCAATTTAATAAATCAGTTGTAGAAAAAGGGATATACACATAAGTTAAGGGTCCCGCTACCACTTCATCATTATCATTCTTTACGGGCACTCCCGGGACTTGCCTTAAGGGAAACAGTTTGGCTGTTACAGGCGTCTTTTGGGTTTGGGATCTAAGGATTATGGCCGTTGCCTTTGCAGGAGTCACTTTCTTTTTCTCAACAGGTTTTGCTTTGGGTTTCTCTTTCACTGGCGTGCTAGTGCTAGCGCTGGCTTTCTCGATTATTTGTACACTGTCCTCCTCCTCTTCTGGGGAATTCTCTCTTTCTCCTTCTTCTATCTCCGCTTCTGACTCACTTTTTAGGTCCTCCTCTTCTTTTCCCGCTAATTCTTCCTCTTTCTCTCCTCCGGGAGGGGGATCAGGGGTTGGGTCCCGCCTCGGCTCTGGCCGTCTCTGGGGTTCTGGGGCAGGACGCCGGGCTACTCTTACTGGACCTGGGGTTCGGGGCTGCCTGAGGACTATTTCTGGGGAATCAGGATCTACCAAGATGGGTTTCTTCTTGGCTTTCTTATCCTGCTCTTTCATTCTAGGCTGTTCCGTTTTCTGTCTAGAATCTGTTTTAGCTAACATTATTCTGCACTGTTCCTCATAACAGCGCTGCGCCCAGGAGGGCGGATCTTCACAAATACTTAACCAGGAATCTATATAGGGGTACTGATCGGGGTGCGCTACCCGCACTCTACGATGTATTGACTGAATAATCTCTACAGTGAACGTTCCCTCTCGGGGCCAGATGGGGTCTAGATCGGGCCACTCCCTAGTACACAAAATCTGCAAACGGGCTGCTGTCATTTTAATACCATAATCTCCTGAATATCCCTCTTTAAAATGTGCGATCATACATTCTAATGGAGTGTTTCTAGTAGACCCCGCCCCTCCCATTTCGATGTGTGCGCGCAACAACAGACAGAAGGGAAAAGGAGGGCGGACCGTGGGTAAGGGGTCCTCACGGCCCTGGAAACGTATAGGGAATACAAATAACAAGACAAGACGACAATCGCTTCCCCCTTTTCGCGACCTGAACGCGGTCGCCCGGTCAGGAAATGCGCTAATCAGGGGTCCGCCTTCACTTGGTCCGTGCTGCCAGACCTCTCATTCACACTTCGTTCACACAATCATGCTAGCAACGTATCCCAGAATGCATTCGTTTCTATCTGTTCTGACTAGTCTTTTTCCCAATTACAAAAAGGATGAGGGTTTCACCCAGCGAATTCCCATGCCAGGCTACTCGGCTCTTCCTTGAGAGTTGATCATGCTCTCTTACCAATTCCCAATATCTCGAGATTACAAATTCCAAATTCCAATGGCAGTACTGCTCTTTCTATTTCTGTCTAGACCCAAAATCAAAACTATACTCACCGGATCCGGTCCTCAAACTTCCCACGCAGGCGCATGAGTTGGACCTTGGACTCCCCTCACTCGGGTTCGAGGCGTTGGCTCCAACCGGGCCCGGCACCCGCCGAGGTCCGACCAGCTCCCTCCGATACAAGGGACCGGTGGCGCCAGGGAGCAGCCCTCATCGGAAGGGCGCGATCCCGGCAGGACCAAGCCTATAGAGGCGGAAAGTCGTGGTATATTGCCCCATATACACTTTGATTCCACAACTTCCCGGCCAACGCACCAAGGAATATGTAGCAGCAAAGCGCAGACAAACCAATGATACCAGGAGTCTGTTCAGAAGGTCCAAATCATTTATTTGTGCACAAGTCTCAAGCAAGTCAATTTCAAAATGGCTGAGCAAAGTTTTCAAGCATTACAACAACTTTTATAGACTTCTGTTCCATTCTAGGTATAGAAAAACATTTCATTGGTCCCGGTAACCTCCCGTACCTCCCGTACCTCTTCTATTGGTCCCGGTACTGATAAGTTTATCCAATTATGTCCCTTCTGTGGGCATGACACCTGCCTGCCCCCCTTCTAGTCCCAATTACAATGGTCAGTTCATCAACTTGTTACTTTCACACTCTCAAGGTTATAGGACCAATTTGTGCGTGCAGAAGAGCAAGATTCTGTAACTCATCTGTCAGCACTCCTCATTATTTCTTTGCAGATGTACTTTTTCTTATCAGTAACTTTCAAACATGTCTTTTCTGTATTTTTCCATTTCTTAGTTCTGCAGTTCTGTTTACCTAAGCAAATTCAATACTTCTACTGAGTTCTATCTTACAATAGCAGCATATTGGGGGATGTGCAATCCTATATGCCTCTCCACAGGCCTCATTTACAGGTCAAGCTAGCCATGCTGGCCTGCCTATGTCAGACACCGTGGGTCACAGGCCTGCACCTGCCACAGAGTCGCACACTTTAAATCACAAACAAGAGGGGGGATCAGTAGCTACTCCCGGACCAGGCCCCCTTACATAAGCATCCAACGCCTCCCACTTGAAGGCATTACGCCCACCAGAGGAACATCCCTTTCTAGGAAGCCGTTCGTATTTACTATATAAACAGACCTGGTTCCACCAGGCCCGCGGATGAACATCATAGGTATGCTTCCAATTAACTACAATTAGATAGATCGCAATGCCTAACATGAAATCTAGCAAAAAATGGCACTCTTTGCGCAAAGACGGGATACCCGCCATGGATCGGAAGCTGAGAATCTTCCAAGTAAGAGGGGTCCTAACCCCCAAGATGCTTTGTATTTGCTCCCACACTTCCACCCAAAAGGTTCCTAGGCATGAACACTCCAGCATTATGTGAGCTAAAGTCCCCACCTCACTTTGGCAAGAACAACATTGACTGCTCCGAGCTTTGTCCCACCTATTGAGCTGCACTGGGGTGTAGTAGGCCCTATGAGCAAAAAAGAATAAGGTTTGTGTAATCGATGCAGCTTTGGCTACCCGCACTTGCCTGGTCCAGAATTTATTCCACTTCAGAGGAGGGAAAGCCACACCCACTTCAAACTCCCAATTCAAACATACACCCAACCTCGGAAGATTCGGGCCCTGGCCCAATAGACTATAAAAATAAGAGGCCCCCGCCGCATTTTTCAGGGCCTCTTGCACAATACCAAAAATCCCTCCATCCTTCGACAGTAACTTAATATCTACCTTAGTCCGTTTAATACAATGCATGAGCTGTAACCACTGAAAGTACAACGATGCCGGAAGACCATATTCCTGCTGCAACCTAGTAAACGGCTTCCAATTGCCCCTATCTACCAACTGACCAATCTACCATATTCCTCTAGAATACCACTGACTCCATGCAAACACCTTTTTCTGTATCTTAAAAAGAGGATTGTACCACAAGGGGAGAAGCTCCGAGTCCGCTAAACCCTCCTGCCTCTTCCCAGATACCAGCACCCCGAAGGCCTTTTGCACATCTGTTATTATTCTAGAACACCCTTTATTTTCCGGAAACATCATGCTCATTAACAACTGCATTGGAAATGGCTCCAACAAGGCCTCTTCTATATCCAACCAAGCTGGCCGCTGACCTACCTCGGTCCCAGCCCAATACGAGCCCTGCTTAAGAAGAAACGCCGTATGATATAGGAAAAAATCCGGAAACTTCACCCCTCCCTGCTCCTTACCCAATTATAACTTCCTAAGGGCTATACGAGGCACTTTATTATTCCACAGAAACTGCACAAGCAACCTCTCAATTTGCCTGTAAACAAACCTCGGCAAATAACAAGGCAACATTTCTAATACATAATTAACCCACGGAGTTATAGTCATTTTAATAGTCTCTAAACGACACCATCATGACAATACTAAAGGGGACCACCCAGCAAGCATGTTGCGAACCTTCGTTACCAACACCTTCGCATTATACTCAATTGTGGCCTCCAGCGGGAAACGATAATGCACCCCTAAATATTTAACCATCTGCATCTCCCACACAAAAGGGAACTCTCTCATATCCTCCCTGTGCACTCGCGAGTTAAGCGGGAAAGCCACTGATTTTGCCCCATTGATCTTGTATCCAGACAGTTTTGAATATTTATCAATTAGCATCAATATCTGCAGTACAGACTCCGGAATAGTAAACAACAAGAGGTCATCGGCATAGGCCGAGAGTTTTACTTCCTTAGTAGCCAGCTGAACACCTTGGATCCTTGCACATTGTCGCACTAGCAACGCTAACGGTTCCAGAGCCAAGTTGAACAGCAACGGGGAGAGAGGGCAGCCTTGAAGGGTGCCTCTACCAAACAGCAGCTCCCGAGACTGCGTAGCATTAACACATATACGAGCCACCGGCCTCGAATACAATACACGAAGCAACTGAAGGAAACTCTCACCGATCCCAAACCATTTAAGAGCCGAGAACAAAAAGGACCACTCTAATCGGTCAAACGCTTTCTCAGCGTTCAAGGACAGACCCACCAAAGGACTATCAACATTTCCCGCTTCTGCCAATACATGACATAATAGCCTAGCGTTATCTGCCGTTGACCGACCTTCCACAAAGACACATTGGTCAGGGTGAATCACCAAGGGGATTACCCTAGACAGACGCCGAGCCAAAACTGTGGCATAGATTTTGTATTCTGCATTTAATAAGGAAATCGGGCGATAATTCCCCACCAATTGCGGATCTTGGCCTCCTTTCTCCAGCACTATCACATTCGCTGCGGCAAAAGCCCCTACCACGGGAGCATCTTCGACTAAGGAGTGAAAATACTGCTGCAGACAGGGAGTGAGATCTTTAGCAAAGGTCTTAAAGAATTCAGCTGGCAGTCCATCCGGACCCGCTGCCTTCCCCATTGACAATGCATCTATGGCCTGATAAATCTCTTCCAAACCAATCGTCCTATCCAACAACATCACCTCTTCTTCACTCAAAGCAGGCCTCTGAACCCCATCTACCAACCTGTCAAACACTTCCTGATCAATTGTGGTCTCTGAAGTATAAAGCTGGGCATAAAAAACTCGAAAGGCCTCTGCTATTTTGACATCCGACACCACAGTCTTGTGCCCGACTGGGTCCCGTATTGCCGCAACCCGGCCGGCCTCTCTCCGAGCATTGAGTGCATTGGCCAGCATCCGCCCAGCCTTATTACTTTCCCAATAATAAGTACCCTTCTGCAACTTAATATTATGCTCCGCCTCACCTGCCAAAAGCTCATTATACTGAAACCGGAGCCGCTGCAATCGCAACAAAATACACGGATCCGACCTACGAACTAAAATCCGCTGCCCTGCTTTGATCTGCTCATCTAGGACTCGAACCTGCTCTTTGCGCTGCCTGACTTGCGCTATCCCAAAACTGGTAATTTTAGCTTTTATAGCGGCCTTAAACCCCTCCCACCAGGCCCATACTGTAGTGTCATGAATGGAGTTAAAACCAAAATATTCCGCTATTGCAATCTGCATTTCCGCACAAAAGTCTGGATTTATCAAAAACCCAGCTGGAAGAGCAGGGAGCTACCCCTTTGTCGTCCAACACAATTGAAACCGCCGCATGATCCGAAACATGCGCCGCATGAATACTTGAGGCAACTATGCTAGGCATCAATCTCTTAGAAACTAACAGAAAATCAATGCGTGACAACGACTGATGTGGGGGTGAAAAAAACGTAAAATCCATTTCTGAGGGATGTTGCAGCTGCCACACATCCACTAAACCCATTTCTTGGATCAGTGAGTTAAGTAATATCTGTGCCTTAGAAGGCCTAGCGGATCTGGGCGGCTTCCTGTCAATAAGTGGATCAATTACTTGGTTAAAATCTCCCCCTAACACTAACAATTCCCCCACAACCATATTGACCTCCCTCACCAAGAAGTGGAAGAACTCCGGACAATCCCCGTTAGGGGCATATACATTGCAAATAACCAATTCCAGAACACCCAGCTTAACTACTACCTTAACCCACCTCCCCTCGCCATCCGCACAGACATGCAATACACTTGGGTTCAAAGCCTTTTTAATTAATACAGCAACACCATTATGCTTATTAGTTGCCGCCGAAAAGGCCACCACCATGAATGGCTTAATGTTAAGCTTCAGTGATTCTTTTGCACTCAAATGAGTTTCCTGTAGCAACAGGATGTCTACCCCTTCTTGTTTCCCATACAAAACTATCTTTTTCCTCTTAATGGGGTTCTTTATGCCTTTCACATTTAAGGAAAGGACCATAATAGGAGCCATACTGTCTGTTTATCACTCACCTTAGTTCCAGCCTGTTGGTATTGCCAATTCGAAGAACAGGCTCTCACACATGCCTGCCTAGTCACCCTTCCCCGTCTACCACACACCCTGAACAGCAACCCCATCCCCCAGCTTAACCCCAAACCCAACATAATCCCAGTGAGCCCTGGAGGGTAACTCCATGCAAAAAAACAAATTGGTGAGCCCGCACCAAGCTGGGCTGACGCAGAGGGGCTGACTCCAATGATCACCCACCCCTACCAACCCCGCTTCCCCAATATATCCCTTACCACAATTTTTCCTAAACCCCCCCTAAACCCCATGGCACTCCTTCCCCCTCCCTCTGAAACACCCCTTACACTACTACACATCATCCCCAACCAAGATACACTTTAACAGACCATATGTAAAAGAACAAGTGCCAGCGGCCCCAAGAACAGTGTAAGAACAGTTCCGCTGGGCCTCACGAAAGTCACTTTAATAGGCATCCACGCTCTGGACCCAACCACCAGCAAGGGCAATAATCACCTCCCCAGCAGTGTTTCATCGCATCTGAGACGCCTTCTTATCCTCCAGATATAGACGCAAGGCCTCAGGTTCCTCAAAAGTTCTAGTCTGTGAAGCGTAACACGCATTCTGGCCGGGTACATCAATCCAAACCTTGCCTGCAGGTGCTGGAGTCGCGGTCTTAATGCTAGGAAACTCCTTCTGCGATCAACCGTGCATTTCGCCAGGTCAGGAAAGAAGAACAACCTGTGCCCCTCAAATTCCACCGGGGACCGGGAGCGCGACGCATCCATAATTGTCGCAACCTGCTGGTACCGCAAAATCCGCAATATAATCGGTCGTGGCCTCTTGTTGTTAGGTTGTATCTGCGAGGGTACTCTGTGCGCCCTATCGATCTCGAAGGGCAGATCAAAGTTGAGATGAAGGACTGCTGGGATCTGCTTACACAGAAAGGGAATCATCTCTTTCCCCTCTGCCCCCTCCGGTACCCCCACAATTCGGACGTTGTTCCTGCGGGCCCGATTATTTGCATCTTCTAATTCCTTCTGCAACCAACGAATTTGTCTGGCCTGCTTGTCCACCTCGTGCAGCCGCTCATCGTGCACCTTCAGAGTTTGTTCCATCTGCTCCTGCCGCACAGAGAGCCTTTCCACAGACCCCTTCAACGCCACCATCTCATCATGCATCGAGGTCAGGGACTCACCATTCGCTCTCACCATCTCCTTCGTCCCTTTTATCTCCGCAAGAATCTCTTGTAAGGCCTCCGGCTGCTCTCGCACGGCCGCCATTTTGTGCGGGGAGGGGGGCTCAGTCTTAGAGCGTTTAGCACTATTATTCGGTGCCGCAGCAAATTCTAGCCATGTGGGTTTAGGCCCGGACATATCCACCTCTCACTCCACCACGATTCGCCAACCTTAATGGGATCTGGCAGCAGGACTCTTTCAGGATTCAACTCAGCCCCTCCGGAGCTCCGCTCTACCCGTCTGTCTCGCTCGGCATCAGGCTCCGCCCCCCCCCCCCATATTGATCACTTCTGATCATGACAAGCATTCTGAAAACATATATTTTGTCTATCTCCCACAAAGATATACTTTCCTGTCTAGCTACTTTTGAAAATACGACCTTGACTGTCTCACGCATATCCACCTGTAAGGCTGTTGGCAAATTCCAAGCTCTTCTTACTCTCCATACTTCTGAACCTTTCTCCAGGGGATCCAAGTACACCATAAGCCTCTCTCTACAACAACATCCAGAGAAGATGGAAAATTAAATGACTAGCTTTAGATCACAAAGGTCCACTCTGGGATTTGAATTCTGACAACAAAAGTTATATGAAATTCGAAATAGTCTCAATCAGTGATAAAGTTTCCGAGAAAAACCCAGATCATTCAACATGGATTGGCCCAGCAATTTGAAAATAGCCATATTTATTCCTCACTTCAAGTATTAATCATCTCATTTTTTTCTTAGGTATTTCTTGTTGTTCCTATCAGGTCTTAGCAGAATAATGTAGCATTTAGGGATAAAGATACCACCCAGTAGTCCAGCACTGGAAGTCAGGATAGCGAATATCTCCACTGCCACCATGTATTTGCCTTTGGTGCTCAGGTATGTAGGGATGAAGGAGACCCAGACACTGCAGAACATCAGCATGCTGAAGGTGATGTACTTGGCTTCATTGAAACTATCAGGTAGATTTCTTGCTAGGAAAGCTACAATGAAGCTAATACTAGCCAAAAATCCCAGATAGCCCAGAACACAGTAAAATGCAACTATTGACCCTTCATTACATTCAATTAGTATTGTTCCAGTTTCTGATTGCATGTTAAAATAGGGAGATGGGGGTGCAGTGCCCAACCAATCAACACACAGGAGGGCTTGAAAAAGAGAACAGGAGAGGACTATAGAATTTGAGGCTCTGGGACCAATCCATTTCCGGAGCTTGCTTCCAGGTTTAGTGGCCTGGAAAGCCAATACTACATTGATGGTTTTTGCCAGTACAGAGGAGAGAGAAATGGAGAAAGTGATCCCAAAGGCAGTCTGTCGGAGAATGGAGGTCATCTTGCTAGGATGGCCAATGAATAGCAAGGAAGACAGGAAGCAGAGCATGAGGGAGATTAGGAGAATATAGCTGAGATCCCGGTTGTTGGCTCTCACTATGGGAGTGTCTCGGTAATTAATAAAGATTCCCAGAATACCGGCGTTGATGACAATGAAAAAAATACAGATGGAGGACAAAATTATCCCCAATGGCTCTTCATAAGATAGGAAGGATATCACTTTTGGGATGCAGGCATCTCTCTTCTGATTAGACCATTGGTCCTCTGGGCATCTTGTACAGATATCCATATCTGAAAAGGAAGAATATTGTCTCATTATCTTGCAGCATTAGTTACAGGATGCAAATGAATACATTTCTCTTGCATTTAGAGAGATCTTTTCCTGTTTAAAATATTACAGAATGTGCAGTGCAAGAGTAATTTATGGCCAGTAATCACAGAGACAATTTTATTTTCTAAAACCATTTTCCTAGGTAAAACCAATTTATAGCTGCAAAAAGGTGTCTGAAACTGCACCTCTTAACCCTATAAAAAGTGTGTACAAGGTTTCACAGCATGTCTAATTTAAGCTTCAATATGAGTAGCTAATCCCAAGGGTATATTTAGGTTAAGGGAGGCTATTCATACATCTAAGTTGCTTTTTCAAATCTCTCTGTGTCATGAAAAATACCACAGATAGAACAGTAGGAAATATTCCTTGAAAGAAAAAGGACTGAAAATTCATGCAAAGACCATGGGTAAGAGGTTTCTGTGGACTTTACAGTTAATTGGCAGTTTAAATTTTGCCACAGGTTTTGTTATTTGTAGTACAGATAAAAGTTACATTTGTGCTTATAATTAAATGATCTGATGGGGAAGCAATCCAATTTACTGTTTTTCAATGTTACTATAGGTCTTTTGTTTCAGTATCTCGGAGTCACATTGGATCAGAACCTCAACATGAAACAGCACATAGCAAAAATAGTAAGAGCAATCTACTTCAAAATCAGATCCCTCAGACACATACGCCCTCTACTCGAGATGAGCGACTTCCGTACCATCTACCAAGCCCTCATCATCCCTCATTTTGACTATGCAAACGCCATCCTACAAGGACTCCCCCAGACAACCTTACATCCCTTACAACTTGCCATGAACTGCGCTGCGCGAATCCTCTTTGGAGCACCAAGGAGAGAGCACATCACACCCCTCCTGATGCAGCTTCACTGGCTTCCCATCCAAGCCAGGATTAGCTTCAAGACCTTAGTGATGACATTCAAAGCCATCAACGGGTTATCCGCCTCTTCAATATGTGACCTCATACAACCACCCACACCCAACAGGATAAGAAGAACCTCTGCAGCCAACATGCTAGCAATACCAAAAGTGATGACAAGATGCGCTATATCAACTTCAAACAGAGCCTTCAGTCTGAGTGCCCCAAGCCTCTGGAACTCCTTACCACCACACATCAGAGCTATCCCCAACTTGAGCCAGTTTAGGAAGGCCTTAAAACACTTCCTCTTCATTAAATACCTCACAGCCTCCCCCGAACCCCAGCCACCATATATGAGCAACACACAATAACTCCATCTCTCATATACAGTTACCTTGTTCAATATTCCACATATGTAGATAGTTTCCCCTGTTATCCAAGTTTACTGCTCCTGTTCATTGTAATGACCTGACTCTTGTTTATTGTCGGATATTGTTTGTTCTATGTAAACCGCGCTGATCGCAAATAGTGCGGTATATAAGAGATGTAAATAAATAAATAAATAAATAAAAATAAATTGGGATTCCTATTTTGCAGGCATGTGCCTGTCAAAAATTTGGTTAATCTTCATTTAAAACTACGTAAGAACAAAAGAATGTAAGATGTGCCATACGGGGTTAGGCCAAAGGTCTATCAAGCCCAGTATCCTGTTACCAATAGGGGCCAATCCAGATACAAGTAACTGCCGTGTTCCCTAAAGATAAACAAATTCCACATTGCTTATCCCAGGGATAAGCAGTAGATTTTCGCAGTCACCATCAAACAGGGCTTCCACTCTCAGCCTGCCCCACAACAAACTGCGTCCAGGGGCATCCAGAGGCCATGTGGTCTGGATTTCCATGCTACAAGGACTTCTGCAAAAATGAAAGAATTCCAGGGAGAACAATCCTGAAACTCCTCGGACATGACTCTTCAATGTGAGGGGGCACAGCCACCACAGACCCCTTAGAGGACAATGAGAGCCTCACAGCATAATTGCTGGATCCTCTGACTGACTTAATATCCTTACCCATAATGCTATCCATCACCACCTGCCCTGAGGAAGGCAAGGTCAGACAAACTGTATCCCCCGGTTGAGAGAGGGAGCAGGCCCTCAAGGGATGACTCAGAAAATGCCATGGAAGAAGAGCAGAATCCAGAGATGAAGCACGTCACTTGCCACAGTTAACATAGTATATGATGGCAGATAAAGACCAGCATGATCCATCTATGCTTCTTGCAGGTCACCCTTCCCCATGCCCTTGTTTAGGGGTGTACCCACTGCTCCATGTAGATCACCCCTATTTTTTGAGATATAAGAGATAGTTATATTTATTTTGATTTTATCCTTTATCTTCTTCTTTATCTTTATTCGCAAAGCTTGATAAACCGCCCAAGCCAAGGCGTCAGGGCGGTGTACAATACAATAAAATGACTAGGCTACTGAAAATAAAGTATCCTGTTGCTATAAAGGGATCCACTATGTCTGTCGCATGCCATTTTGAATTCCGTCACTGTATTTGCCCCCACCACTTCCATCGGGAGGGCATTACAAGCATCCACCACCCTATCAGTGAAAAAGTATTTCCTGACATTGCCTTTCAGTTTACCCCCTTGCAGCTTCATGTTATGCCCTCTAGTTTTACAGCTTCCCTGTCTTTGGAAGAGGTTTGTTTGTTCATTAATACTCTTTAAGTATTTAAAGGTCTGAATCATATCTCCCCTTCTGTCCTCCAGAGTGTACATATTTAGGTTTTCAAGTCTCTTCTCAGAAGGCTTCAGACACAGGTTCCAAATCATTTTGGTCGCCTTCCACTGAACCGTTTTCAGTCTTTTCATATCCTTTGCAAGATATGGTCTCCAAAACTGAATACATTTCCTGAAAGAGAGTTAGGAAAGTATCACAACAGCACGCTCTAAAGCTATGGCGGCCAAAGGTGCACGCTAACTGTGCTTTTATGCAATGTACGTTATAGGTGCTAGAGAAGGAATGCGCATTGAAGCAACGTGGGTGGAGGCACGTTGGGACAGAGTAACCATCAGACACACAATAGGTAAAAACACTATTAACTTATGCAGAAAATGGCACAAAAGTCCCATACTGCCCAGTAGTCACCAGCGGTACATCTTGAACTGCATCTCGGGATTCCCCAAGGACAATGATGAAATAAAGCCTTGGTACTCACTCTCTGATAGACCCAGGTAAAGGATTTGGGATCCCGATCGGCGTCTGCAGAAGGGAAGCGGGAACAGGAAGCACCTCCTACTTCCCCTGCCAAAGCCAATCATGGCCGAAGAACAGCCTTTAAAGCTGCAATGCTTCCTCCGGACATTCTCTTTACATTTGTGACCACAATCAGTGTATGCAGAAGGGAGCAGGAACGGCAAGTGCCTCCCACTCCCCCCCCCCTTTCTCCCCCCCACCCCCTTGCTGAGGCCAATCAAGGCCAAAGAATTATTTCCACACATTGCTCCTGAGTCTATCCCCTTTCACCCTCGTCCTATGTCCCCTCGTAGCAGAACTTGTTTTCAATCGAAAGAGGCTCTCCTCCTGTGTATTTATGCCACAAAGATATTTAAACGTCTCTATCATATCTCCTCTATCTTATCTTTCCTCTAAAGTATACATATTAAGATCCTTAAGTCTTTTCTCATACAGTATGCTTTATAATGAAGACCATTAACCATTTTAGTAGCTAACCTCTGTACCGACTCCGACCTGTTTATTCCCTTTTGAAGGTGCGGTCTCCAGAACCGCACACAATACTCCAAATGAGGATGCACCAAAGACCTATACAGAGGCACTATCATCTTTCTTTTGCTGGCCATTCCTCTCCCTATGCACCCAAGCATCCTTCTAGCTTTTGCCATTGTCTTTTCTACCTATTTAGCTACTTTAAGAACATCAGACACAAACATGCCCATATCCCGCTCTTCTTTTGTGGACAGAAGTACTCCCCCCCCACTCCCCACACTGTACTGCTCCCTTGGATTTTTGCAGCCCAAATGCATGACCCCATATTTTTTAGCATTAAATCTCAGCTGCCAAATTCTTGACCATTCTTCAGGCTTAGCTAGATCCCTCCTCATGTTATCTACTCCTTCCTGGGTGTCTACTCTATTGCAGATTTTGGTATCATCTGCAAAGAGGCAAACCTTACCTGACAGCACTTCCGCAATATCACTAACAAAGATGTTAAAAAGAATCGGACCAAGGACAGATTCCTGGGGCACACCACTGGTAACCTCCCTCTCTTCAGAGTGAGCTCCATTTAGCTGTACTCTTTTTCGCCTCTCCCTCAACCAATTTCTAACTCAATCAATAACTTTAGGGTCCATCCTTAGGGTGCTCAGTTTGTTGATAAGTCACTTGTGCAGAACAGTGTCAAATGTTTTACGGAAATCTAAGTACATCACATCTAGGACTGTCCCTCGATCCAATTGCCTGGTCACCCAGTAAAAGAAATCAATCAGATTTGTCTGACAAGACCTGCCTCTGGTGATTCCATGCTGCCTCCGATCCTGTAATCCATTGAATTCCAGAAATCTCACTATTTTCTTTTTGAGTAGTGTTTCCAATAATTTACTCACCACAGAGATTAGACTAACCGGCCAGTAGTTTTCAACCACATCCTTACTTCCACGTTTGTGTAAAGCAGGGGTCACCAACCTCCAGGGGGCCGCGGGCCGCACAGCCGACTACCAGCAGACTCGCGGGCCGCACCCCCCTCCCCCCCCCGCGCGCGCGCGCGCGCGCAAAAAAACCCTGCTCATACCTGTTCTTTATTTTCCCATGTCAGCTCCCTCCCTTCTTCTGCAGCCGCGGCTCCCTGCCTCTTAGGGAACCGCGGCTGTGCTTGTAAAATCATCACGGAGCCCTTCCTGTCTTGACGGGCTCCGTGCAGCATTGTCCCGCCTCTAAAGGAAGTTGTTTACCACTTCCTTTGGAGGCGGGACAATGCTGCACGGAGCCCGTCAAGACAGGAAGGGCTCCGTGATGATTTTACAAGCACAGCCGCGGTTCCCTAAGAGGCAGGGAGCCGCGGCTGCAGAAGAAGGAGTTGGTGAGTTGCCTTGGCGGGCCGCACCGGGGTAGAGTCTCGCGGGCCGCACTGAGGGACCTCGCGGGCCGCAGGTTGGTGACCCCTGTTCTAAGCCTTTCCTCATAGGGGTATCCTTCCATCCCCTTAAATATTTGCTGGCTCTTCTCTATACCTTTTCTATCTAACATCTGGAAAGCGATGTGTATAAGTGCCCATAGCATGGGAAATAAGATCCCAGATGGTGAGGCTTTAATGCAGGGGTCACCAACCTGCGGCCCGCGGGCCGCATGCGGCCCACGAGGTCCCTTCGTGCGGCCCACGAGGCTCTACCCCGGTTAACATTACGTGCGGCCCGCCAAGGATTCCCGCCATTGTATCCACGCGCTCGCAGCTCACCGACGACCACCTGCAAGCGTCCCTTCTCCTGTCAGTGTCATCTGTGAAGCCGGACTTTAAGCGTTTGTCTGCTAGCATGAATCATCAGCCATCTCATTAAATTCAATAAAGGTGATCAGCCATTGTTTTCATCATTTTGCGTTTGTTGTTTTTTTTCGCGGGGGCGGGGAGAAGGGGGGTGCGGCCCGCGAGGCTCCTGGTAGTTGGCTGTGCGGCCCGCGGCCCTCTGGAGGTTGGTGACCCCAGGCTTAGAAGGTTAGGGCTCTTCAACTTGGAAAAGAGAAGGCTTAGGGAAGATATGATATAAGTCTATAAATTAATGAATGGAATGGAACAGGTTAATGCAGATCGGTTGTTTATGCCATCAAAAAGTAGAAAGACTAGAGGACACACAATGAAGCTACAATGTAACCCATTTAAGACTAATAAGATAAAATATTTTTTCACTCAACATGTAATCAAACTCTGGAATTCATTACCGGAGAATGTATTAACGCTGGGTTTAAAAAAGGTTTGGACAACTTCCTGGAGGAAGGTCCACAAACTATTATTAAAGAGGACCCAAGAAATCCCAGGAATTGTGGAAGTAGTGGACTTTGGGTACCTGCAAGATACTTGTGATCTGCATTGGCCACTGTTGGAAACAGAATACTGGGTTTAATGGAACTTGGTCTGATCCAGTATGGCATTTCTTATGTTGCTTCTTTTACCAATGTCTATAGAGGTATTTAATGTTTCACTTACCTGGGAGCTTTCACTTACCTGGGTGCTTTCTTCACCCATTCCCAACAAATCTAGTTTAAAGCCTTCTTCAGTAGGTTAGCCAGTCTGCTAATGAAGACATGTCAACCCTTCTTGGACAGATGGACACCATCTTTGCTCTGCAGCCCTTGGAACATCATCCCCTGGTCCAGGAAACCAAAACACTCTTGATGACACCATCCAAGCAGCGTATTCATCTCCAGAATGCAAGCTTCTCTGCCTCTGCCTTTACCCTCAACAGGGAGGAATGAAGAGAATACCACCTGCGCACCTATCTGTGCACCTACCTGTCCCAGAGCCTTGATGTCACTCTTGATACGCTCAAAGGGATACCTGGCAGTATCATTAGTGCCTAAATGGATGAGCAACATCAGGTAATAGTCTCAACAAACTCTCCATAACATCTTGGATTTTGGCATCAGGCAGACAGCACACCTCTCTGGTCATCAAGTCTGGTCAGCAGATGGATTCCTCAATCCCCCTCAGAAGAGAGTCACCAACCACCACTACCATTCGCTTCCTTGTGGTCAATGATTCTGCAACTTTGGAGTGCTCGAGCTCTGTTTCTTCCCTTTCCTGGGATGCTTTCACCTCCTCCATGTCTAGGGCTGCATAATTCGTTCTTCAATTCAAGGGCTGGAGGAGTTGGATTGGTGATTCTTCAGGCCCTGGTGATTCATGTCCAGCTTTCGTCATTCTGCAGGCTCCCCTCTTCACCTCTGCTGGGGAGATTGGAGGTTTCAAGAAGCATCTCATCAATGTACTTTTCACTGTCTTGAATACTCCTCAGCCTTACCACCTCTTCTCTCAACTCCTCCACATCTTTTCTGAGAGCTTCAGCATGCAGGAATCCTGCACATGGAACCTGTCCTTCAACTAGAATAGGGATCTCTGTCTGGAAAGAGACAAAAACTGTAATGGGGGCAATAGCTCTGGCAATACGACTTTTCCCTGCCATGTGCTAGTTGGTGGAGCTTTGGTATCTGTTGAAATAAAAGAAAGAGAGAGACCTACCAAAGTACTTGCCTGTTCCTCAGCTGTACTTTCAGAAAAAAGCAGTTAACCTCTTTTAAGTATTTATTTCTTTACATTCTCTTATATACCGCGCTATTCTGCATCAGTGCGGTTTACATTGAACAAACTGAAATTACATTGAACAGGGCATTATAACTTGGAGATAACTATTTTACAGGGAACATGGGCTATGGAGGGTTAAGTGGCTTACCCAAGACCACAAGGAGCACCTGTGAGACTAGAAACCCCAGTCCTTCCGGCCCAAGATTGCTGTCCTCTAGTGGGATTTGAACCCCCGACCTTCCGGCCTGAAGTACCTTGCCCCAACCACTAGGCCACTCCTCCACTCCTGTACTGTTCAGAATCCCTTTGTGTAGCTAAATGGGGAGTTGCCCTATAACACAAGAATGCTCACATGGGGCGGGTGGAAGCTGGGGCGGGTAGGGAGAGAACTAACACCTGATGAGGTCAGTAGCTTCAAAAAGCTTGCTGTGAATAGAAGAAAAAACAATGAACTCTAACTGACAGAGTATAATAAAAAACAAACAAAAACAAATGGCTTTTATAAATGTTAACCAAAAACCTCTTTAAGAGCTTTCAGGCAGAGAGATTGTAGTTAAAAGACCCACAGAATTTCTTTGCATTTGGGACTCCGATCGGCATCTGCAGAAGGGAGCAGGAATGGCAAGCGTCTCCCGCTCCCACTTGCCGAGGCCAATCATGGACAAAGAACAGCCTTTAAAGCTGAAATGCTCCCACCAAACCCTCTCTTCACATTTGGGACCCCGATCAGCATCTGCCGAAGGGAGCGGGAACGGCAAGTGCCTCCTGCTCCCCCCACCCATGCCGAGGCCAATCAGGGACAAAGCTGTAATGCTTCCCCCGGACACTCTCTTCACATTTGGTTCTCCGATCAGCGTCTGCAGAAGGGAGCGGGAATGGCAAGCGCCATTCCATCCCCACGGCCGAGGCCAATCAGGGCTGAAGAACAGCCTTTAAAGCTGCAACACTTCCTCTGGATACTCTCTTCATAGTTTGGTCCCCGATCGGTGCCTGCAAAAGGGAGTGGGAAGGGCAAGCGCCACCCACGCCCCGCTGAGGCCAATCAGGACCAAAGAACAGCCTTTAAAGCTGCAACGCTTCCTCCGGACACTCTCTTCACATCTGGAACCCCAATTAGCGTCTGCAGAAAAGAGCGGGAAAGGCAAGTTCCTCCCGCCCCCCTGTTGAGGTCAATCAGGCCGAAGAACAGCTTTTAAAGCTGAAATGTTTCCTCTGGGTACTCTCTTCATATTTGGGACCACGATTGGATTCTGCAGAAGAGAATGGGAACGGCAAGCGCATCCTGTTCCTGTTCCTGCTCCTGCTCCCTCCCGCCCCCCCCCCCCCCACCGAGGTCAATCAAAGCCGAAGAAAAGCCTTTAAAGCTGCAGCGCCATTAGGCATGCCCGCACCCGGCAGGTCCATACCTGGGGGCCTCGCCAGCTCCTCTGGCATGGAACCTTAGGCGTGGACATTAGGCAGAAGCACAGAGGTGAACAGGAACAATCATGGACCATTCACTCAGCCAATAAGTTAAAACCCCTACAAATGTCTTTTTCAAACCCAACTCATTATTAAGTCCACCATGCTTGCTATATACCTCGCCATGTACACATTACTTGCTCTTTTCCTTCTGACCACAGCACACAAATACCCTCCCTACCCCCCACTACCTCCCCTATACCCTCTACACACACCTTCTAATGCTCAACCCCCACAACCATTCTCAGCTACACGTAACCATATGCATCATAAGCATACCAATCTCCACCTCTATCCCATCCATCACCACCAGCATCTCAGATACTCACAGGCGCACTGGTCAACGCAAGATCAGTAAGAAATAAAGTCCATGTTATCACTGACCTGCTCACGGAGTATCAAGTAGACACTCGCTGCATATCTGAGACTTGATTCTTGGAGTCCGATAATGTCCTCCTCAACCAGCTGAGATTGGAAAGCTTATCACTGTTCCACTGTCCAAGGAACAACTGAAGAGGGGGTGGGGTATTGCTGTTAACCAAAGCGCATCTCCACTTCCATCATCTATCATCAGAGAGCACTGAAGAAATGGACTTCATCACCATTATGAACAGCCAGCTACCCATTATCCTCAGCTGCAGAACTCCCACCCTATCATCCAATGACCTATCCAGTATAATAGAAAATATACTAAACAACTCTAAAACCTTCTCATGTTGAGGGACTTCAACCTCCCTTCCCTGCATCCTAGCATAGCTGAGACCTTCCTCACAGCCATGGCATTGATAGACCTCACGCAAAATGTAACATCCTCCACGAATAACAAGGGCAACACCCTCAACCTAATCTTCACCCCATCCCCCCAATCCAGACCAGCCACCACCCCCCCCCCTCCACACACACACACACACATGCTACAAACATATACCATTCCCTGGACTGATCACAGTCTCATTACATTCTCCCTTCCCTTCAAATCCCCAATACCTCAGAGAAAACAACAACAAATCTCTCAGTGATTCAGACTATTCAATTAGGACACCTTCTTAGAGGACATCATATCAAAGCTACAGATGATCACAACCAACCCAACCATACTCACAGAGAACTAGAACCAAGTACTCAGAAAAGCAGTTGGATTACCACCTAATCAACATGATACAACTAGAGAACAACATATCTACAAAACTCCTTGGTATATCCCCAATCTGCGGCAACTAAAAACCAACCTAAGGCGGCTAGAACAGAAATGGTGAAAGACCACCCAGGCCGACAATTGCAACAACTACCTAACTCTACTTCAGAATGACCATACAGCCACAGATAAAGCTAATGGGTCTATTACACAAAACTCATCAATACCTCCGTCAGTCGCCCAAGGGACCTAGTCAACTATCTTACAGAACCACCCACCAGCTACAACCCAACACCCACCATCAACCACTAGCTATGCATTATAAACACCTACACCCCCATCTGAACCACACTCCCATCACCACCCTGCATCACTACCCCACTTGCTGGTCCACCTTTCATACTATCACCAATGAAGGTATCAAAGGCATAATAACAATGCTCAATATCACCATTTCCCCACTCGACCCATTCCCAGACAATTAGATTAAGACAGCAAAAGTTGAACTCAGTCCAATCCTCGCCAGAATAACACATGAAGCATTACAACAAGGAATAATGCCAAAATGCCTCAAACTATCCTTTATCCGTCCCACCTTAAAGAAACCCAGCCTCATCTCCCCAGATCCCGCCTCATACAGATCAATTGCCTGCCTCCCCTTCCTGGCTAAAGTCATTGAGAAAGCTGTAGAGATACAGCTCCAGGACCACATTGATGAAAACTGCCTTCTTGAACCCCACCAGCATGGTTTCCACCCACTACATGGAGTAGAAACTCTGATGACCTCCCTCATCAACACACTAACTCAAGGCATGCAAGATCAATCCCAAGCTTTACTTCTGATATTCCTGGATATCTCTGCAGCTTTTGACACAGTTGTTCACAACATGCTCCTTCAGCGTTTACAATCATATGGCATCCAAGATACAGTTCTGAAATGGTTTCAGTCCTACCTCTCTGACAGACACCAGCAGATACAACAGGCAACATCTCTAAACCATACCGACAAACACAAGGAGTGCCCCAAGGATCCACAATATCCGCACCCCTCTTCAATCTATCTCTCCAACCTCTCTGTTCAATCATCAAAGAACACAACATCAACTTCCATATATATACCAATGACAATATGTTATACTGCCCACTCCACACAAAACAACCATCATAGACACAAAAACAGGAATGCTTTACAGATGTCTCCCACTGTCTTATGGCAAATAACCTATCAATCAACTACAAGAAGACTGAAGCCCTGTTTATTACTAAGGATTCCTCATTCACCCCCCCCCCTCCCCTCTCCCCCGACCTCAATAACACTAAACAAAATCCAGATAAATGTTCGACCACAGCTAATCTACCTTGGGATCATTCTTGACCAACACCTATCCTTCAAGGCACAAATAATGACAAAATGATATATTTCAAAACCAAAAGAATACAATGAAGTTGTAATATTAGAGGGCATAACATAAAGCTGCAAGGGGGTAAACTGAAAGGCAACGTCAGGAAAAAGATTTTCACTGAAAGGGTGGTGGATGCTTGGAATGCCCTCCCGATGAAAGTGGTGGGGGCAAATAAATTGACAGAATTCAAAATGGCACTGGACAGACACAGGGGATCCCTTTATAGAAACAGGATGAAATCAAAATAAATGTAACTGTCTCTGATATCTCAACAAATAGAGATGACTTGCACAGAGCGATGGGTACACCCCCAAACAAAGGCACTGGGAGGAGTGACCTGTGTGACCTGTGTGACCTGTGCACCTACTCTTGCCATCTTGCTCGGCAGACTACATGGACCATGCTGGTCTTTATCTATTGTCATATACTATGTTACTTCATTACTACAACGCCTCTTTCCCCTCCTCAAACCAGGAGACTTCCACTCAGCACTTCAAGCCCTCATTCTTACACACACAGGCTACTGCAACATAATCTAACAGGGACTTCCATAAGCCACCCTCCTCCCACTAGAAACTGCCCTACCCACTGCCAGGTGCACAATCCAGGGTGCCTCTAAACATGACCATATCATCCCCATCCTCAAACAGCTCCGCTGGCTGCCACTTCCCAGCAGAATCAAATATAAATCTCTACTCCAAACACACAAAGCACTGCACTCCCACCCAGCTGCCCACCTCCAATCCCTCCTACAGACATTCACCGCTAATAGATCCCGAAGATCCTCCACAATCAACAAACTCACCACACCACGCTCTAAGACAAAGTTCAATCAGCAAACTTGCCATAGAGCATTTGGATTTTAGGCAACATCCCTCTGGTACGCTCTGCCAGACACTATAAGAAATATCACCAATCTCCTCTCCTTCCGCAAACATAGTTTTTACAGTGTATATAGTTTACTGCTATATATTTTCTGTAACTAAGGTTTTGTTCCTTGTAAACATAACCATAACTAAATAAATACATAAGCAAGCCTTGGTACTCACTCCCTAATAGCCCCGGGCAGAGGATCTGTGCTGGGTGCAGCTCTATTCTCCTGAAACCGAGTTACTGGCTGGCTGTGCAGCACTGCGTGTTACGTGGTTGGCAGGCAGGTCTCTGAGAGTCTTCTGTAATCTTTGGGAGAGAGCAGGTGGGACAGAGGAGGAGGGAGGGGGCACTGAGGTTGGGTGAGGTTGCTACACTCTTCCAGATACTTTCAATTTTGTGGCTGCTCAACAGGCTCTTATCATGAACCAATTTTCTCTATTCCTATGACCACCGAAGAGACTGCAGATTAGTGGAGCCTCCCATGTCACACTCAAGTGAAAGAGTCACCCTCATAGTGGTCGATCACGAGCATTTACTCAATCTTTTCCTCTCAATTTTTCAGATTATCTTCAGAGAGGAAAGAATCCATCCACCATCTGCCGGAGACAAAGAAATACTGAGGGACCTTTGGTGGCTGAGGCGAATAGATGAATTTATTTATTAGCAATTTTGATATACTGCTAGGGCCGGATCATAAAAGCGGTTTACAATATTAAGACCGCTACAGAATGGAAAAAGAAAGGAGCGCCAGTACACCAACACGGCAGTGAAGGACAGGAAAGGACGTAAGACAGCTAAATACAGATGAGGCACACAAAGGTGGGGTTCTTACAAACAAACTAGTCGGGGGGGGGGGGGTAATGTCATTGAGACGTGGACTTTTCATTGTTTCTTTGTCTCCACCAGTCTGCTGGTAGGGGTGCACAACCCACTTGGAATCCTAATTTTAACTTAGGAAACAGAATTGCGCCCTTTGCACTCAAACCTCACGCCAGAGATTGCTGAGGAGCACAGAGAGAGCAGGGACTGAAGCCTCCCAATACTGCCAGAGATGACTATATAAAACACTGTGCATTAGGGCCATGAACTGTAGCTCAGTGCCCAGTTCCCTAATATGGATAAGAAAATATTTATGCTCAATGCAGCAAGCAAATCGTACACAAATAATATGTGCAAACATGGGGGAATGCACCGATCGTCAAGGAAACATGTGTACATCAGGTGTGCGTTAGCAGACGAATTGATAGTTTGTGCAGAGCTTCTGCTGGGACCTAGAGGAGCCTGTGCATTAGATGTACTTATCTGGAGTGCCCATGCTCGACGTTACCATTAGGAGAACTAAGCAGCTGCCTAGAGCGCTGGCCTTCTGGGGGCATCTATTGCCATTCCTTCCAACCATCTCCAGGGCCAGCGGCAATGGCAATGGCAATGGAAGAGCGACACAACACTTATCTAAGGCTCTGGAAAGCATAAATCTGCAGCAGAGGGGGCGGAAATGGTTGATATTAGCAGGCAGGAACCACGAAGCAGCATCTGAGCCTTAGGTAAGCGCTGTGTCACAGTTCCTTTGCTATTTCCACCCGCCGCTGGCTCTGGAGAGGGTGACAATTGCAATAATAGGGGTTGGCAATGCCATTCACCTCTGCTCCTCATCCCCCTGCTGTTCTTTTCAATTGACTCATCCCCTTCATACAAAAGAGAAGCCCTCACTCAGGCTAGCTACAGAAGGACACACTAACTTTCTACGCCTTCTGAGACCCCGCGCTAAAGCCCCAGCCTTAGAAAACTGCGCTCAGCCTTCAGGTCTACTGCGTGCTTCTGTTCATCTGAGTTCAATAGCTAATTCCTGCATGACCAGTGGATTTAAATGACTAGTGCACCAAGATCTACACAAGTCTTTGCACACAACGTGTTAAACTCCTTTCCCCATAGAGCGGCCATTGTAGCAGAGAAAATTGTGCATAGAATCCATTCTAACTTCTGATAAGCCTCCCATATGTTATTGCATTGACCCCATGGAGCACAGAAACTGAAAATATCAGAGACCCAGCAGAGTGAGCTGAAAATCATTGAGAGACTGCAGCATAAAGCAGAGAGCACAGGGGACTAAACAGTACCAGAGACACAGGACAACAAAGAGAGTGAGGGACTGAAAATACCAGAACTACAGCACAGTGAGCTGAAAATAGCTATGAGACTGCAACACTACACAGAGAATACAGGGAAGTGAAAATACCAGAGACTGCTGCAGAGCTTCCAAGTTACTGTCAGTTCCAGGAGGGAGATTCTTTCACTCAGTCCTGGTTGTGAAGTCACATCCCAAGGCAGTGTGGGATTTGTAGTTTCTGATTCCAGATGATGTTGCAGATCTCTTAACGCAACAGGATGGGGCTGTCAGAAATTCAGGACAGGTTCATAGCTCCCTCCTGAGACTGGGTAACTTGGTTCCCCAGGGCATTGTGGGTAATGGACTCACTCTGATGATGTCACTGCGCCACAGGCATTCCATGGTCTTATCAGACTCTGATAATGCGCCCTGAGTATTCTAACTCTACCGTTGTACTCCTGTTTTTTGTGAGGGGAGTATTGATTCATGTTATTTTTTATTTTATGTCATAATTTTATTGTTTTCTATTTTTATAGAGCCAATTATTGTACAATTTCTTTTATTTTCTTCTAATCCCCTTTGATATTTGTTATGAGAGGTGAAATATTAATTCAATCAAATCAAATCTGCAAACTTGCCAAGTTGCCCAATTCCAGGAGTGAGATTTTAAGCCAGTCCTGGATTTCTGACAATCTTATGATGCATTATGGGACCTGCAGTTCTGATGTTAATGGGTAAAATCAGAGACTACAAATACCATACTGCATTGCCATGCAAATTTAAAACCAGAAATGGCAAGAAATCTCACTCCTGGAACTGGGTGACTTGGCCACTCTGTATCTGTTCTCAGTGGGTCGAGGCCTGGCCTTTGGGTCCCTTCTTTATCCAGGCCTTCTGGGAGGTAAAGTTTTCTGCTTTTCTTAGAGTCCAGAACTGCAGCTTTTTGCATTGCAATGAGGCAAACTCAGGCCTGGATCAGCATTTTCAGCGTAACCTGGGAGAGAAAATGCCTCTACACCAGGGGTCTCCAACTTTGGTCCTGGAGACCCCAAACAAGTCTTCAGGATATCCCTAATGAATAAAAGCACTAGAGAGTAGGGTAAAGAAAAGACTGGTTCCACATACTGGAGGTTTTGTCTTTACTTCACCCTGCTCTCTAGTGCCTTAGTTCTCCTCTGCAAGGATGAGTGCCTCGTTTGGACTCCTTATCCCTAATGAATATGCATGAGATAAATTTGAATACAGTGGGGGCAGTGCATACAAAAATATCTCATGCATATTCAATAGGAGCATCCTGAAAACTTGATTGGTTTGAGGCCCACGAAGATCAGAGCTGGAGACCCCTGATCTACACAAATGTTGCCAACTGGCTCCAGATTTGCCTTACAGATATGATCCTGTCCTGGGTTTACCACATTGCATGCAGGGACCTGTAGTTCTGATTATCTCTGTTGCACACCATTTGACCTAATATCTCCCTCCTGGAATAAAGCAACTTGGCAGCTCTAGGACTTGCATTAAATCCCCAGTGTTAGAAACCCCCATGCTCAGCCTTTTGGTCTTCTGCGCACTTCCCTGCATCTGTTCAGAGCTCCGCTTGATGGCTTATCTTACATCAGTGTCACTATGCCCATGTTACCCCTCTTCTCAAGTCACTTCACTGGCTCCCTATCCATTGGCGCATCCAGTTCAAACTTCTCCTACTGACCTACAAGTGCCTTCATTCTGGGGCTCCTCACTACCATTTCTCTCTTATCTCACTCTACACCCCTTTCTCAGAAACTCTGCTCTTCTGGCAAATCCTATTTATCTATACCCTTCTCTATGACTGCCAAATCCAGACTTCGTTCATTCCATCTTGCTGCCTGGAACAAACTACCTGAGCCTATATACCAGGCTCCTTCTCTAGCCCTATTCAGGCTAAAAACCCACCTCTTTGCAGCTGCTTTTGAATCTTGATGCTCCTCACCATTCCCTGGTTTTGTGTTGTTCTTTGTCTTGATTATATTGTAAGCTCTGATGAGCAAGGATTGTCTCTTAACTCTACGCCTTGTAGCGCTTTACAAATGATAAGCTGTAGTAATATATTCCTTTCCAGGTCTCACTTGGTTCAAAATGGTGCTCGTGATGATTCTGCTAGTGTTCAATGTGTCATATTAGTGACTGGGTCAGAAAAATGTCAATGACTTTGAAAATGATATTGCGAGCCCAGAGGTGCAGCTTACCTGTGAGCCGATAGCTCACATGGAAAGTAAAATGAACTGTGCCTTATATGTCAGTGCAGAAAAACAGGTACAGCTCAATATTTCCCAGATCATAAACTGCAAATGAGTTCCAAATGTCATATAGCAGCAACAGTAGATTTTCTCATGTACTAGATGGAAACTGGAATCAAAGAATAATGATTTTTAAACCATATATTTAGTGTTTGGGTGCTGGGGTGAATACAAAAACTTCTCTTTGATATTTCTACTCAATATATTTTAGAAAACTTTAAAGAGTAAGCATCTTCTAAATCAATGATACAAAATGAGAGAAAACAGAATTTCACAAACCTACAATGGCACAGTTTTAGCCTTGTCATTGATTTGGTTTTTGTTGTTTAATTTTTAACAATTATAACAGAATAACATTCAATTAACATTATTGAATGAAGAAAAGTCAGCAAAAGAACAAAAAAAAGCACACTAAGGAAATGATATCTCATTTTAGATCACAAAATTTATCATCAATTCTAAAACTATTAATTTTTGTTTCTGGTTAGATATTTTCTGCTATTTATATCAGGCCTCAGTAGAATAATATAACACTTGGGAATAAAGAAACATCCCAGTAGTCCAGCACTGGAAGCTTGGATAGCAAATATTTCTACTGCCACCATGTACTTGCCCTTGGTGCTCAGATAGGTTGGGATGAAGGAGACCCAGACGCTGCAGAACACCAGCATGCTGAAGGTGATGTACTTGGCCTCATTGAAACTGTCAGGTAGATTTCTTGCTAGGAAAGCTATGATGAAGCTGATACCAGCCAGAAATCCCAGGTGACCCAGAACAGAGTAAAATGCAACAATTGACCCTTCATTACATTCAATCAGTATTGTTACAGATTCTGATTTCATGTTAAAATATGGAAATGGGGGAGCAGTACACAACCAGACAAGACATAGAAGGACTTGAAAAAGGGAACAAGAAAGAACTATGGAATATGAGACCCTGGAACCCATCCATTTCCGTAGCTTGCTTCCAGGCTTGGTGGCATGAAAGGCCATGACCACAGTGATGGTTTTTGCCAATACACAGGAGAGAGAGATGGAGAAAGTGATTCCAAAGGCAGTTTGTCTTAGCATGCATGTCATGCGCTCAGGACGGCCAATGAACATCAAGGAGCAGAGGAAGCAGCTCATGAGGGAGGCGAGGAGGATATAGCTGATGCCCCGGTTATTGGCTCTCACAATTGGAGTGTCTTGATAATTAATGAAGATTCCCAGAATGACAGCATTTATAAGAAAGAAGAAAATGCTGATGGAAGACAAAGTTATCCCCAGAACTTCATCATACAACAGGAAGGTCATCACTTTTGGGATACAGGCATCTCTCTTATTATTGGGCCATTGCACTTGGTTTGCAGAAATCCATGGACCTGGGGAATTCTTTTGATCCTCTCAAGTCTGATGAGCCCTCCTGTTGGCTTTGTGGTATCCACTACCTCCATGTGGTGTACTCCCAAATCCCCTTGAAGAAAGATAGGAAGGGGGAGACCTCTGTGAGTGGATGACTGTGACACCTGCCCCTTTAGTTGCTGTTAGACCACAGGGGTAGATGTTCTACATGGTGAGCCATGGAGGTGCTGCTTGACGCTATGTGCAGGCTGCACCTCCATGGCACCCTCCGCCAATCTCAGCCCTGATCGACATCACGAAAGAGAGCGGGAGGCTGAAACCCCTTCCGCTCTCCAAAGCAAGGCCAATCAGGGCCCAACAGGCACAACTTTAAAGGAAGCGCCTCCAGGTGTGCCCGCACCTGGCAGGCTCTGCTTGAGGGCCTCACCAGAAGGCCCTTTGGCGTGGCCCTTAAGTGTGAACGCAGGTGGGAAGCAACAGAAAACCAGAGCCAAGACCAAGCAACGGCAAACACCAATCAAAGCCTGAAGAACCAAACACCAACCTCCCCCACATCACCTCCTCCTGCCTTTTGACGCCTACCAACCACCTCACTGCTCAGACAAGAAAGCTACTCAAGGTACTGTAGACCTCTGACTCACCTGTATTACAAATCTCTGTCTCTAGAACACATTAGAATCAACTCACGGCACCACTGATACACCCAGTGTCAGCACTGATTATAAATGAAATAGCAGACCTAACATGGCAGATAAGCAACAGCAGCACCTCAGACATCCTCCCCAACCACTTTATTAGCTAATGCATGGAACACAGGCTATGTAGGCATACAGCCCAATGGATCCCTTACTTATGAGGCTACCACAGCAAAGAACAGCGACAAATCTTCATCCTATACTTCCATCTACAGTCCTCCCAAGATGCATTCTAACATGGATACAAACAAACCTGCACTAATACTTTGTTGCCTAATAATACTGCTCCAAGCCCTAAAAGCAGCCACAACAGACAATACGCAATGCAACATATTGAATTACATACCAATCCTACAAGCTGCCAGAATCAACACCTTCCACCGCCTTTACCAAATTTTGCTTTTTCTAATCTCTCTGTCCTCATTGCTGGAATTGGGGACAGGAGGATGGAGTCAGGGTCAAAAATCTGGGCTGTCTGGTCTCACGTAGTCTGCATGCCCTTCCCCCCACTGTACTCTTCTGGCGTGGTGAGTGGAGCTAGTGCGCGGTCAGATGCTGGCATTAGCTGCGACTGTGTTACTAGTTTGGTTGTGTAGCTAACGCGCCACTACTACACACATCGCAGCCCTGCACTGTAACTCTGCCCTCTCTCCGCCCAGTCTCCGCCTTGGCTCCACCTACTCATGGCTTGCTGAGGTAGCACGGGATTTTCAGCGCCCGTGAGTTTGTACCAGAGTCGATGGAGAGTTAAGTGACTTTCCTAAGATCACAAGGAGAAGCGGCGTAATGTGAACCTTTGGCCTCTCTAGTTGCAGTCCACTTCTAGAAACAATATCTGGAGGAGAGCTGGAAAAAAGAAGGGAGCAGTAGAAACAAAATAAAACATGAAAAGCAGATGAAAGCAGGAGAATGAACACAGGATAATATGGGGAAAATAGCAAAGATTAAAGTGCCTTTTCTTAGTATGTTGGAAAGTGTTAAATGATTTTGGAGGTGTGTTTTTAGGTTTAGGCTATAATATCTCACTCCTGGCTTTTGTGGTGTTAGACTCTTTTTATCTCTATGTATCGTCATTATTTATTTATTTATTTATTTATTTAACAGCTTTTATATACCGCACTTTTGACATCAGCGCGGTTTACATTTTAACAAGTTTTGTACTTAAACATAAAAACAAATGTTAAGTTTACAGAGAACAGGGAATAAAAACATGGATAACAGGGATTAACAATTAACAGATATTTTCAATTATTTACAATAGGTTCTTAAATGCTTGAGTTTTAAAGGTAGGGTTTGTGAGGCCTGGTCTAGATCAAGTGGTAAGATTTCAGGAGCTTATTTGGCTAGCCGTGGTCAATGAAGGGTGAGGGGTGTTGCACACATTGGAACTTCTGTTTCTCTCCTCTCTCTCCGAGTCCTGCATCGAAGACAATATTAACTGTTTGGTAGGGCTCTAGGCAAGCAAGCATGTGGTCCTCCTGCCGTCATAATATAAATGCTTTCTAAAACTCTCACAAATGGGGCCCTGCGTGAGTCTGACTGCAGAGGAAGAAGAACAGGTAAGAGGCGCTGCTTGCTTACTCCTGTCTCAAGGAGGACAATGTTCAGAGGAGGTCGATTAGAGAGATCTTTGCAGGTAGCAATGGTTTTGGCTATTCCCTCCCCTCCCCCCACCCCACCCCAACACAACACACACACATACACACACACACACTTACTTTTTTCTGCCAGCAGCTCACATACGAGACCAAAAATCTGCCTCAACAGCAGTTGAACCACACTTTTGAGAAAGCTCCTATCTAAACATCTGGGCAGCCAGCAAGACCCTAGTTTGCCTGTGCCTTAATCCTACCCTTCCCGTCTTCTGGACGTTTATAATCAAAACCTGTGCTGTCTGTGGAAGGGAGATTTGAAAGATGGAGGAAGACAAGGGAGAGGGAGGAAAACCTAGAGAATGTGTATGTGTTCATGAGAAGGGAAATTCTGTGTTTGAGTCTGAGAAGGAGGATGTGTGTTTGAGCATGTGTACATGTGTATTGCATGGGATTTATTTTTATTTATTTATTTAAAAGGATTTATATACTGCTTTTTCCTGAAATCAAAGTGGTTTATACTTCAAAACCAGCTCCGGACTCCATCGAAGGCCTGATCGTGCGTCGGGGAGTCGAGCGGGAAGATCACTCCCCCCTGATCAGCCCCCCAAGGCCAATCAGGCCCAACGGCAGCGTTAAAAAACCCGGCACCCCTTGGCGCGAAGCCAAAACCAGTTTCAGAGAAGGTGGCTGGTGTGTGTTTGAGGATGGCTGGAATAATAGTTTTCTAAAATAAAATGTGTAGAATAGACGTGCTGAGAACCCAAGTCATGAGAAATCTGACATCAACCCAACCCCGGTCCTTAGACTTTGAGGGAACACCCATCATCTCCGACTCCTCTCCCCACGTCTTCAAGCTTGATAAGTGTGAAATTATGCTCCATGGAAATGCTGACAAAACTAGATGCAACATTCACTTTATTGAAGTGGTGTAAGTTGTTGGTATCATTGAAGAATGAAATAAATTAATGCTATTGTTAAGGTCAGTTTTCCAAAAAGAGCTGTCAAAACCTTGGTCAGCTCAACTCAGTTTGGCAGATTTTCATATACAAATAATCCTAAATGTAGTGGCTAAAATTTAGAAGGCAAGATTTACATCATTCTTTCAAGCTATTAACTTAAGCGCCCTTTAACTAAAGTGTGCTAATTGGTTCATGAGGGATTGAGAATGAGGTAACTACTAGCAGAGGTCATAGTAACTGTTACTGTACTTGCATGATAGTTATTGTGTATTAATGGCACATTGTGCAATGCGGCAGTGACTAGGTGTTAGCAGTATATTGTGGTTCATGTGGGTGTAAATGCTGCACACAAATTGTCAAAGTTGAAATAAATGTGAACCTAACATCACCTCATTAGATGCCGTTAATTGCACCCACATTATTTCAGATGCCACAGCCGTGTGTTAGGGTACTTTTCAGTGTTGCAATGTCTGGGAACATGCTGGTCATACCCCAACAGCAAAGGGTAGCTGCACTAACCCGCATATTAGTTGTTGCTTCTAACGTGCAGCATGTTCAAAATCTTTCTGTGCCTTAATAAAAGGGCCCCTTAGTCCTCTATCACCCACTTCAATAACATAAAAACTATGGAGCCATGCAGATACCGGCCCTCCCACCTCCCTGACAAAGTTGAAAGAAAGCTAGGGGACAAACAATCCCATTCTTACCCATGCAATCTTGCCTCCCCCCAGTATGTACTGCCAGAACCATTCCTAGCCCGGTGCAAGCAGTGCAGCTGCACAGGGCGCAAACATCTGTGGGCGCATTCAGAAGGGGACTGAAAATCCAGCCCTTACTTCCTCAGTTACTCATCGCTTATTCTCCTGCCTCCCGGTGGACTGGTCCTCTCTGTGGCACTCACAGTCACCACACAGCTACGGGACCTTTCTCCTTCAGTCCCACGGCTGTATAAATTGCAGCCGCCAGCATGATCGCATTGCCCGCGCTGTTAAAAGTGAACCCCGGAACTTCCTGTCTTTTGCAAAGAGACAGCAAGTTCCTGGTTTCACTTTTATCAGCGCAGACAATGTGATTGTGCCAGTGGCTACAGTTTAGTGAGTGCCATAGAGAGGTCCAGTCCACTGGGAGGCAGGAGGATAAGCGATGAGCAACTGAGGAGGGAAGAACTGCTGCTTAGGGAGAGGGGAAGGCATGGAAGGACTGCTGCTGGGAGGGGGAGGACATGGAAGGAAGGACTGCTGCTGGGGGGGAGACATAGAAGGACTGCTGCTGGGGGGCAAGGACTGGAATGGAGCTATTGCTGGGAGGAACTGGAGGGGGGCTGATGTTGGGAGGGACTGGAAGGGAGCTGATGCTGGAAGGGACTGGGACTGAAGGAAAGCTGATGCTGGGAGGGATAGGGACTAGAAGGGAGCTGATGCTAGGAGGGACCAGAGGGGAGCTGATACTGGGAGGGATAGGGACTAGAAGGGAACTGATGTTGGGAGGGACTGGAAGGGAGCTGATGCTGGGAGGGATTGGAGGGGAGGTGGTGCTGGGAGGGATAGGGACTAGAAGGGAGCTGATGCTGGAAGGGACTGGAGGTGAGCTGATGCTGGAAAGGGCTCAGACAAGCAGCAAGCTCATGCTGGGAGGAACAGGGACTGGAAGGGAGTTGATGCTGGGAAGAGCTGGGGATGGAAGGTAACTGATCCTGGTGAGACCTGGAAGAGGGTGATGCTAGGGAGCTGAAAGGGGGCAGATACTGCAATCAAGGTGGAGAAAAAGGCTGGGGCAGTGAGGCTGGGGAGGAGGACAGGTATTTTGTGTAAGAGGGAAGAAAGAAGGTGGATGTAGAGAGAGAGTGGAAAAAATAAGAGACGCGATAAGAAAGGATAAATGGACAGCAGATAATGGAAAGCAGAATATATGAAGAAAGCAAAGAGAGACTGGGGCTATTGTGACTGAAAAATAAAATGCCAAAACAACAAAAGGTAGAAAGAAATTATTTTATTTTGAATTTATTAACTGGAATATGTCAGCTCTGGGAAATGTACAAGAGGAAATGAATTTATAGTTTTATTTCTCCAATGTTGTGGTGCATTTCAAGTTTGGCTTTTGGGGTTCCTCGTTCATTTATTGCTTTCATATTTCTAAACTGTGATCCCTTGTTCTGTATTTGATGATGGTCTGTCTATGTTTTGCATATATGACCGTGCTGTGGTATTTCGTTTGTGTAGCTTCTGTGTAGGAGTCCTACTTGTTCTCTTTTCCCAGTAGGAGATGTGTTGGTTTTCAATGAAGTTTATTGGTTTTATATTTTCAGTGCTGCCTTTTTATATGTAGAGTTTGATGCTCTGTGAGTCCTGGTAGTGCTGTTATGATATGGCAGGTTTGTTATGGGTTCTAAATGAGCAGGGTTTTGTAGTACTTCCTAATGTACTTGGCACTGGAGGATGGTAATTTAGAAATATGGTAGCCTTTCTTTATTCTCATTGTCCATGGAAAAGATATTAAGACACACATTAAGAGGCATGTTTACTAAAGGTTAATGCATATTCACAAATGTTAACACGCACTAAGTGCAGCAGCAACCATTTATTTCTATGGGTGTAGTGACATTTAATGCACATTAATGTTTAGTAAACAAAAAAGAGTTTTGTGAAGAGTTCCTTTGGAAGCCACCTAAAGTTTCAGATGGGCTGTAAAATAAATTTTAAAATTAAATATATGCATTGGGGGGCGGAGCCTGATGTCCAGCGGGATGGTCACATAACGCTGAGGCTCCCGAGAGGCCTACTCAGAATCCTGAACTAACACCTCACTAACTTAGAACTTCTACTCTGATCTTGCCGGGGCACATTGGTGAGATGGCGGGGACCAAACCAACGCGCCTGGAATTTGGATCTCCAGCGGCTTCTCACGGCAAACGCTCCAAAACTGAACCTCCGTCCCCGCAGAAGGAGCCGGCCTTGTGCGAGGGCCCCGAAATGCAGCAGGAAATCCTCGTAGAGATTAGAGGGGTCAAAAACCTTGTGCAGGCAAACGGTGAAGCACTCCGAGCGCTGCGGGAAGATTTTGGTGTGCTGCAAAGCAAGCTAGAAGGGCTTTCTTCGCGTCAGGACAAAATGGAGAGCATATTGGACTCCCATGCGGCCCGGTTGTCCAAACTCGACAAAGTTGAACGACAGGTGCGGGCCTTGCAGAAAGAGGTGGAAGATGGCAATAATAGAGCGCGCCGCAACAACATACGACTCGTGGGCATACCGGAGGGAGCGGAATCGGGAGACATGAAAGAGTTTTTATGCAAAATCCTCCCTTCCCTGCTCCAAATCACCTTTACCAAAGAGTTGGAGATTGATCGCGCTCATCGTGTACCCACCAGCATAACGCTCAACAGGAAGACCCCGCGGCCTATCATTTTTCGACTATTGAGATATCAACACGTGGAGCAAATTCTAAGTGCCTCTCGGGCAAAGGGCCATATGGAGTTCGAGAGCCACAAGATCTCCTTCTATCCCGACTTGGCTAAACCCACGGTCGACCGCCGAAAGCGCTTTCTGGAATTCCGGCCGAGGCTTCAACAACTATAAGCATGCTATGGCCTGATGTACCCGGCCAAGCTCCGAGTCACGCTTCACAATCAGACAAGAACATTTGAGGACCCTGATCTACTAGCGGAGTTTTTGGATTCCAAAGAAGCCGACTTGATGCGCTGACTTCCAGAATATTCCTGCAAGTCTCCTCATATCCGCTATACCTGCCATATTGGATCTGCCGCAGCCTGGCAAAGAGTCTGGCGTGGGCAGTCTGTGGCCTTACTCTTGATGGTATCTGTGACCCGACTCCATCTACCCACAGCAGCCTTGATGAGTATCAGAGACAGTGTTATTATGGACTCTGGTGTTTTTTTTTTTCTTTTGTTACATGTCTTTCTATTTCCTCTCTTGGGCCTCCTCCCGCAGACTCATGGTCGCCATATTCTTTGGGGGTTTTGCTTCTTCTCTAAGATACGTTGGTACATACTTTTCAATATGGGGTGTATTAGCCAGAATACTCGGTGATCATGATATAGTTGTACAGATTCTGCTTATGTTATATGTTATCAAGCGCCCTTACCTAAAATGTCTATTACCGATTGATGGCACCATGTAAGATTTTCTCATTGAACGTAAAAGGAATCAATAATCCGATAAAACGGAAGAAAATCCTAAGCTACCTCAGTCAGGAAGCAGCGGATCTGATTTTTCTCCAAGAAACGCATTTAAATTCGAAGGAAACGCTTAAACTCAATATTAAACCTTACATGGTGGCCGCCTATTCCCCAGCCGTTTCTAAGAAATGTGGGGTTGCCATACTGGTTAGGAAATCCTTGCATGCTACTGTTATTGCGACTAGCTCAGATACAGAAGGTAGATGGTCTAGAGTTCACCTCAAGATAGGTAGCCTTGAAGTTACATGTATATGCCTTTACGCTCCTAATGTTGATGACCCTGCCTTTTTTGCTGCCATTGCTCAGGTTGCGCAGGCTTCTGCTAATACTTCATTGATCATTGGGGGGGATTTCAATCTAGTCCTTGATCCCCTGATTGACAAACAGCCGCCTAGGACGAGTGGTCCCCCCAAGAGTCATGCCACGCTTACCTCCCTGATTAAGGATCTTGCTTTAGTTGATCTATGGAGGTTACTACACCCCAATGAGCTTGACTTCACCTTCTTCTCCTTTCCTCATAAATCTCAGTCTCGCATAGACTTCTTTCTAATCTCAAAACTGCTAGTTCCTCAGGTGGACACTGCAAAGATTCACTCCCAACATATTTCAGATCATGCTGCCATTTCCTTTCATTTAAACACTACTGTACCCCAGGGAAACTCGGAGCCTGGTTCTTTGATAGAACCCTGTTAACTCAGCCAGAGTTCCAGTCAGAAATTCGAGCAGCCATACAGGATTACTTCCATTTTAATCTACCCCAAGATACTGCGAACTGGGCTTGGTGGGAGGGCTTCAAAGCGGCCATTCGGGCAACGATCACTAGCTATCAAATCCGCCTGCGGAAACAACGTAAACAGCAGCTGCTCATACTAGACCAACAAATAAAGGCAGGCGAACGAGTTCTAACTTCACGCACTGACCCATGTGTATTAATTCGATTACAGCGTCTCCGTTTTCAATATAATTCAATCCTCTCAACTGCAGCTTCTAAGAGTATTGAGCTTCAGCGAGGGACATATTATCGTGAAAATAACCGAGCCGGTCGACTCCTAGCCAATGCCTTGAAAGGTCAAAAAGAAGCCAAACGCGTTGCGGCCCTTCGAGCTCCACAGGGAGGGGGCATAGTGACCACAGACTCCGACATTGTAGAGCTCTTTCGGGATTTCTATACCCGCCTATATCAATCTGAATGTGAGTTCTCGTCAGAGACATTCGAGCGATTGCTTTCGGGCATTCAGCGGCCGACCCTCTCTGAAGATGATAGGGATGCGATGGATGAACCCTTCTCTACTTCAGAGATCCAATCTGCCCTAAAACGAACAGCCTCGGGCCGTGCCGCAGGGCCCGATGGTCTCCCGACCGAATTCTACAGAACGTTCAGTGCAGATTTAGTTCCCTATTTAAAACTCTATTTTACTGCCCTTGCGGTAGATACATCCTCTTTGGGATCCTTTTCTGCAGCCAATGTGGTTGTATTTGAGAAAGAAGGCAGAGACCCGCTACTGACCGCCAACTATCGTCCAATCTCCCTACTTAATGCCGACTATAAGATCTTCGCAACGATCTTGGCCACCCGGCTATCTGACATGATGGCTACCCTGATTCACCCCGACCAATGCGGTTTTATACCCGGCAGATCAACTGCTGACAATGCTCGGACCTTGTGCCATGTGCTATCTAGTGCTGCCCATCTCGACCATCCATGGGTGGGTCTTTCCCTGGATGCCGAAAAAGCCTTTGATCGTCTAGAATGGCCCTTCTTATTTGCAGTTCTCCGATGGTATGGCTTTGGAGAGGGCTTCCTCCGATATCTCCAAGTCATGTATACTCAACCCGTCGCCAGTATTTGTGTAAACGCCAACAAATCTCAGCCATTTAACCTCCAAAGAGGCACGCGTCAAGGTTGCCCCCTATCACCAATGCTGTTTGATCTCGCTCTTGAACCCCTAGCCCTCCTTATTAGACAGTCTGCACGTATTCGAGGTGTCCCCTTTAGTCATAGGGAGATTAAACTCTCTGCATATGCAGATGACCTTATGCTCTTCGTATCCCTCGATTCGGTTCCAGCTGTCTTGGATCTGATTGATGGATACTCACAATTATCGGGCTATAAAATTAACTGGACCAAATCTGTAGCATTCCCACTGAACCGCTGGGTACATGAGGCTGACATGCAGGCCTTTCCCTTCCTTTGGCAATCCCGCATGGTGAAGTATCTCGGGGTCCATTACTGTTCTCCTTTAGAAGACACTATCAGTTTTAATGCCAAAGAGGTAGTCTCCAAAGTCCGTGAACTCACAAATCGTTGGTCTCCCTTATCTCTCACATGGTGGGGCCGCTTAGACACTGTGAAAATGATGATAGTCCCCAAAGTGAACTACATTTTAGAAATGCTGCCATGCTTACTTCCGTTACATACTTATAAAGATATTGAGGGCCTTCTCGTCCGTTATCTCTGGCAGGGCAAGCCACCAAGGATAGCTAAACATAAACTGCAGTCTGCAAAGGAACGAGGGGGTACCAGATTTCCTGATTTTCTTAGATATCATCAAGCCTTTCTACTTAAGCAAGGTGCCCGATGGCTAGATGCCTCAACAGACAGCAGACCAGTTTGGCTTGACATAGAAGAGGAGCTTAGTAGCCCAATTCTGTTGACCCATCTCCCCGGTATGTCCTATCAAGTAGACACCCGCCATCCACCAATGATTGTCGATACTCTTGCGGCCTTTAACACTCTCATTCTATCACTGGGCCCGAATGTATGTCCTCAGGACGGACTCCCGCTATGGAATAACCCCAGAATTCAAGTCCTAAATAGAACAATAGCCTGGAAACCCTGGTACTCCAGGGGGATCTGGACACCCCAACAGCTTTTCTCTGCAGCTCGTTGGAAAACCTTTTCTGATTTACAAAAGGAATTTGCGTTACCAGCGAAACACTACTTTCAATTGATGCAGCTTCAACACTGCCTCAAAAGTGCTCGAATCATGCCGCCCTCTGCCCCTACTGAGGATGGGCTATTAGAGATAGTTCACTCCATTAGTAGTGCACATGGGGTAGCCTCTAACTTTTATAAAATACTATGTCAGGGTACAGACACGGACACTTTTAGAGCCCAACAAGCCTGGGAGCGCGAACTGCAAACCACTTTAACCCCTGTGCAATGGAGCGTTTTCTGGAGTAAAGTAGTGCGGGTTTCCCGGTCTGCCTCTGTTACCCAAACTCTCTTCTTCTTTGCACACAGATGCTTTTATACCCCAGAAAGAATAGCCAAATGGATCCCAAATGCTAGGGACCTGTGTTGGTCTTGCCATACTGCTGTGGGAACCTTCGCTCATGTTATTTATGAATGTTCTCAACTACAGGTCTATTGGGGGCGGGTCTGGGGTCGTATTCAATCTATCTTACACTTCCATGAACCTCTCTCTTGGAAGGTCGTGGGACTCCGCTCTGTGGCGGAGGTCCCCTCTCTTCCTAAGAAGGGTCGCTTTCTCCTTGATTTCATGCTGGGTATAGCCATATGCTTAATCACGAGGAATTGGAAGGATAGCTCTCGACTTACTGTCAATGAATGGTGGAACCTCGTCTGCTTATATAGTAAATATGAGCAGATACCTCGGAGAGCTATTCCCCATGTCCAAACTCACTCTCGCTTGTCTAAATGGCAGATGCTTAATGATTATGTACAATCTGCTCATTGCTCCAACATGCCTGTATAATGCGCACTCATTATGTTTTAGATCACCGTTAGGTCCTGTAACACAATAATGTAAGTACACGCCCGCTTCGGGAATGCTTAGTTTTCTAGAGAAGAAGCAGGGGGGAGGGGGGTGGTAGGGGTTTATTTTGGTGTATGTATTACACGTTATGTATCTGTCTTTTAGCTGTATGTCTTCCTTTTCCTTTGTTGTTATAAAACGAAAATAAAGAATTTAAAAAAAAAATTAAATATATGCAAAGGAGGCACAGTGGGTATGGGGGGAAGGGGGGGCAACAGGTTTGCAAGTCGCACAGTGCCCAGTTATAGCTTGGTATGGTCCTGTGTCTTATAGTGTTTTGGCAGTGCCCCGCAATTCTCTCTCTTTCTCTCATCAAACTTCAAAAGCCCTTGAGGTGGGGAGGGGGGTGGCTTCTCAACTTTCTTTGAACAAAAATATTCCCTCCTTCATCAAATGAAATAAGGTTTCCTAAATCTGACCTGTGTGAATGTGCTCTCCCACACGATTTCTTTCTCGTTGATGGTGAGCTCCTTCCCAGGGAGAGCATAAGGGTTATAACTTCCCACAATTTCATAATGTATCCTCCCATTGGGTAGAGAGACTAGCTTTGTAATATTATAGCCAATGAATAGGTCGCCTTTCTCATTAAAAGAGAACTCTTCATCCAGAATGTTCTTAAAGTGGACCTTCTTCAGATACTGATGAAGCTAAGAATTAGAAATAAAGTTTCAGTAATGTGATTAACTGTCATTTTAGATGCTAAAGTTCAAGGAGATAAAATCAAACGAGCTATATATTATTAGTAGCATTAATATTGGGAATAAAGAAAGACATGTAGAAAGAATTAAACAAGATCAGATATTTATAAAACTGAGTTCAAATACATAACTAGTTTTAATTGTCTGAAAAATGGAGCGAATGAAGAAAACATAGAAATAAGAATGAATGGAAAGAGAAGAAGCAAAGCTAATCATAATGCGGAAATATGCAAAGCAATATGCTGAAAGTTTGTGACTAAGGGGCATGTTTACTGAAAAGGAAGCAGAGAAATTGTTTTCTTCTCCATGTTCACTCTATTTTTATAGAGTGAACATCTTTTCAGAAGTAGCTGAAAAGATGAAGAATAAGAGGGAGGCCTTCATGAAATACAAGAGATCACAGAGAAAGGAAGACAGGCATCTATATTTGGAAAAACTTTGAGAAGATAACAAAGTAGTCAGGAAAGCAACTATTGAAAAAGAGGAGGAAATAGCCAGTGCAATAATATGGGGGGATAAGACATTTTTCAGATATGTTTGTGAAAAAAGGAAGGGCAAAAGTTGTATTGTCAGACTCAAGGGTGAACGGGAGGAATATTTAGAAGCTGAGGATAAAGCGGAATTGCTTAACAAATATTGCTGTTCTGTGTTCACAGATGAAGAATCAGGAGCAGGACTTCAGAAAACACTAACAAACAGGAACAGATGTGAGGGGCAACTTGAACGGTTTTCAGTAAACTATGTTTGTGAGGAACTAGCTAAACTTAAAGTAGCAAAGCAATGGGACTAGATGGGATACACCCGAGAATACTGAGAGAACTTGGGGACATTCTAGCAGCTCCACTGACGGACCTTTTCAATGCCTCTTTGGGGTTGGGAGTGGTGCCAGAGGACTGGAGAGAAACACATGTGGGTCCTTTAGACAAAAGTGGAAGTAAGGATGTGGTTAAAAATACAGGCCACTTAGTCTGTGGTGAGTAAATGATTGGAAATGCTGCTGAAAGAGAAAATAGTGAGGCTTCTAGAGACCAACAGATTACTGGATCTGAGGCAGCATGGATTCATCAGAGGCAGGTCTTGTCAGACAAATTTGATTGATTTCTTTAACTGGGTAACCAGGGAGTTGGTCCGAGGGAGAGCCCTAGATGTGGTGTATTTAGATTTTAGTAAAGCCTTTGACACTATTCCTCACAGGCGACTTATAAACAAACTGAGCATCCTAGGAATGGACCCTAAAGTTACTGCTTGGGTTAGAAATTGGTTGAGTGGGAGGTGGCAAAGGGTACAGGTAAATAGAACTCACTCTGAGGAGAAGGAAGTTACCAGTGGTGTGCCCCAGAGATCTGTCCTTGGTCTGATTTTTTAAACATCTTTGTTAGTGATATTGCAGAAGGACTGTTGGGTAAGGTTTGTCTCTTTGTGGATGATACCAAAATCTGCAATAGAGTAGACACCCAGGAAGGTGTAGATATTATGAAGAGGGATCTAGCTAAGCTTGAAGAATGGTCTACAATTTGGCAGCTGAGATTTAATGTTAAAAAATGCAAGGTCATGCATTTGGGCTGCAGCAATCCAAGGGAGCGATATGGGGATGAAATACCTCTGTCCACAAAAAAAGAGCGGGACCTAGGTGTGATTCTGTCTGATGATCTTAAAGTAGCTAAACAGGTAGAAAAGGTAACGGCAAAAGCCAGAAGGATGCTTTGTTGCATAGGGAGAGGAATCGCCAGAAGAAAGGAGGTGATAGTGCCTCTATATAAGTCCTTGGTGCGACCTCATTTGGAGTATTGTGTGTAGTTCGGGAGACCACACCTTCAAAAGGATATGAACAGGTTGAAGTCGGGGCAGAGGGTTGCTACTAAAATGGTTAGTGGTCTTCGTTATAAAGCATATGAGGACAAACTTAAGGAGCTTAAAATGTATACTTTAGAGGAAAGACAGAATAGAGGTGATATGATTGAGACATTTAAATACCTCCGTGGCACAGGAGGAGAGCCTCTTTCAATTGCAAGCAAACTCTGCTACGAGGGGACATAGGATGAGGGTGAAAGGGGATAGACTCAGGAGTAATATGCAGAAATATTTCTTTAAGGAAAGAGAGGTAGATGCATAGAATAGTCTCCCAGTGGAGGACAGTATCTGAATTCAAAAACGCATGGGACAAACACAGAGGATCACTGAAGATAAAACAAGGACTATTGTAGTGGTTAATAAGGAAGAGCAGACTAGATAGGCCATGTGGTCCTTTTCTGCAAATTGGGAAGAGAGAAAGAGAGAGGAATGATAGGATGGAAGAGTTAAAGTTACGATTCATCCCCTCGTATCCTATTTCTGTCATTGGCCTGGAGTTTGAGGCATGACCAGGGTTTCCAGATGGTTGTGTGCTCTTACTCCCACCCCAACCCATTTCTTAGCAACCGAAACAATTTGGTTCTATGCATGTGAGCAGACAGTGATGGCCCCTTGCGTAGGTTTCAATAATAACATGAAGTCTTTGAGGATGAGGGGGTGGGGCTGCTGCAGTACATCTAGGCACACACCTCCTCACAAGCACTATGCTAATCTCTTTCTATTGCTGCCTTTGTATAGAGGAGATAAGGAGAAGCTGAAGGATGAGCTAGCAAGGACATCCTAATCTGCACCCTCCAGATTGACCTGATCGGCGTCGGGCGAGAGGAGCAGTAAAGGAAACCCCTCTCCCCCTCGACCAAGGCCAATCTGGCCTTACACTGCAGCAGCAGGAACCATTTTAAAGCTATGGTTTCAGGCGTGAAGACCTCTCTGCACCCTCCAGACTGACCTGATCGGTGTCAGGCGAGAGGAGCGGGAAAGGAAACCCTTCCACACCCCCCTTGACCAAGACCAATCAGGTCTTGCACCACAGAAGCAGGAAGCATTTAAAAGCACCAGTTTCAGGTGCGCCCACGCCTGAGGGCCTCACCAGAGGGCCCTTTGGCGTGGCCCTTAGGTGGGGCATGGAGGCAGTGAGGCGTGCGTCCCCACACAAAAGCAGCACAGCCAATGAACAAAAAACAAAACAAAGAAAATGCTGTGGCACATCTGGACCCCAACCTCCATTCTCCACTGTCAGAGATTGTCAGTAAAGAAATACAAGACCTTCCAGACCTTAGACAACCTAAGCCAGTTCACAATGAGAACCAAAGGAACACAGACCACCCACCTAACCCAAGGTAACTACCTAGGCCGTATATGACCGCATACCTACTCCCCCAGGCAAATCAGCCCTAGCTCTCCCACACACCTTCCACCACCTTCTCCCCCACGACAAACCTTCACAATGATAGCAACACATTACCTCCCTGTTGTGCTCCTCCTCACACAATCTCTTCTCCACCACACACAAACCACCCCCCTATTCATAAACACCATACAGCTACCACCCTTCTTCCAAACAATCACACCTCATGACCATGCAACTTTGCAAACTGCACACAAAAACCTAGCTGAAGAAAACTCACCAAATTAAATACAATCACCCCACCAACCTCGCATAAGCCATAAATAAACCCCAACACAATACTTCTGATCAGCATAGAACTCATGAATGCCAGGTCAATAAGAAATAAAATCAATATACTAGCAGACCACTTAGGGTCTCATCAAACAGATATACTCTGTATCACAGAAACGTGGCTCTCCCCCACTGATAATGTTCTCCTCAACTAGCTAGTACCTCCCAAGCATAAAGCTTTCAACTGCCTACGCACAAACAGGAAAGGTGGAGGCGTCCTTATCCTCGCAAGAAGCAACTTAAGATTCAAGATCCGATCCATCTCAAGTACCACTCACTGCAATACGATTATAATTGAGAACATGAACCTGACCCTGTGCCTCACATACAGAGCCTCGTACGCTTCCCCAGATAAACTATCCGCTACTCTGGAGTCTGTTTGCGCAGTCAATACACCATACAAACCTCTACTAGTTATTGGAGACTTCAATCTCAAATCAGCAACCAACAAAGATGCGGAAACCTTCCTGACAGCAATGGACTCACTCCAATGCACCCAAATTATCAATGCTCCCATACTCAAACACGGTTCCTCTTCAGATCTCATCTTTGTACCCAACCATCTAATCGAACAAAGCATCATCACAACCCCTTCAATTACACCAATACCATGGTCAGATCACCAGTGAATAAAAATCGAGCTACAGTTTCCAAGCCTAGATGCATGTCATGACCAGTTCCATCAGAAAAGATGATTCAGGTACTTCGACAAGGACACATTTCTCCAGGAAATACTCCCTAAAATGAACACAGACTCCAATCTAAATAACTCAATTGAAAACTGGAATCTGATCATCTCGACAGCAGCAAAAGCACCTGAGTCCAGGAACTCAAAACCACAATATTCCAAACCCAATTCTGCCCCCTATACTCAAAGGAGATCCAAAACACTACGAAGATTAGAACAACGCTGGAGATGGACCAAGTCTAACACAACCCATGAACTCTACCTAATAAAGCAAAAAGAATATAACAACCTCATCAGTCAAAGTATTTGAAGTGTGTACCCTCACGAAGGAACCCAACCCTGGTGAAGATGACCTGGTACATCTGCAAACCTTTGCAGACTTCCTTCAAACCAAATTCACAGCTTCCCCACAACCCACTCCGAGCATCCCTCCCAAACCCACAGAACCCAATCAAATCTGGGGCAAATTCAGCATCCCATCAGCCGAGGAAATTGCTCATATCATCTCCATGCTCAACACCAGCACTGCCCCTACAAATCCATGCCCGCTGGCCTGGATTAAATCAGTGAAACATGATCTCAGCTATATCATCCACAACATTCTTCACCAATCTCTTACTCACGGAAGCATGCTGAATGCCCTGAAGATTGCAACCATCCACCCAATACCAAAGAACTCTACCTTAAGCAATACCGACCCAGCTGCCTATTGGCCAATCTCTGGCCTCCCGTTCCTTACCAAGATCACTGAGAGATTGTACACCATCAACTCTAGGACCATATTGACTTCCATGCTCCATTAGACCCACACAAACATGGCTTTTAACCAAATCATAGCGTCAAAACCCTCCTGATATTCCTTTTCAACCATATGATCAGAGTCATTGATAGTGTCAAGATGGGACTTCTGATGATTTTCATTGATATCACCTCTGTTTTCAACATGGTCTCGTACAGCATACTACTAAGAAGACTTTGAGATTGGTCCCAAGATGATGAACTGGATCAGAAATTGGTTGACTGACAGACAACAGAGGGTGACGGTAAACGGAACTCACTCAGATGAAAGGAAGGTGATTAGTGGTGTGCCCCAGGGTTCAGTCTTGGGACCGGCACTGTTCAATATATTCATGAGCAATATTGCCAAAGGGCTGAATGGAAAAGTCTGTCTTTTTGCAGATGATACCAAAATTTGCAAAAGAGTAGACTCCCCTCAGGGAGTGGGGAACATGAGGAAAGATCTACAAATGCTGGAAGAATGGTCTAATGCTTGGCAATTAAGATTTAATGTTAAGAAATGCAGTGTAATGCACTTGGGAAGCAGAAATCCAAGGGAATTGTATGCGATAGGGGGCGAGAGATTGATGTGCATAGATCAGGTGAAAGGCCTCGGTGTGATTGTTTCATGATCTCAAGGTGGCGAAACAGTGCGACAAGGCAATGGCAAAAGCCAGAAGGATGCTGGGTTGCATACAGAGAGGAATTACCAGCAGAAAGGAAGAGGTACTAATACCACTGTACAAGTTACTGCTGAGGCCTCACTTGGAATATTGTGTTCAGTTTTGGAGACCGTATCTCGCCAAGGATATAAAAAGGCTGGATGCAGTTCAGAGGAAGGCGACGAAAAATGATTTGGAGCCTTCATCAGAAGACTTATGAAAAGAGACTTGAAGACCTAAATATGTACACTCTGGAGAAGAGGAGGGACAGGGGAGAAATGATTCAGACCTTTAAATACTTAAAGAGTATTAATGGTCAAACAAACCTCTTCCAAAGACGGGGCAGCTGTAAAACTAGAGGCATAACATGAAGCTGCAAGTGGGTAAACTGAAAGGCAATGTCAGACTTTCATTCCCAAGGATGCTAATCTGACTGTAAATCTATAATAAATACATGTAGTCATAGTAACATAGTATATGACGGCAGATAAATACTTTTTCACTGAAAGAGTGGTGGATGCTTGGAATGTGGTAGGGGCAAATACAGTGACAGAATTCAAAATGGCATGGGAAAGACACAGTGGATCCCTTTATAGCAACAGGATAAAATCAAAATAAGCATAACTATCTCTTATATCTGAACAAATAGGGGTGAACTACACGGATCGCTGGGCAGACTAGATGGACCATACTGGTCTTTATCTGCCGTCATTTATTTATTTATTTTTATTTATTTATTTATTTAACATCTTTTATATACCGCTCTATTTATAATCAGCGCGGTTTACATTAGCATCCTTGGGAATGAAAGTCTGACACTTGTATACTTCTGCACTGTAAACAGCAGTAGAAACTCTTCTTCCCTCCATGACATACACACATACACACACGCACACATACACACACAGACACTCACACACACGCAAATACACTGTTTCACTGCAGTGAAGGCTTACAGATAAAAAAGGGCATCATGAATGGAATTTTAAGTAATTCTGTTCTCATCTAAGTATACTACCATTTCTCTCAAAAAGTGAATATAGCTATTTGTATTGTAAAACCTCTAAACATGAGAAACACTCTGTTCTCATGTGGAATAAGTCTACATGCACTCTGCTTCTTTTCCTATGCAGTCTCCCCTTTTACATTTGCAGGGGTTTTTTTTCCCTGAAAGTAACATTCCCCTAATAAATGATGTTACCTTCCATGGCAAATAATGACAGTCTCGACATATCTCCTCTCCATGTGGTGGTGTTTCCAGAGGCAGACTTGAGCATGTCATGCACTGCGTGTGCCAGGGCGTACACAGCATTGTATACATGATAGCTGTTCCCAAAGTATTTATTGTAACAATGTGGGTGATAGAGCAAATGTACATCCGCATTGCAGGATCTTCTGATATGTTTTGGGCACCGGCTGTCACACAGACTTCTCCACCACAACTCAATGAACTCATCACTTGGAAGCATGCTAATGTTGACCTCTCGGATAAATTGTGTAAAGCTTGGAATATTCTTCTTAGCAATTATGAATGAAAAGGTGCTGCTCTTTACATTAGGATCATCTCTGTTAGTTGAGTACCAATCCAGTTCACTTTTCGTGATCTAGACCTTCTCAGGTCTCTGCAGAAAGTTGATTGAAAATAACAGATTCAATACAACCTCTCTCTGAACATAAACAATAATTACATTGGTAGATGATGTACGGATGGTCTCGTTAATTTTCTTTAACTTCTCTGGTAGTATAAAACCGGTCTGAGCTTGACTAAAGGTTTCTATGAATGCGACACAGCCACCATTCTGCTCAATCCCCTCTTTCAGGATCTGGAGAGCCCTCAGGCTGCTGTCATCATCAGGTGTGATGACACCGACCCAGGTCCAGCCGAAATGCTTCAATAACCTGACAATCCCAGTACAGAGGTGCAGCTCGCTGGGAACAGTCCGGTAAAAATAAGGAAACTTGACAGTGTCACTCATGAAAAGATTCTCTGAGCTGAAACTAATCTGTTTAGAAAAAAATAAGACCTCATTATCTGTGTTATTGGGAGTCTGCAATTACATATGTATTGTTTATTGTTTATTTCACACTTAATATACCGCCCCCCATAACATCGGAGCGGTTTACAAAATAAAATTACTAAATATAGAAAGAGAAAAAGAAGTTACAATAAATGATAGAAAGAGAAGAGAGTAAGGACAGAACAACAGATAGACCATAAGAATAAGAGACAGAGAAATGAAAAGTCAGGGGGGGGGGGGGGAAAGCTAGGGAGAACAGATGAGTCTTAAGGAGAGAGCGGAATTTGGGATATGATTCTTCTGTGCGAAGGTTGGTAGGAAGGGAGTTCCAGAGAGAGGGTCCTAAATAGTAGAATGCTGATTTCCTGGTAGATTGCAGATGGGCTTTGGAAGGTGCTGGAAGGTGAAGGCGGTTAATATGAATGGACCGAAGACTGCGTGAGGGTGTATGGTAAGTCAGTAGATCCGAAAGGTAGGCAGGTGTAGAAAGATAAATGGCTCTATGGGTTAAGGTGAGGATCTTAAAAGATATCCGGATGTCAATAGGCAACCAATGAAGGTGGTGCAGCAGAGGGGTGACATGGTCGCGGGGAGATGCGTGGAGGATCATGCGAGCAGCTGTATTTTGAATTAGTTGGAGACGGCGTTTTTGATATTGGGGGAGTCCGGCAAAAATAGTATTGCAGAAGTCTAATCTAGTTATGATTAAAGAGAGAAGAAGAGTGGTAATGGCCTGAATGGATAAGAAGGGGCGGATGGCACAAATTTGTCGGAGACGCAGAAAAGAGCACCGAGAGATGTGAGAAATAAGGTCATGAAAACTAAGAGTGCTGTCAAGGAATACTCCAAGGTAGCGAAGCTTAGGGACTAAAGTAATGATGGAACCTGCGAGTGATGGGGCAAGAGAAGGAATAGGAGAGGTGTGCGGGAACCAAATTGCAGCAGTCTTTTTAATATTGAGTACCAGGCAATTAGAAGAGAGCCAAGAAGAGATAGTGGACAGACAGTCTTCTAAAGGTGAGATATCAGGGTGAGATGACGAAGTGTGATGTAGCAGAAAAATATCATCAGCATAGAAGTAACTTGAGATCCCGGATTGCTGGATGAGGAAAGCCAGGGGTGCAAGAAAGACATTAAACAATAAGGGAGCCAGAATTGATCCCTGAGGGACACCACAGGGGAGTGGAAAACGATCAGAGGAAGAAAGGGTGGAGGAAACAGCAAAAGACCGATGACACAGAAACGAATGAAACCAGTGATACACCAAACCACGAATACCCGCATCCCTAAGGCGAGAGAGGAGAAGGGCGTGATCCACCAGGTCAAATGCTGCGGAAAGATCAAGTGATACTGACATATTTCTAGCAGAAAAATGTTAGAAGGCCAAAAATGATAGATGGAAAACCACCTAGCGTGAAGTAACAGTACAGTTGAGTCAATCTCTCTACAATGCGTGAAATGGTCAACTGTCAGGAAATTATACATCTGCTAATAATACAATAATACAATGTTTGTACTAAAACCAATTTGGATGTGATATGTTACTAAACACTGATATTGGTAGCTTTCTCTATGTTGCAAAAATGTGTGTGTGTGGGGGGGAGGAGGGGTTATGATAAAAACAATGCATGTGCTTTTCCTTTGAGTCTTCCCTACGGATAAAGCACTTGCGGAGATTTGTACCTGGACTGATCTACTGTTCAAAAAGCCCTTTTACCCAGTAAAATATCCCTTGATACTTTGCTTTCCTAGAGGTAGAGTAATGCTGACTTTTTAAAATAAATTTGTTAAAGCTGGGAAATTTACCTATCAGTATTTTATCCAATCAATTTCTGAATTTAGGGTTTTATGAAGATGAGTTTATTTAGTTATTTATTTATTTATTTTATTGAACAGTTTTATATACCGCTTTTCAGCAAAATCAAAGCGGTTTACATGGAACAAAACTTGAAATATTACATTGTAACATATTCTGAACAGTTAGCATTACAGTGAACAAATGAAGTGTTATAGAATTTTACATAATAGATTAAGTAGTTTTGAATTACAAGGTTGAGTAAATGCTGATTAGAGAGTTAAATAGTTTTAAACATAAACATATGTACAATATGTACAAAATTTATACATGTCTTTCCATCCTATCTGATTTAGGTAATAATAATCGTATCTCGCTAGAGTTGTCAATGTGGAGGTTAATTGGAATAACTATCTTAAACCACAAGAAGGAATGGGAATTGTGTAGATTGGAGAGGGAGAAAGGAAAAAGTAAATTGAATTTTGATGAGTATGAGTATACATGTGTTTAAGTGGGAAATGTTTCATCATTAGGTATTAAGTTGCTAAAGTACTCCTTAAAAAGGTGGGTTTTAAGATCTTTTCTAAAGGTTGTAAGGTCTGTGATATTTCTGAGCTTGTCTGGAAGAGCATTCCATATTAATGGGGCATTGAAGCTGAGTTAAAGGCAGTGCCACTCTGCTTCCACAATTCTTTGGTTCTTGGAGAAACCTCATAATCAGCCTTTTGCCATATACTTTCTACGGCTCATCAAACAAACTTTAAGTTCTATCACCCCATAATTCAATCATCATTTGAAAATTAACTTACAAAAATAGGATGCATGGAATATATCTTATCTCGAATTCTAAAAGAACCTTTTTAACGAATACCAATACCTTGTTCTAGGGACTCCATTGCAAGCAAGGTACCAAAGTTCCACTGACTGAACAATGGCTGGGAAAAATCATATTGCCAAAGCTGCTGCCCCAACTAAAGTTTATGCCTCTGTCCAGACAGAGATCCCGATGCCAGTTAAAGGACCAATTCCATTTGCAGGATCACTGCAAGCTGAAGCTGTCAGGAAACAAGCGGAGGAGATCAGAGAAGAGGTGGCAAGGCTGAGAAGCATTCGAGACAGCAAGAAGTACATTGATGAGATGCTTCTTGAAACATCCAAGCTCACCGACAGAGGTGAAGATGGGAGGCTACAGAATGAAGAAAATTGGATATAATTCACCAGAGCAGACAGATTCAACAATCCAACTCCTCCAGCCCTTGAATTAAAGAACCAGTATGCAGCCCTGGAAGTGGAGGAGGTGAAAGTATCCAGAACCAGAGCTCAAGCACCACAAAGTTGCGGAATATGTGATCACAAAGAAGCGAAGGGTAGTGGTGGTTGATTTCTCTATTCTAAAGGGTACTGAGGCATCCATCTGCTGACCAGACCTGATGTTTAGAGAGGTGTGCTGTCTGCCAGGTGCCAAAATCAAACATGGAGAGTTTGCTGAAACTCATCAAGCCTACTGACTATTATCTGATGTTGCTCATCCATGTTAGCACAAATGATACTGCAAGGTATCCCTCTGAGCATATCAAAAGTGACTTCATGGATCTGGGACAGAGGGTGAAGCAGCTAGGAGCACAGGTGGTGTTCTCTTAAATCCTCCCTGTTGAGGGTAAAGGCTGAAGCAGAGAAGCTCGCATCCTGGAGATGAATCCATGGCTGAGAGGATGGTGTCATCGAGAGTGTTTTGGTTTCCTGGACCATGGGATGATGATCCAAGGGTTGAAGAGCAGAGATGGCGTCCACCTGTCCAAGAAGGGTTGAAGTGTCTTCAGCAGCAGTCTGGCTAACTTACTGAAGAGGGCTTTAAACTAGCTTCAATGGGGATGGGTAAAAAAAGCCCCCGGGTAAGTGAAAGATTAAAGGGGCAACATATGCAAAGCAGAGTATATAAATGCCTTTAGCATAGAAAATAAGATCCCAGATGTTGAGGCTGTAATGGAAGAGTCTGACTTTGATTTAGTGGTCGTTAAAGAGGCATGGTTCACGGACAACCATGATTGGGATGCAGGGCTGTACCAAGGGCTGTGCAAGCGGTGCGACCACACAGCCTGCAAGCACAAAAGGGGCGTAGATATCATCAATGGGCTTCCTGGAAGCTCAAAAAGAGTGAATTACTGAACATGGCTGGGTGTAGGAGGGGCACCAGATTTGTTAGATGCACAGGGAGCATTTCTAGCTTGGTACAGTCCTGCTGGGATGTAATTATACTGAGCTATACTTTATTCAGGAATGACAGGATAGGCAGAAGGGGAGGAGGAGTGGCACTCTATGTAAAAAAATAATACTAAAGCTATAGAATTACAGGAACTTAAAAGGGAGAGAGAAGGCACTGTGGGTTAAACTAGAAAGAGGTAAAGGGAAATCCATTTGACAGGGGAGTGATACACATATCCCCCCCCCACACACACACAGAAGAAGTGGATGGAGATTTAATAGAAGACATATGCAGTATTGCCATGAAAGGAGAAGTGCTACTGATAGGTGACTTCAATATGCCGGATGTTGATTGGCACATCCCTGCTGTGGTGCCATTTAGAAGTAAGGAGATCCTAGATTCTCTTCAAGAATTATTCTGGCAATTGGTAACAGAACCCACACGTGACGGGGCATGGAGTTAGCAATAGAAGAGAAGGGCACAGATAGAAGTGATTTGCCAGAAGAACGAAGTTCTCGAGGAGGGGTGTAGAGAGAGATAAGAGAAGAAAGGAAGGAGTTGCAGAGTGAATGCACTTATAGGTCAGCAGGAAAAGTTTGAACTGGATGTAGAGACCGATAGGGAGCCAATGAAGTGACTTGAGAAAAGAGGTACTATAAGCATGACAAGACTGTCAGAAAATTAGCCATGCAGCAGAGTGTTAAAGAGATTGAAGAAGAGAAAGATGATTCAGCAAGGAATAGGTTACAATAGTCTAGACGGGAGGTGACTAAGGAGTGAATAAGTGTCTTAGTAGTGTGTTCAGAAAGGAATATGCAAATTTTATTGATGTTGTAGAGAAAGAAATGGCAGGTTTTAGCTATCAGTTGGATGTGTGTGGAGAAAGAGAGAGAGGAGTCAAAGATGACTCCAAGATTGCAAGCTGAGGAGACAGGGATGAGTAGATTTATCCACAGAGAATGAGAAAGGAGGAAGGGGAGAGGAGGGTTTAGGGGGAAAAATAAGTAGTTCAGTTTTGGCCATGTTCAATTTCAAGTGGCGGTGAGACATCCAAGCAATAATGTCAAAAAGGCAGGCAGAGATCCTGGCCTGGATTGCCGGAGAGATTTCAGGTGTAGAGAGGTAGATCTGGGAGTCCTCAGCGTAAAGATAGTACTGAAAGTCATGGGACGAGATGGTGCACCAAGAGACTGGGTATAGAGAGAGAAAAGGAGTGGACCCAAGACAGATCCTTGGGGTACACTAACTGAGAGCGGGATAGCAGTAGAGGAAGATCCACCAGAACAAACACTGAAAGAGCAGTGGGAGAGATAAGAAGAGAACCAGGATAGCATAGAGCCCTTAAAACCAAGCAAGGACAAAGTATCAACAGTGGTCAACAGTGTCAAAAGCAGCAGAAAGGTCAAGAAGGATGAGGATTGAGTAAAGACCCTTGGATTTTGCCAGGAATAGGTCACTGGAGTCTTTGGCAAGAACCATTTTGATAGAATGTAAAGGACTAAAGCCAGACTGTAGAGGATCCAGAAGGACTTGAGAGAAGAGAAAGTCAAGGCAACAGCAGTGAACTGATGTTCAAGTAGAGGGAGATGGTTGATAGTGAGAACGACAGGTAGGGTCTAGTAAGGGTTTCTTGAGGAGAGACCACAGCATGCTAGAAGATTTCAGGGAAAGTTGCAATAGAGAACAATAGATTAAGAATATGAGAGATAAAAGGTACTATAGTGGAGGAGATAGAGCTAAAGAGATGGGTGCAAATAGGATCAGAGGGGCAGGTAGGGAGTTTGAATGAGTGATTTCCTCCTCAGAGATCATAGAAAAGGAAGAAAGGGTAGCAGAGGTAGAGGGGAAAGTTGGGAGTGAAGAGAGGGAGGAGGGAAATAGCTGACTTCCTGGGGAATTGCAGTCTGATCTTGTGGATTCTGTCATGGAAGTAGTCTGCCAGGGTTTGGGCAGAAAGGGAAGGAGGTGTCGGAGGCAGAGGTACCTGGAGGAGAGATCTGAGAGTTGTAAAGCAGAATTAAGGATGAGGTTGAAAACTACAGGCCGGTTAGATTAACCTCTGTGGTGAGTAAATTATTGAAAATGCTGCTAAAAGGGAGAATAGTGAGATTTCTGGAGTCCAATGGATTGCAGGAACCGAGGCAGCATGGGTTTACCAGAGGCACATCTTGTCAAACAAATTTGATTTCTTTGACTGGGTGACCAGGCAGTTGGACCGAGGGAGAGCCCTAGATGTGGTGTACTTAGATTTCAGTAAAAACTTTGACATTGTTCCATACAGATAACTTATAAGCAAGCTGAGTACCATAGGGATGGACACTAAAGTGACTGACTGGGTCAGAAATTGGTTGAGTGGGAGGCGACAAAGGGTACAGGTAAATGGAGCTCACTCTGAGGAGAAGGAAATTACCAGTGGTGTGCTGCAGGGATCTGTCCTTGGTGCAATTCTTTTCAACATCTTGGCTAGTGATATTGCTGGAAGGCTGTCAAGTAAGGTTTGCCTCTTTACAGATGATACCAAAATCTGCAAGAGTAGACACCCAATAAGGAGTAGATAACATGTGGATGGATCTAGCTAAGTTTGAAAAATGATCAAGAATTTGGCAGCTGAGATTTAATGCTAAAATTGCAGGTCATGCACATAGGCTGCAAAAATTGAAGGGATAGGGAGCGCAGTGTAGGGGGACGAAGTACTTCTGTCCATGAAAGAAGAACGGGACCTGGGCATGATCATTACTGATTATCTTAAAGCAGCTAAACAGATAGAAAAGGCAATAGCGAAAGCCAGAACAATGCTTGGATGCTTTCGGAGATGAAAGGCCAGCAGAAAAAAAAGAGATGATAGTGCCTCTGTATAGGTCTCTGGTGTGACCTCATTTGGAGTATTGTGTGCAATTCTGGAGTCCACACCTTCAAAAGGTTATAAGCAGAATGGAGTCAGTGCAGAGGGTAGCCACTAAAATGGTTAGTGGTCTATGTTATAAAGCATATGATGATAGACTTAAAGATCTTAATATGTATAAATTAGAGGAAAGGTTGGATAGAGGAGATATGATAGAGATGTTTAAAAACCTCCATGGCATGAATGCACAGGAGGAGAGCCTCTTTCAATTTAAAACAAACTCTGCTACGAGGGGACATAGGGCAAGGGGATAGACTCAGGAGTAATATGTGGAAATATTTCTTTACGGAAAGTGTGGTACTGTAGATGTGTGGAATAGATTGTCAGTGGAGATAGCAGAGATGAGGACAGTATCTGAATTCAGAAAAGCATGGGATAAATAAAAAGATCACTTAAGGATAAAAGGGGACTACTGTAGTTGATATGGAAGGAAAGCTAGGCCATGTGTTCTTTTTCTGCAGTCATGTTCCTGTGTTTCAAACTTTGGACTCTGGCTTTGTTTAGATTTTTTAATTAATTTCCTATGATATCTGCAGGAAAGGATAAGGTACTTTCCCCTCTGGTTGGTTCTTGGACCAAGTGTAGCATGGAGCATTTATAGCATTTAAAATCTCTACCTCCCTAGTATGCCTTGATAAGACATTTACACAATCAAATGAAACCTCTGATTTTTGTAAACAAAATTTTTGACTTTCCTAATCTCTAGTAACATTTTATGTTTGTTTCTTCTTCCTGTTCTGGAATCAAAATGCAAGTTGGACTCTTTGGGGCTAATTTGACAAGAAATGGACGTGGCTTGAAAGTCTGAAATGAGTGATGTGGATGTGTGAACATCAGGGACATACAAAATTAAATTACAGAACCAGGCAGAATGATCGGAATGTCCAAGTCCAGGCATCCAAACATGTGTGTGTTTGAGGTTGTTCTGGGATGCAGCCTGGACAGAACAAAGAGGCAGAGATCCAAGACATGTTTTGTATAGTGACCTGGATGAGCCAGGCATGGAAGTCAGATATTCCGGCCTAGACCTGCTATAAAGTACAGACAGGTAGGGGATTTTCCATGCTGACTGCAAATGTGATTGTGCTAAGAGAAGCATGAAGTTGAGAGAGAAGAGTCTGCCTGTCATCTCTGTTTGCTGCATACCTTGTTGCGTGACCCCCTGTGTCCTAAGTGTGCTGCCCGGTCATCCATCAATGCTGCTCCATCTCTGATAGGCGCCCCCACCAAACACCATCCCATTAACTTGTCACAGGCCCTTGCCTGGCCCTCACCACCAACTGGCACTGTTATCTTCAGACTGCCTACTACCTGTGTGCCTCCATTCACCCCTGTCTGTGGTCCAGCTATGAAAGTGGAATTGCACGTGTGTCTGTGTGTGTAGGAGTGAAGGAGTTGAGGAGGATGTATAACTGTCTGCTGAGTGCAAGTCACGATGGTCATGTGGCTTTGAATGAGTGGTTATATATGTCTGTGTCCACATCATATGCAGCTCAGAGCACTGCACGTTTGTGGTGGTAGAACAAGGGTGGTGTTTATCAGAGGGTGTATATGGTGGTCCACACAGATGTAAGTGGAAGGTAGAAGTGATGAAGCGGGTGAACAACTACTTTGCTGCAGTCATTGAGGAAGAACTGGATAGGGAGCGCAAGAGGGCTCAGAGAGGCACCCCTATCAGAGAGTATACTGGCCAAGGGCCCAATACATGGGGCTTTCTGACCAGTGCCTGATGCAGTTCCAATTTAACAAAGCCACCCTACACCAGCTGCATCAAGAGCTAGAGCAAGACCTCAGTGCCACCACACAAAGAGGCTTTCCCATTCCTGTGCTCATCATGGTCAACGCAACCCTTGTGTTTCTGGTGACCAGCAGTTTCCAGGCCATGCTGGTAGCCACATCAGGTATCAGCCAGGTGGCAGTGTCACTATGTCTTACACAGTTCCTCACAGTGTTCTTCTCCAGGATAGCTGAGCTCGGTACAGCAGGGTCAACAGACCATACTGGATTTCCAGCAGGTTGTAAAGTAACAAGCCAGATGTGTCCAGAGATCCCTTCCTGCACATCCGTGACAGAGACAATAGGCAGCAGCTTATGTAATCCAGCAACCTAAGAATAGTGCATGAATGCAAGAAAATGTTAGTGTCCCTTATTGAGTGTCTCGACTCAGTCCCAAGCCCCCGATGAAGGCTTTGTTTGCCAAAATATGGACATGTAGGGAGGGATCTCTGGATATTTTAATAAAACATTTTTTTTATATCCTTTCATGATATTGTTTGTCATCCTGCTCCCTGTTTGTAGGGCGCTCCACAGAAGGCATGCCACAGAAAGAGGCAAGTGGATGGGGGTGTGCTAGGTGGGAGCTACAGCCCTGAACACTGCTAGGTCCTGGTGGTCACAGAGAGAATTGTAGGCCGTGAGTATATTGTGGTAGGAGAATGGAGGATGCAGGACAAGGCAGGGCACTCCCCATGGAGGGTCAGGGGCACACCAGGGTACAGGGCTGTACCTCGGCTGCAGCACCCTGATTATTAGAGCGCATTGGAATGGAATAGCCGGTACCAGCACACTATCAGCAGGTTAGCATATAAGGGGTGAGAGATGGAGCTATGGGAATCTCTTTATCTCTAGCAATGACAGGGATAGCATTGTCAGTAACATAGTCTACTCTAAAGGAACCCCCTCTCTTCCCCCCCCCCATCTATTCTGACTTGCAATAGACCATGGTTACCCTCTGAGGACCCCCAATTTTCCACCCAACAGAGGAGGCTCACGGACCACTCGTTCAGTGATAGAGAGAACATTAACCCAGATTAAAACATGCTTTCGGTGGCTGGACATTTCAGAAGGAGAGCTACTGTACAGCCCACAGAAATCTTCATGACATGCTGCATGCTACACAACCTGGCAAAGAGGAAGCGCCTGTCTTTACCCTTGCAGAATGCAATTCAGGAGGCTGACATGAAGAAGGGCACAGTGAGCACTGCAGATATCAATTTCCAGCTCTACCAGCAGAGAATAGAAACAAGAAACAGACTGCTGACCTGTCTTCCTTCTGGCTTGGCTCTGTGTCTGCCACTAAAGTGCTACATGGATCGGGGCTGCTCCTCTTTGCAGTCCGGTGACATTTGTCCATGGAGGCTTGCAGTCTGTCAGCAACAACACCATCACCTGCTGCCTCAGGTGTTTTAAGAGATAGATAACCAGGTGCCCCCTGCATATTACCCTTGTGAGACTGGGCAAGGCATTGAATGTTGACACTACTGGTGCAGCGCATGTGAGATGAACAACAAGCGCCATGGGTTAGGGGCTGGATGCAGACAGGAGAGTGGGCCGCTGAGAGTACATGAGGCACTGTTTGACAGTGGGAAAGGGAAATGCTTGGGATGTGACTGCATCACTCTACCATCCTTCTTGTATTATTCTGGGGCCCGAGATGGACAGCTGCAGTTTCCACTCCAGTACCTGAACTGTGCTACTGTGCCCAAGGTACAGCTAATAACAGCGGCCACCACATTGCCATTTCATGACAGTGCTATGGCTGTAGAAAAGACCATGCTGCCATGGCGGCCCGTCACACATATTCTGGGGCACTGGTCAAGTGCCATACAGATGGGGGGGGGGGCCCACAGATGAAGCCACAGAGCTGTGCAGTGGATGTCTAGGACCCCCCCCTCCCCCAGGGGAGATGGATTTGCATGCCCTATGCAGACCAATGTAGTGGATGGCCATGGGTTTGTCTCGCACGACCGTGTCTGCCATTGCAGGAACTATAGATGCAATCATGTCTTACCACATGTCTTACTCTCTTGTCCTCTTCAGCTCTCCCAGGAGGGATTGCAGCTGATCGCCGCCCCCACATCGCTCCTGCATTCTTCTGCTGCTGCGTGCTGCCCAATCGGGGCAGCCGCTGAGGATAAAAGCAGCACCAGGAGGCGTGCCCGCGCCTTGCGGGCCCGCGCTTGAGGGCCTCGCAAGAGGGCCCTTTGGCGTGGCCCTCAGGCGGAGGCCCGATTTACTGATTTACCTATAGAGCAAAAGAACCACTCAAAACTAAAGACTCTACCTGTGACAAAACGCTGAGCCGATCTTCACAAAAAGTCGCCGGACTTCCACTGCAGGCCCTAAATAGTAAGACGACATTTTACAAGTTTCTTGCGCATTTAATACCACCCTGTACCTATATTGAACATTATCTCCAGAAACTCAACTATATGTGTATATGTACTTAGCTATATGTGTGAACCCTAGCTAATGTAATACTGTGCAGCGCTTCCATATCTTTGCTACACTGTCATTATATGCTATTTGCTCATTACTATACTGTCACACAGCCCTGACACTGTTTTAATAGCACATTCCCACTTTGTTGCCATATACCTATTGCTTAACTGTTACAATACTTTGATACTATTTTACTCAACCCATTGCTTACTGCCGATCTGTTAGTTTTAAACTTAGATAGCCTAGCTACTACACTACACAATCTATCTCCATTTAAAGCGTTAAAGACAGTTACAGAGTTTTCTCATTACCCCCACAATGCTTCCACCCACCACAACCACACTCACATATACCCTTGCCTGCTGCTGCATGATACTTGAGCTGATGCACGGCTCGCAAGCCCTTATTTCCTCCCAAAACCCCATCCCAATTCTACATGGTTCATGGAGAAGACACCATGCACCTCCCCATCACCAGACAGAGAGACCTGGACACATGCCGTACCCCCACCTCATCTATATCGCACTACAACAGTCCTACCCCCCACAGCATGGGACATACACTCCTCCCTGCGACCTTAAATGTGCTCTCATAAACGCCCGTTCCATCCGTAAGAAATGGCCAGCCATAACCAACATACTAGCCGCCCACAATCTTGATATCTTATGCGTTACTGAAACATGGATGTCAGCCTCAGATTCTGTTCTCCTCCATCAGTATGTGCCCCCTAATTTCTCCATCCACACATGTCACAGAACTGACCGAAAAGGAGGAGGAACACTTATCCTGACCAAAGACAACCTACAATTTCAGTTAATCACCTCCAATAGCACCCCTCACCTCGATTACATCTCCATAGCGAACAAACACTGCACCATCAACTTGCTATACAGAGCACCTTCCCCAGCACCTGATGACCTGATGACCTCTCCTTAATCATTGACCTTGCCTGCAACCCCATCAATCCACGTACAGCAAACTGGGTGCTGGGCGATTTCAACCTCCCTGCCCTTCAAGACACCCAATCCGAGGCCTTCCTCAATGCCCTTAAAGCATTAGGATATACCCAACTGGTTGACTCCCCCACTTATATCAAGGGAAACATACTTGATCTTATTTTTGCCCCACAGGTAGCCACCCGCTACATGCACAAGATAAATCTCTCACTGAGCTCAGTCCCCTGGTCCAATCACAATCTAATCAGATTCTCAATGCCCTATCACTTCATGCCCAACAGCCTCCCCACTCCAGTCGAACCAACCACTTCAAATGCCAGATGCTATCGTCCATTCAACAAAGAAGAGATCCTTGAGAGAGCACAGCCTCTCCTAGAACCTCCAGAACAAAACCTCGATGACATGCTATCCTTATGGAACGAGAGCCTCAATGCTGTAATTGACACCCCCTCCAGCAACAAAATGCCTAGCAGAAGGAAGAAGGCACCCTGGTATTCACCCAATCTAACGGTTCGATTCTTTTTAACATCTTTGTTAGTGATATTGCGGAAGGACTATTGGGTAAAGTTATAAACAGGGTGGGCTTGCTTATTTCCTCTTCCTATGCCCCATAGCAAGGAGAGCAAAAGGGAAGGGCTTCAATGGGTAAAAACCTAATGCAGCTGACATGCCGCCATCTTGCCTCCCCAAACACAGAAGATCTGTAAAGGAAAAAAGGGGATTATTATAGTTGATTATTATAGTTGATATGGAAGGGCAGACTATATAAGCCATGTGGCCTTTCTCTGCCATCATGTTTCTATGTTTAACTTGTTCAAACCTATTTTAAACCTAGCTATGCTAACAGCTTTTACTACATCCTCCGGTAACAAATTACAGAGTTTGATTATGTGTTGAGTGAGAAAATATTTTCCGTTATTTGTCTTAAATGGGTTACATTGTAGCTTCATTTTGTCCTCTAATCTTTCTACTTTTTGATGGGATAAACAATCTTGCAATGAGGGTGCTCTCACCAAGCAGGAAACGTCCAAATAAGTGAAGATCATTCCTAAATAATTCCAACAAGACCATCAGGAATGATTCAAGGTAGACTATAGGAGACTTTCGAGGGGTGAGGAGGTTCCCAAGAGGGTTGTTTTGAATTAAGGTCTGGAGGATGTGGGTTTTAAGGTGAGGAAATTTGATTGTGGTTTTGGGGGGATGGGTTCTGTATCAGAGAATGACTGTTTTATCAATAATTTTGGGAAGAGATTTAAATTAAGTAGTGCCCCTAAATCTGGATAGGTAAGATGGAGGAAGAGGGAGAGAGGGGAATCCAAAGGCATCCTGAAGAAGGGATGTCTAAGGTATTGAAAGATTTATCCCTAGTTGATATTTGAAGGAGGATTAATCTAGGAGTTAAAGACTATAAATTAATGAATGGCGTGGAACAGGTAAATGTAGATCAATTGTTTACATCATCAGAATATAGAAAGACTAGGGGACATGCAATGAAGCTACAGGGTAAACTACTTAAGATTAATAAGAGAAAATATTTTTTCACTCAACGTGTAATCAAACTCTGGAAGTGTTAGTTCAGCTGGGTTTAAAAAAGGTTTGGACAAGTTCCTGGAGGAAAGGTCCATAAACCATTATTAAAAGGGATCTAGGATATCACTGCTTGACCCAATACAAGCATTGTGGAACCTATGTCTTTTGGGGAAACTGCTAGTTCTTATGACCTAGATTGGCCACTGTTGGAAACAGGATATTGGGCTCGATGGATCTTGGTCTGACCCAGTATGACATATCTTATGTTCTTATATCATTCTGAACTGTGTTTAGTGTGTCTGGACATCTGATCTGGACATCCAGACCCACTAAATGCCGGATATGTGTCCAGGAAACAGAGCTCCCCACACAGCTTGGATCTACATTTGTGGGCGGGAGATGACGGGCCGCAGGCGGAATGAGGGTGGGCAGTGGGCAGGAATCTGATCCCGGATGTATAGGGCCAATTCCGAGGTTGGCCCTATATATCAGGGGTCGGCAGATTGGATGGGGGGATTATTCCACCTCGGAGGTGGAATAAGCCCCCCCTAGACGGAGCCAGATGATGAGGCCAGACCGGGATGAAAAGATGAGGGAGTGGAGAGGATCCCTGTGGCCCGACCCTAACCAAGGCAGACCCGATCGAAAGTCCGGCTGCGAGGAAAATATCTTTGCCGTCGCTGCCGGGGGTCACGGCTCCTGCATGGTGTCATAGCAACAGGACACTATGCCACCGCCACTCCATTCAGGAGCCAGGCTGGGCTAGCCAGGGTGTTGCTGAATATCCGGGCAGCCAGAATCGGGGCATGGCCTGCACGTCCAGGTTGGTAGACCAGATTCTGATCCCATGGGCATGTCTAGCCCCCACAGGATCAGAATTGGGTGCACTGGAGCACGTCTCGATTCTGACCGCCCGAACAAGCGGGGGACGCGCAGAACAGAATTGTCCTCTCTATGACTTGCTTTTCACAATTCCATAACTCGCATAGGAGAACAGACTTTTTTTTTGTTAGTCATCAGATACTGCCAGGGGTGAGAATTGTCAAATTGGTTAAATTGTGCAGTCAGATTATGATCCATTAACTTTGAAATTGGGAAGGAGGGATCTAGGAGAGTCCATTGGGCTGAGAAATCTTGGATGACGAATGTATCACACCTGCCTCAATCTTCATTTGTGAAGGAGATGGGAAGGCACCATAAGGAGTTTTTTTAATGTAATGATATGGGGACAACTTTCATACAATATAGTATGGGATGTGATAAAAGTGGTAAGTTGGGGGGGGGGGAGGGATGTAAGGAATACAGGGCATGAATGTGGAAAACCAAAAATACTAAATTGGAGGTTTTGAAGTGAGACTTAGCAGTAATGGAAAAAGAACATGAAAATGGTCAAACACACGTTGAAACAGATCAAATTAAGGCAGTTAGGGAGGAGATTAATAAATATTGATGGAGAAAGTTGAATTTTTATTTAGAAGGACAGGCCAGCAATTTTATTCCTTTGAGAGTTTCACAAATCTAGATTAGCAGTTGTAACCTTGTCATTGATTTGTTCTTTGTTCTTTTTTTAACAATTATAAAAGAATAACATTTAATTAATGTAATTGAATTAAGAAAAAACAGCAAAAGAGCCAGAACAACACACTAAGGAAATGATATCTCATTTTGGATCACAAACATTATCATCAATTCTAAAACTATTAATTTTTGTTTCTTGTTAGATATTTTCTGCTATTTCTATCAGGCCTCAGTAGAATAATATAACATTTGGGAATAAAGATACATCCCAGTAGTCCAGCACTGGAAGCTTGGATAGCAAATATTTCTACTGCCACCATGTATTTTCCCTTCGTGCACAGATATGTTGGTATGAAAGACACCCAAACGCTGCAGAACACCAGCATGCTAAAGGTGATGTACTTTGCCTCGTTGAAACTGTCAGGTAGATCTCTTGCTAGGAAAGCTATGATGAAGCTGATACCAGCCAGAAATCCCAGGAAACCCAGAACACAGTAAAATGCAATAATTGACCCTTCATTACATTCAATTAATATTGTTCCAATTTCTGATTTCATGTTAAAATATGGGAATGAGGGAGCAGTACACAACCAGACAAGACATAGAAGGGCTTGGAAAAGGGAACAGGAAAGAACTATACAATATGAGACTCTGGAACTCATCCATTTCCGTAGTTTGCTTCCAGGCTTGGTGGCATGAAAGGCAATGACCACAGTGATGGTTTTTGCCAGTATACAAGAGAGAGAGATTGAGAAAGTGATCCCAAAGGCAGTCTGTCGTAACATACAAGTCATGTGCTCAGGACGGCCAATGAACATCAAGGAGCAGAGGAAGCAGCTCATTAGGGAGATGAGGAGGATATAGCTGATGTCCCGGTTATTGGCTTTCACAATGGGAGTCTCTCGGTAATTAATGATGATTCCTAGAATGGCAGCATTGATAAGGGAGAAGAAGATGCTGCTAAAAGTCAAAGCTATCCCCAAAGCTTCATTATAGGATAGGTAAATTACCACCTTTGGAATACAGGCATCTCTTTTATCACTGGGCCATTGGTCCCTTGGGCACGTGACACAGTTGTCCATATCTGAAAATAATGAATATTGTTTCAGTATGAGACAAATTAGAGAGGTTTTAGGACAGTAAATGAACACTGATGTCTTAAATTTAAGGATATTGATTCTGTATGGGTCCGATTCTGTTTTGGACATGACGGTCCTCTTTGCGCCCGGTTGGAACCGGACGCACAGAGTGAGCCGGGATTCTGATCCCAAGGGGCACATCTAGCCCCACTGGATCAAAATTGCATCCAGGCCTGTACGTGCAGGCTAGGACCCTGATTCTGTTCGACCTGCACGTACAGGCCTTCCCCGGCTAACTTAGTCAGGGCTCCTGAATGGAGCGCGGCACCATGGTGCCCAGTTGCCATGGCACTGCAGCTCCAGAACAAATGCTTCATTCCCTGCAGCCTGACCCGTGATCTGGCCTCCCAAGGTCAGGGTCGGGCTGCAGGGAATACAATCTGCTCCCTCTGACCTCTTCTGATGTCCGGGCCTGCCGTCCCCCGCAGACTAGGGGAACGTATTCCACCTCAGAGGTGGAATAATTTAAGTGGAATAAGTTCCCCTTATAGTCTGCCAGCCCCGGACGTACAGGGCCGACATTGGAATCGGTCCTCTATGTCTGGGGCTGCCGACTGCCCACTTCCCCCGCACCGCCCTTTTTCCGTCCCCCCATCTAACTTCCCCGTACAACATGCGAGAAAGTTATTTGGGGTTGGAAAAGGGGCCGAATAGCAGGGATGGATGTCCCAACAGGATGACTATCCCTGTTATTTGCACCTCGGAATGACCCTGTATGTCTTTAACAATACTACAAAATTTGATTTCATCACATATATGTATGTAACACATAAAATAAAATTTCTAAGCAGTTCACAAATTACCTTCACAATGGTCAACAATATATAAACATTTGATATTAAAATAAAAACCATAACAATACAAAATAGCATATAAAATGCAGTTAAAAATGTCATTTGAAGGCCAACATAAACAAATGAGTCTTTAAAATTTTGCAAAAGGTAAGAAAATTGTGTTCTTGAAGTAGTTTCAATTACAATAACTAATACTTACAAATTTATGAAGCATACAATAGACAGGCATCTGGTAAGTGTATACAGGAGCCTTTCTAAGGGCAATGGGAGACCATATTTATTAGCAGCATCTAGGTTATTTCAAGGGTCAAATCTCTGCCACTATCTGGCGAACCTGGATATTCAATACCCGAATGTTTCTGGTTCTGATGCTGAATATTCAGGTTCCCCATACAGTGGTGCCCCTATCCCGTTAGTGGAAAAATTCAGATAGCAAAATCCAGTTAAGGATGGCTCTTTGGATGACCTAACTTTTACTGGTTAAGCTGACCAGTTAGTGGCTGAAAATTGCCACTATGCAGATAGTGGCCATCGCTGTCTATGATCGGCCCCCAGATTTCTTTGGTTTTAACCAGATGTCTTTGCATTGTCTGGGGGGATATTCAGCTGCACTAACTGGTTATTGCCACTGAATACTAGGTTGAGGCCTTTTAGCTGATTAGCAGGTCTGCTAGCCGACTAAAACGCTTTGAATTTCCCTCCCTATCTGTCTATCTCAGTAGTCTTATCAGTATATCTCTGTTGTGCATAGCTCAGAGTATCTGAGTTTTTTAAAATTCTTGCCTAGTTCTCCCTCCTTTGTTGTTTTCTATTATAGCTAAGATAGAAACTGGGATAGTGGAAGCCAGTGGAAGAACTTTCTTCCATATAGGCAATGCTATGGTCATGAGAACAATCACTGAGGCAGGCAAATCATTAGAAGCTATGAAGGCCATTTTAAAAGGTTTAGTCAGGATTTGGACATCTGAAGATGGACACGTGGTTGTCAAAATCACGGAGACGCTTCAGTATCATTTCCACAAATGATGTTGGCAGATGTCTCCAGGGCAGGCATGTTCAAGTAGGCAAGTGGGTGTGGGTGGGGCAAGCCCAGGGATGAGCAATGGACTTACACATCCTCGTTCAATCTCAGATACTTTGGAGACAGCATGTCCATGTTTACACCTGCTCCAGACATGAACAGGCATCAGGAAAGTGCCTGTTTTCACTTTGAAATAGCCAGGGAGTGTAGAGAAGATGGCGAATTACTTGACTAGCCTTAGATCACCAAGGTCCACACTGGGATTTGAAGGAGGCCATGCTGCTTTCAAGCAACTCTTCTAACCATTATGGCATTAGATGTCTTGGTTCTGAAATGTTATTCTGGGGACATCTACATGGATGTTTGATAGATGTCCATACTGGGCATGTGCACATTTCTGAAACTGATCCTGAACTTGCACGTGCCTGCTTTTCTTTCAGACCTTCTGACTTTGACGTCCCAGACTGCTCTTGGTCGTCGAAATGTGCCTCTAAGACTGTGAATTTTCTTGGGGTAGGGGTTTTACATCAGATTTGGAAGAAGAATGCAATGGAAACACTAATTTGAGATATGTTTATGATGCTCCCCTGATGCAGAACTTTAGACAATAATAGTAGTTCAAAACATGGCATTGTGTCAGGAGGTGGACATTGTATGATCTTTCAAATATTTTACATACATTTGTCAGTGGTAAATAAGGAAAGCAATGTAAAACAAAAAATAAAATAGACCATGTGATTTTCCAGCTAACACCGAGCTGGAATGAATCCATAAAGACACTAATAACAACTTTCAAGGCTCTAAACAACATGGCCCCACCTACCTTAAACAATCTCATATCTAAAGAACCAACTAATAACCAACACAGGAGAAACCAAACAAACAAATTAAGGACCCCAAAAGAATATATAAAAACCAAAAAGACAGCAAACAAAAAAGCATTCTCCCATGTGGCCCCCATTATTTGGAATGACCTTCCAGAGGAAATTAGATCAATAATTGAGATTAAAGAGCTCCGTAAGAACCTAAAAACACATTTGTTTATGGCACACTATGGTCTACTAACAAACTCCCCCTCACAACAAGAGAATGGATAATAACATTACCTGATAGCAAAGATGCAAAACTGATATGACCTAGGCCAGCTTATCGAATAGACTCACACATTATGTACATGTTCATCATTAAACAAGGTCCTTACATGCATCATATAAGGCACACATATCCTAATATTGTATATAGTTCTCATTCTGTTTTTTGTAATTGTTTATTTTCCACTGTTCTTAGACGTTCATTGTAAAACAGACAACTGACTGTTATTTTGTTGTTAAATGTAAACCGCACTTGATCTTTGGAAGGTGCGGTATATAAGCAACTGTTAATTAAATTAAATTAAATTAAATTAAATGAGGTTGTTGCACAACAATGGTAAAAACAGCAAAGGAGCACACACCAAAAATAACACAATCCTTAAGAGATATAAATAATTTTATTAAAAACAACACTAAATAATGGATCACATAAAACCCAACATGGCGCTGTTATAGTCAGTAGCCTGCATAGGGGTAATTGTTTCTAAAAAATGTTTTGTACACTCAAAAATGAATAAAAATATCTCAATAGGAATAATAGCTATGTTCCAATTACCAACCAGACTCAATAGTCCATCCCATCTATAAGGCTCTCAAAAGACTGTGTCTTTCATTTCAGCAGAGCAGAATAGTGAGCACTGTCTGCATAGAGGGAGACAAGAAGGCTTGTCACAACTGGCTGAATATATTTTGATAACTGCAAAAAGGATTAAAGCTTTGAGTAATGAATTTCCATTGAGGAGCAACAGAGTGAGATTAGGGGCCCTTTTACGAAAGTACCTGAAAGGGTCTGTACTTTCTGTGCATTTAGAGCAAAACGTAAAGTGTGCTACATGCAACAGCCATGTACAAGTGGTCAGGGGCGTGCCCAGCATGTTTTCGGCAGTGCATAGAACTGTCCCCTAACACATGGCCGTGGCATTTGCAATTAAAGCAAGTATATCTCATGCATCCACAGAGGTGTCGTTTGGTGCACCCGCATTAACTGACACATGGACAATGAGGGTGCTATCTGCAATGTGCTCTCCACACCAATACCCTATCTATGCCCCGTCTCTTCGCGCAATGAGGAACCAATGAGCATTTTAGCAAGCAGCAGCCAGGGGTGACTCAAGGCAATCTGCTGCCTGAGGCAAGGGATGAGATGGTGCCCCCCCGTAATGGGGGGGAGGCTTTCTCAAAACTCCAATCAGGTACTGAACCAAACCAAAAAGCTGATTAGATTATATGGAGGAAATGCAAGATGTTTGCACTAAAAATGCGTGATTGTAAAAAGTACAGTAGGCCTGGAACATCCAAGCACCTATTTGAAAAGCTGAACAATTCAGATTACTACAGTGCAGATTCCTACATACAAACTCCATGTTAACAGAACACCTGGTCTTGGCCACACACTCATAACACAGACTCTCACCAAATACAGAATAAGTGACTGTAACCTAAAAATAAACATATGCAGATAAAAATTAAACTGCAACCTCAAGAAGTCAGATTCTGCATACAGTGCAATACCAGAGAAATAGAAAGAGAGGCATTTCCATGTACTGTATAAATATAAAGAGAGCACCAAGTCTGGTCATTAAATTGAAAATAAAATTTTCTTCTAACTTTGTTGTCTGACTATTTTATTCTCTGATCATGTAGGTCCCAATCTGAGGTTTCTGCTTTTCTCTGTCTCCCAGTGCACCGTCCTGTCTACTTTCTCCCAGGAATGACTCACTGCAGCATCATTTGCATAAATTTAGTATACTTTATAATGTATATGCCATGAATCTAAAATCCTAAGTGGCTTCTAAACATACACATGCAATCTAATAAAACAATGTTACAATAAAACAAACAATAATAAAACATAAAATTGGATTAATGAAAAGTCACTTACATCCCCCTCCACCCCCCCCCCAACGATCAAACCATTATAAGTATCTGCACATCAGATTAATTTTGCTATGACCAGATTATGAATGAGGAGGGAAGATACAAAATGAGAAACTAATCCTGGTAGCCATGAATTCAAATGCTGGATTGGATTGTGCTAGAGCTGGGAAAGTCTGGAACTCAGCAGTGGTGAAGCTATCAGGCTACTAAACAAAATTAAACTGAGACGGTCCCTGAAAATTCGAAATTTCCTTGAATCTGAACAGACAAAATATTTTAAATTTGTCTGGCAGCATAAAGAACGCAAAACTGCAAATCTCAAAAATACATATTCCACTACCTCCCCCCAACCAATACCTACAGTTGACCTCACCAAGAACTCAGAATACAGGACCCATAGAGCAAATCTACTATTCTATAACAGCTCTAACTTCCAAAACTCACACAACATGGAGTGTACCCAGAAAAGGGCAACATCATAAATATTGCAGAAAGCCCTAGAACATCCATACACCTGTTTGAAAAGCTGAACAAGACAAATTACTACATTACACTATATATCTCTATATACAAACTCCATGTTAACCGAACACCTGGCCTCAGTCACACATTCAGAACAAAGACCCTCACCAAGTACAGAATAAGTGACTACAACCTAAAGTAAAAATTAAAATATGTAGACAAAAATTAAACTAAAACACCAAGAAGCCAGACTCCGCATGCAGTGCAAAACCAGATAAATAAGAGATGCAGTTCCCCATACTGTGTAAAATATAAAGATAGCGCAAAGTCCAATCACTAAAATGAAAATAAAATTATTTTTTTCTACCTTTGTTGTCTGAACATTTTATTCTTTGATCATGCTGGTCCAGATATAAAGCTTCCGATTTCCAGTCTTCTCTTAGCTCTCTTTCTAGTCCATCTGCCATTTCTTATTATCTCTTTTGTTTTCTTCACTTCCTTCCATCAGCCTATTTCCAGTCCCAGTAACCCTTCCCAATATCAGCCCCCTTTCCAGTCCTCCCCTCCCAGTACCTTCCAATATCAACTTGCATTCCCACAACTGCCACTGGTGTCCATTCCTGTCCAGTCACCCTCCTTCCCCACTGTCCAGCCCCTTATAGTCCAAATACCATCGCAGGTATCAGCTCACTTCCACTCCCAGGGCCACCCTCTCATGCCCCCCCCCCCAATCAGCTCCCTTCCAGTCACCCTACCCTCTGCCATCCCCCTTCTAGTGTCATCGCCATGTGTTAGCTCCCTTCCAGCTGCAGTAGCCACTCCCTTTCAGTGTCCTCTCCCTTCCAGCATCCTCCCCATTACCCAGCCACCCACCAGTCCAAGTGTCAGTTCCCTTCCAGTCCCCCTCCAGTACCATCCTCAGATGTCAGCTCCCTTCCATTCCCCTACTGTACTTTTTTCCCTAGTGTCATCACCCTTCCAGTCCCTCACTAGTACCATCCTCAGGGATCAGCTCCCTTCCAGCCCCCTCCTCCTCCCCCCATATTAGTTCCCTTCCAGCCCCCTACTCCCCCCACACATGTCAGCTCCTTTCCTGCCCCTCCTTCCTCTAGCAGCCCCTCTCAGCATCCACTCTCTTCCAGTCTCATTCTCCCATCCCCTCCTCAAATCAGTCCATTTGTAGCCCTAGCCCCCAGTCTTCTTCCAGGGCCAGCAGCAGTCTCCTCCCTCCCCCTCCCCATCAGCCCATTACCAGTCCTAGCCCCCTGATAAGCCGATTTCCAATGCTAGCCCCATCATTCCATTACCAGTCTTAACCCCCCCCCCCGATCAGCCCATTACTAGTCCTAGCCTCCCCTAATCAACTCATTACTAGTCCTAGCCCCCAAATCAGCCCATTTCCAGTGCTAGTCCCCCCTCAACCCATTACCAGTGCTAGCCCCCTTAATCAGCCCATTTCCAGTCCCAGCCTCTCCCCTCGATCAGCCCATTATGAGTCCTAGTCTTCCCTAATCAACCCATTACCAGTCCTAGCCCCTCCCTGATCTGCCCATTACCAGTGTTAGCTCTCCTAATCAGCCCATTACCAGTTCTAACCCCCCCCCAATCTCCCCATTTCCAGTGCTAGTCCCCCCTCAGCCCATTACCAGTCCTAGCCTCCACTGATCAGCCAATCTCCAGTGCTAGCCCTCTCCCATCAGCCCATTATCAACCCTAACCCACACTGAGATCAGCCCATTTCTAGTCCTAGCCCCCCATCCCAGGGATGGCCCCGCTCTTGCCTGACTGCACCCCGGGTCTGCAGAGTCACGAGAAAGAACTGCATTTCCTTTCTTTCCCACAGCTCTGTTAAAATTGAGCTCGGCGTGCTGCCGGGCTCAACTTTAACAGTTCTTTCTCACGGCTCTGCAGACCCAGGGTGTCGGGCCAGTCAGGCAAGTGTGGGGCCTCCCTGGGCAGCGGCAGGGGTGGCGGGGGTTGAATCTCCTGCTACCGAGAAGCAGCAGCAGCAGCTTGTAAACTCTTTATTTTTTCTTTTAAGTTTAAAGGGGGAGTGAGGCGGCAGTTTTGGGGGCATTTTTTGCCACCCCCAAAACTTTGCCACCTGAGGCGACCACCACCTCATTATAGAGCCGCCCCTGGCAGCAGCTCTCATAGTTCACGGTCACAGTTACCGTGGCCCCTGCACTCATGGTTACCACACACTAAAACATGTGTTGACTGCACAGCGTGCTATAGTAAAAGGACCCCTTATGTGCCCACAGCCTTACGAGAACCTTTTAAGAACTTCAAGATACATAGTTTTACTGTCAAACTGAAGAAGTCCATTTTCAATAGATAGTTGAAGGAGGCAGGTAAATGCATCCCTGTGAGCAATTAACAACAGTTGCTCAGGTTTCACACAGCTGCCATGTGGTGGTTATTTTATACCAGGTTGCCGATATCAAACCGTTTTTTGAATTGGCTTCCTTTTTTCTCATTGCACTTGGTGGTCTGATTGTGATAGGATCACTTTTCAAAAGGTCTCATTGTCTTACTTGAGAAGCTGGGTAGGTAAACAACCACTCTGAAAAAATGACAAGGGCAGAGAGATTATATTTAGCCACTCAAAATGTGTGAATCAGAATGCATTTTCAGGGTTTTCAGCAATATACAGGTAGCTTTATCTGCCTATTCAGGGCACAACAAAGAGATGCATAATTGTCTATGATAGCCCCCTAATCTCCAGCCATTAACACTCCCCACCCCAGTGTCCCTGGTGCATGAAGTGCACTTCATTCTCGCTTACTGCCCAAGCATATCTCCCCAGGGCTGGCCACCCTACGCAGAAATCCTGGATTCGCCGCCCCCCCCCCCCCCCGCAGCAGCCGCCGATTCCATCTTAGGAGGGGGAGGCAGGCAGTGGTAGCATTTCCAAACACAGTGTCTTTTGGAAATACTGCTGCTGCCCGCCTTCCCCCCCCCCCCAATGGAACTAGCGGCAGCTGGAAGGTGCGGCGTAGCTACCCATGAATGCCGCCATCACCACCCATTCGTGCCGCTGCCTCCGCCCACCCGGGCCAGCTGCCTAGCTCACCTAGTGGATGGGCCGGCCCTTTGTCTCCCACATCAGGCCAACAGCATGTCCTATCTACCCCATCCACCATGTTCTAAACTCTGCTGGCTATGTCACATCCATGGCTGTAGCTGAAGATAAATGCCAATATGTTTCTCAAGGACAATCATGAATTTGTTTAATTCTCCTGAGAACATTATTTGTTTGGTTGTTTTGCTTTAATAGTCCTCGAACTTCAGAGAAAGCCAGGCAATGTACAATAGAATACTGAAAATATTTTAAAAAGAGCAACCTAAACCAAATAAACTAAGAAAACTACTGCAGAAAACAGAAAATAATGACATAGTGGGACCCTTCACTAAAACCTATTAGAGTACTGCATTTAATGCACACCTAGAGTACCATTATACCCATTCCTAGCTCCATGGTGCAGAAACACATGCAATAACTGGTTAGTGGGCTTTAGGAAAAGGCCCCAATATGAACAGTCAACCAACAGACATAAAACGATAAGGGGCATGTTTGCTAAAGTGCAGAAAGTGTTTCTACGTACCAGACCATTACTGCAAAGGTTGAGGTGCGTTAAGCGCAAATTCTACTCAACAAATGCTTCTGATCTAGTGGTAGTGCCACAAGTGTACCGCTAGGCATCAGATTTAATTTTATTTAAAAGAGACCTACAGTCCCAGATTAGCAAAACTGTCAGAAACGCATACTTCAAGATGAGAATTGTCAGACGCCTCAAGCCAATCCTCTCCCAAGAGCACTTCAGAATGGTCTGCCAAGCCATCATCACACCGATCCTGGACCACTGTAACCAAATTTACCTTGGTCTCCCAAAACACACACTCCGACCCTTACAGTTGGCACAAAACACAGCTGCGCGAATAATAACAGGATCCACAAGACATGACCACATCACCCCCATTATGAACCTCCTACATTGGCTTCCAATAGAGTCTCGCGTCCAATACAAAACCATACTGAACCTTTTCAAAATCAAACAGGACATCTCAACGGACAGTCTGTAGACTATCATCAGCTTTGACTCCAGCCTCAGACCCAGAAGGAGAGGTACCACGAACACCATCGCAACCCCCAAAGAATTCACCAAAATGAGGCAACAAACTGCAGAGAGAGCTATATCCCTGGCAGCACCCGCCATTTCAAACTCCCTCCCTGACAGGTTAAGATCAACGATCGATATTAAGGACTTCCGAAAATCACTCAAAACAACGCTCCACACAGAGCATTACGGTAACATTACGTGACTCTAACATTTACGCAGTATACGCTCCCCGCCACTCCTTGTATATAACCCACTGTAAATAGCTCACTCCTGTATATATTGCACCCCAAATCAAGCTGTACCTACCCACACACCTACGAACACTACCTTCCCCACCACTGCATGCCGACACCCTCGCACCATCCCAATTGATTGGTTTGCAGTGTAAACCGCTTTGATTCAAGGATAAAGTGGGATATAAATACTTTTAAATAAATAAATATTCTACTGTAGCCCAGAAAGTTCAAAGTGAAACAATATTGTAGTATAATAATCATCCTAATAATTTACAAATTCCAGAAAATACAGTCAAATTTATAAAACACCACAGTATAAGACTGAATCAAATTAAAAGCAAATATAAAAGCTCAAGAGTAACATAATTTAAGAATAAAAAAAACCATTATTGCATAATAATCATATCCAAAACAAATGTTTTGAGAGCACAACAAGATGACATGCAATTTTCAAGGTGCTTAATTTCAAGAAGTAATTTATTCCACTCAACACAGGCTTGATAAGAAAATAACATATCAAGAGTCCATCTCATATAAAAATCTTTCATAGATGGAAGAGACAAATTCCAAAGCCTAATGGATTATAAAAACCTTTCTGTTTCAGAGTAAACCAATAATTTTGATATATACTGTGGAGTAGAATCATGCAGAATTTTAAAAACAAAACATAGCAATTTGAATATAATCCTTGCTTGATTAGTTAACTAGTGCAATTTAAGCAATACAGGAGTGGCCCTATCAATTGCATGAACACAACAAATGAGTTTAGAACACTTAATAAGTGCCATCTTTCCCATTGTTTCATATGAATTCCCAAGTCAAAAATAGTACAATAATCAAGTTTTTGTAAAACCAAAGTTTGCACTAAAATGCTAAAATGTTTCTTATTTAAACATGAGTGAATCTATCTAAGGTGCGTATAAGACGTTTTTCACAATGTATACCTGGAGCTCCATAGATAGGGAGGGGTACAACAGAGACGTCTGGGCAGCAACAAGACAGGAACAAAAGGTTTGTTCACATTATACCATTGCTTCAGAAGCAACACTGGCTCCAAGTGTTTAATAGAATCATATACAAAATTAGTGTGTTGCAGTCAGGTGTTCCGCTGTTAATTCCTTATACTCCTGCCTGTTCTTTGAGTTCTTCACCAGCCAGTGTTTCAGCTTTGTCATGTGGTGATGTGACGTGCAGCTGTGGTATCAGCAGCCTGGTATTGGCAGCTGCTGTCTCAATCCTCCCGGAAAAGCAATACCACTAGTGGGGAGCTCAGCTGAGAGCTTTCATCCCTCCCACCCTCCTGATTCCACAGCATTTCAAGTAACAACCCTCTCACCCTCTTATCCAATCCCCCCTCATCAATAGAAACCTCCCATCCCATCCCTCTCCTGATGCCCCCCTAAAACTCCCTTCCCAAGCCAAGATAATGCTATAGGGTGGCCAGTGCAACCTTGCCAATCACACACCTCTCCACAATATAAGCCCATCCCTTCCCCCATCTCACTGAACTTCCCCGCTAACCCCCCCCCCCACCCCCTGGTACTTACCCAGTGATAATCCTTAGTATTTAGTGGTTTAGTGGATAGGGCGGAAAAAATCCCCCTTTTGCCCCATAAATTAACTTTACTGCAGCATTCTGTACCAGCTTTAACGTTTCAGGAAGAATCCAAGGTATCCAGGCTAATAAAGAGTTACAGTAAGAAAATTGTCTTGTGTTATTCTCAAATCTACCCCACTGGGACCTTATTATTTTTCTTCTTAAAATGTAATTTGCACTGTTTCACTTGAAGCCTTTACATATTTGAATGTCTCCATCATTCCTCCCTCTTAGGCCCTATGGATCTGAATCTTTGTCTGATTGGTTGAAGCTGTTTATTACTTTAATACTTTTTTCTGAGCTGCGTTATGTCCTGAGGAAGAAAAGTTCCAGTTCCTAGGACTTTTGTACAAATCCTTTTTTTTAATGGGGGAAATTTCTCGCTCATCCAGGAAATCCAGCTGTCAGTGAATTTGATTATAAAACATTGCAAAATGGAAAAAAATAATAAATTGATAAGACAGACTACCCCAGAGATTTCTATATCACTAGGAACTGGCCATTTGAAGCCATCTATGTCTCAGTTCTATAAAATTCCTGACTCTTGGAGGGGGGGGGGGCTAACACAAGAAATAATTCTGGGGTATTTTTTCCCACAGTCTACAAAGAAAGCAAAACATCCATTCCTTACTGGGTAATAACTGACCATGGCCATTGCAGATTGGGGATTCTGTATAAGTTATTTATTTATTCTTATATACCTCGTTTCTGAGGATCAATGCAGTTTACAGAGAACAGAATTGTTTGCACATCTGAATTAAACAGATCAGAAGCCATGGGGGTCATTTTGGAAGCCCTATTAGATTTGAACATCCGAAAATGGGCATAGAAACATGCACAGCCCAAAGATGTCTCCAGAGCCATTAGAATTCGGGTCTGTGGATGTCCCCAGTGTGAAGATGTTCAAGTCTGAATGGAGGCGTGGTGGGGACATTCTCAGGAACCTGCATGTCCCCCACCTGATCTCAGAAACATCCTGATCTCTGGAGTAATGTCTAAGTTTAGACCTGCTACGGGCACAAATGGGCATCTGAAAAGTGCCTGTTTTGGCTAAAAAAACATCCAGAGGGTGTAGAGAAGAAAGTACTCTATTATCCCCCGTGCTCAGCACAATTTCAATGATAGCAATAGGGGGAAATGAACCTTGGATTTCATGTTCCTAGACTACTATGGTAGCCGTTGGACTATCACTAGATAGCCAAGTACGTACTAGCATGCTATTCTAGGGATGTCTATTTAGAGACCTCCACAAACATCCCTATCAGACATATCCGCATTTGTGAAATCATGTCTGCACCTGGACATACCTGCTCTTTTTTTGAGACGTTCCGGCTTAAACATCCCATATTTCACTTGGATGTACCTTCTAAAATTTGTCTCATAGTGAATAACCTATAGCCTAGCCATGAGCAGGCCACATGTTATATGATAAAACTCACCAGTTTGGTTGGAGATCTCTCCCTCTGGACAGGGAATACAATCATAGCAGCAGATGGGTTCTTCTTTCCTGATCAATTTCCTAGAGCCTGGAAGGCAGCTTTGGCTGCATTTGGCCTCTGGAGGTTTCTAAATATTGGAATAAAAATCAGGAAAATTTGATATAATTAGATCTGTGATTGTCAAAATGCAGGTTTCTATTTCTGTCTGCCTAAGGATCAATTGATACATTTAAGCTTTCGGAATGTGAAATTCAGCTGGCAATGGGTATATCATTGTCTACTGATTCTTATTATTCTACGTGTTAATTCTAAAATGAATTGATTGGATGAGTGCAAAGCTTTCGAGAGTTATACTTTCTTCATCAGGTCAATGCAGGCATGATGCAGATAAACTTGATTTAAGCTCATCTAGGTTCTGGATAGTTTGCATATGCCATTATACATCAGTGAGATACAGTGACAATTACACAAGTCCTGTCTGATCTTAGCTAGTCTGCATCTGTCATTAATTTAAAATGAAAAGCAAAGGTAAGGAGACAGTATCCCTTTGGTTTTCTCACCCATTACCAGACATAAAACTTTGAACTGCAATGTCCCTATTCAGTCCTCTTTTGTCAGTGTAGAAATTCTAGAACATATTAATTTCAAATGTTTCCTGTCTGGACTTTGATTGTGAGGTCATTAAGGGGGAGCTTTCCTTTGAGATGTTCTGTTTTTCTTCGCTGTAACACTTTATGATATATCTATGAAGGTTGAAGCGTGTCCTCATTTTTAGGTTGTTTCCCCAATGTAGCACCCCTTCTCACATCTTTTGCACTGGATCACCCCTTTTCTCACCTATTGTATCATTTGTCTTATTTAGATTGTAAGCTCTGTTGAGCAGAGACAGCCTTTCTGCATGTATATATACAGCATTGCATAAGCCTTGTAGCACTATATAAATGATTAATAGTAGTAATAGTAGTAGCAAACTACCCAAGGCAAAAAGTATATTTTAGTCATACTAGACTACGTTACCTGCCATCTGGGAAATATTCTTGCCACTGCATACCACACTATCTCAACAAATAGGGGCGACCTACACAGAGAGGTGGGTACACCCCTAAACAAAGGTAAGGGGAAGGGAGACCTGCACGGAGCAGCAGGTGCACCTACTCTTGCCACCTTGATGGGCAGACTAGATGGACCATACTGGTCTTTATCTGCCGTCATATACTATGTTACACTACCACAATGGAGAAATTTCGATTTTCAGTCCAGACAATTTTCAGATACGTTGATTTAGTGAATAAGTCCTTATTTAGCTGGCTGGATCACTTCGAAAACTGTTGACCTTCTGTGTTTCAATATTGCTTTTACCCCTTTTGATGTCCTCTGGCAGAAAAATTCTATCTTCTTAACCTTCTCAGAACACAAAGATATTCTCCCTTATCAATTCCAAACCTATTTTTAAGGTCTGCTTCTCTGTTATTTTAGTATGGGATATAATTGAGGGAAACCCATCACACAGCAGAAGTTAACATCCTGCATAGCGCACCCATAGTTCATTTCCTTCCACATTGCTATGTTTCTTCAAACTGACCTGGATGAATGCGCTCTCCCACACCATCGCCTTTGCATTGATGGTGAAATCCTGTCCCAGGAGTGCATAGGGGTTAAAACTTCCAACAATTTCAGAATGCAGCATCTCACTGGGTAGAGCGATCATATTTATAATGTCATATCCACTGGCAAGGTCTCCATTCTCATCAAAAAATATCTCCTCACCCAGAATGTTTCTAAAGTGGACATTTTTCAGATAATGATGGAGCTGAGGAATTGAAAGTAAAGTTTTAATAGTGTACTCACATGTCAAGTTCGATGTATCATTTCAAACAGATGTAAAACCAACCCAAGTTTTTAGTGTTACCATTACCATAACAAATACATAAAAGCATATAGAAAAGATTATACAGGAGGACATCAGGTATTTAAAACCTAAGGATCCTTTTTATTGAAATGTTTTAAATTTTTGCTGTTATAGTATGTTAATGGCTAAAATTTATTTAACGGGTTTTATATACTGCTTTATCACTGCAGTCAAAGTGGTTCATATTGTAACCTGAACGTGGTGATTTGCATTGAACTGGGGAATTGATGACTTGGAAGTAATGGAAGGTTAAGGGGCTTGTCCAAAGCCTCAAGAAGTGCTAGTAGGAATTGAACATGGGTTGCTTGGTTCCCAAACTGGTGCTCTAACCATTAGGTTTACACCTCCACTCCACTTTGTGTCAGGTGCTGGAACTTTACCAGCACCATCCTATGTAGTTAATGCAGAGAGAATATGCACACTGTATGTTAACTTAGCATTACATATGAAGATGACATTAACTGCACTGCCTTATATGCTTGGAAAGATGCAACCAGGAGTAGATTGCCCTGCTTTTTTCTGTGCAGGGAGATTACAGACCCTGGTATTCCAAGGTAGTCACCCATCCAACTACTAGCCAGGTCCAACCATACTTCGCTTATCAGACCAGCCCAGTGCTAGTTCATTCAGGACAACTCAAGGCTGCAAAGGACTACACACAGAAGCCAATTCTGCACAGGGGATGTCTGGCCTGGCCGGACATCCAAAATCTGGACGGACTCATATAGACCATGTTCCAGCACTTGCAGGAGCTAGATGTTCCCGCAGCAACAGAATCGGGCACTAAACGGGCCAGACGTACCCCAATTCAGGCCTGCTACACGTCCGACAAACCCCCTGTCTAGGCCACCCTCTGCTCCTGTATGGAGCCTTGATGCCGTGGTATCCTGTCACCATGACACCGGGACGTCATGCAGGAGCCCCAGTTCCCCACTTGTCCACATACCTCCTATTACCCACTGCCTGACCCCCGAAGGGGCCTGACACGGCCCAGATCGGGCAGCAGGGGACCTCCTGCTGTGGCTCAAGTCTTTTGGGGGGGGGGGTCTGCCGGTGCCACTCCACATCCTCGGGGGAGGGGGGACTTCCACCTCTGAGGTGGAATAAGTTCCCCATGCATTCCTGCAGCCCCAGATGTACAGGGCCATGACCAGAATCGGCCTGGTTAAAGGTTAAAGACTTACATCAAGCTTGGGTGTTGTTTAAAAATACTATCCTGGAAGCCCAGACCAGCTGTATTCCACGCTTTAAGAAAAGTGGAAGAAAGTCCAAAAAACTGCCAGCATGGTTTAAAGGTGAGGTCAGAGAGACTGTTTCTGCCAAATAGCATCTTTCAGGAAATGGAAAAAAGAGCCAAACGACGAAAACTGGAAATAGCACAAGCACTGGCAAGTTAAATGCAAAGCAAGAATTTGAGAAGGAACTTGCTATGGAAGCAAAAACATGAAATAAAGACTTTTCAAGTACATTCGTAGCAAAAGGCCTGTGAGAGAGTCAATTGGACCATTAGATGATAGAGGGGTAAAAGGGGCAGTAAAAGGAGACAAGGCTGTAGCGGAGAGACTAAATGAACTGAAATATGAGATTGCAGACCTGCTATTAGTAATCTGTGAACTTTCATTACAATCATCTGTAATACCTGAAGATTGGAGGATCGCCAATGTAACGCCAATTTTTAAAAAGGGTTCCAGGGGCGATCTGGGAAATTACAGACCGGTGTGCCTGACATCAGTACCAGGGAAAATGGTAGAAACCATCATAAAGAACAAAATTACACAGCATGTAGATAGTCATGGCCTAATGGGAGACAGCCAACTTGGTTTTAGTCAAGGAAGATCTTGTCTTACTAATCTGATATGTTTTTTTGAAGGTGTGAATAAACAGGTAGACAAAAGTGAGTCGGTTGATATAGTGTATCTGGACTTTCAGAAGGCCTTTGACAAGATCCCTCATCAGAGACTTTTGGCAAAACTAAAAAGTCATGGGATAGGAGGCAGTGTACTATTGTGGATCAGGAACTGGTTAAAAGATAGAAAGCAGAGGGTAGGGCTAAATGGCCAATTTTCCCAATGGAAAAATGTGAATAGTGGAGTACCCCATGGATCTGTACAGGGTCCGCTACTTTTTGACATATTCATAAATGACCTGGAAAAGGGAATAACGAGTGAGGTTATCAAATTTACAGACAACACAAAACTGTTTAAAGTTGTTAAAACCCAAGAGGACTGTGGAAAACTGCAGGAGGATCTGGATAAATTGGAAGACTGGGCATCCAAATGGCAGATGAAATTTAATGTGAACAAGTGCCAAGTTATGCACCTAGGAAAGAACAACCCACACTATGGTTACACGATGCAAGGTTCCACATTGGGAACCACCACACAGGAAAAAGATTTAGGAGTCATCGTGGATAACATGTTAAAACCCTCCGCCCAGTGTGCAGCGGCGGCCAAGAAAGCAAATAGAATGCTAGGTATCATAAGGGAAGGAATGGAAAATAAAACAAAGGATATTATAATGCCTCTGTATCGTTCCATGGTACGACCGCATCTTGAATATTGTGTGCAATTCTGGATGCCGTATCTTAAAAAGGATATAGCATTATTAGAAAAGGTACAGAGAAGAGCCACCAAAATGGTAAAGGGGATGGAAGGCTATTCCTATGAAGAGAAGCTACAAAGGTTAGGGCTCTTCAACCTGGAAAAGAGACGGCTGAGGGGAGGTTTGATAGAGGTCTATAAATTAATGAATGGAGTGGAACGGGTAAACGTAGATCAATTGTTTATGCTATCAGAATATAGAAAGACTAGGGGACATACAATGAATCTACAGGGTAAACTATTTAAGACAAATAAGAGAAAATATTTTTTCACTCAACGTGTAATCAAACTCTGGAATTTGTTACCGGAGGATGTAATAAGAGCTGTTAGTTTAGCTGGGTTTAAAAAAGGTTTGGACAAGTTCCTGGAGGAAAGGTCCATAAACCATTATTAAAAAGGGACCCAGGATATCAATGCTTGACCCAATACAAGCATTGTGTAACCTGTGTCTTTTGGGGATACTGCTAGGTACGTATGACCTAGATTGGCCACTGTTGGAAACAGGATACTGGGCTTGATGGACCTTGGTCTGACCCAGTATGGCATATCTTATGTTCTTATGTTTACAACGCCCAAGCCTTATCAGCCACCCCTTGTATACAGTCAAAAGAAAAAGTCCATATGGATCAATTGCCCAACATATTTTGAAACACGGCTGGCTACAGAGGACTTAGATGCAAAAGTAACTGATGCTGATTAGGGACCAAACTCAAATTGTACTCAAGACACTGAAAACTGTTGTGGTGTGGGAAACATTTCCCCATGAGTTAATATGAAGCACTTCCCCCTAATGTGTGCTGCATTAGCACAGGTATATTTAACGTCGCCTACTGAGGAGGTATTAGGTAAACCCACACTAATTGCAGAGCTCACCATGCCCACTCTCTCTCCATTCACATCCCTAACTACCAACACATGCCCAAGGAGCACTCTTAACATGCGCCAGGCCAATGCAGCCAGCTGGAGTCCTTTAATAAAAGGCCCCCTTAGATTCCTAGAAATCTTCTGATGTAATGCTTGTAATAAGCACAAATACACTCATACAAAAAATTAACTGTACCTAGTTAATTAATGTTTCATGTAAAACAGACCTGTTAATCTGTTCATTCCTTGTTCACTGTAAACCGCACCTGATCTGTGGAAGGTAGCGGTATATAAGCAACTGTTAAATAATAATAATAATAATACACCCTTATATTCAGAAAGGGGGTACCCAAAAAAAACAGGAATTATTTTTTAAAAGCTATTTATTTCAAATTCTTTACAAAACAACCTTATCCCCTTCAAAATACTCTCCATTACAACTGATACATTTGTCCCACCAGTGCTTCCACTGTTCGAAACATTTTTTGTAGTCATCTTTAGAAATGGCTGACAGCTCCTCCCTCGTTTTTTTCTTGACTTCTTCAATGTTGTCAAATCGGTGTCCTTTCATGCCCCTTTTCATGCGTGGAAATAAGAAAAAGTCGTATGGAGCCAGGTCAGGCGAGTAAGGTGCGTGGGGCAGCGGAACCATGTCATTTTTAGTCAAAAACTGTCTAACAGAGATGGCTGTGTGTGCAGGTGCGTTGTCGTGGTGGAAGAACCAGTCTCCTGTCTGCCACAAATCGGGTCTTTTTTGACGAACACTGTTGCGCAATCTTCTTAAAACTTCCAAATAAAAGGTTTGATTGACGGTCTGACCTGGGGGATCAAACTCTGAATGAACTACCCCCTTGGCATCAAAAAAGCAAATCAGCATTGTTTTGATGTTTGATTTGACTTGACGACATTTTTTTGGACGGGGTGACGATGACGTCTTCCATTGGCTTGACTGTTGCTTTGTTTCTGGGTCATAACCATAGCACCATGACTCATCACCTGTAATGACCTTTGACAGAAAATCTGGATCAGTTTCAAGCTGTTGTTTCAAAACACGACATGTTTCAACTCGATGTTCCTTTTGATTGTCAGTCAGAACCCGAGGAACAAACTTGGCAGCAACCCTTTTCATTCCCAAATCTTCCGTTAAAATTCGCTGAACCGAACTCCAAGATAACCCACTAATCTCTGACAGTTGATCAATTGTCTGTCGACGGTCTGTGAGCACAAGCTCTCTAATTTTTTCAATATTTTCGTCGATTCGGGCAGTTGATGGATGCCCAGAATGAGGTTTGTCATCAATCGACATGTCACCATTTTTAAACCGAGCAAACCACTGGTACACTTGACTTTTTCCCATAGCGTCATCTTGATAAGCTGTTTTCAACATTAAAACAGTTTCAGCAGCATTTTTACCGAGTAGAAAACAAAATTTCACAGCTGCACGTTGTTCACTTAAACTTGTCATCATAAAAAAAGAAACAAGAACAAAACAGCGCTAGCAAAAACAATCACTGCAGATGAACAGAACAAGCCAGGTCGACAACACAGGCGGCACTGAACTGATAATGAGTTGCACTATACACGCCTAGCGGCAGAAGTACGTACTACACAAGCTCCGCCCACGGCAATGTTATTCCTGGTTTTTTTGGGTACCCCTTCGTACATGCAAATGGATATATACAGGAAAATAGACATGGATGATCATAAAAACACACATATTGTGACACGAACAAACATAAGCATGCAAATTAAGAATAGGTCACTATTGTTGTGGGGAATTCTCAATCTGTGAGATTACTTTAGATCTCTGCCAGTTTACCCATGTGGGTCATCAGTATCAGTTGAGACATACTACTTCTTGTAATTCTAGCTATGTCGTCTATGTGGTGCAGTGTCCTTGTGAGCTGCTCTACATAGGGAAAACTATGGGAGAGCATAGAAGCAGGCTTCAGTGGAAATATATGGAGGCTCCAACAGTAGCTGTTCGAAGTTTCATCATGCCTTTTCCAGTCTTAGGTGTTTTTGTATTGACCAGGTTAGGTCTGTTGGGGATGGTCTTAGCCAAGATAAGTTTCTGATTAAATGTGAGCAGAGATGGATTTTCCTTCTCAATGCATTAACTACCCTTGGTCTTAACACTCAGACTGACTGGAACTTATGCATGGAACAATGTGTTCTGTGTTGATACTTAGAGGTCATTTAGCTGGTTATCTAGTCAATAGTGGTCAATGGGTGGGTGGGAGGCTCTTTATTAAAGGGATGTTTGTGTTGCTATGACAGTTGAGGACACTGGTTTGGGATAATCGGAGCCTCTGATATTTTCATTGGATTGTGGCAATTCTTATTGAACTCTTAAGAGGTTTCTGTATGACTAACTGTGTTCGGAAATGTTTGATCTTTCTTAGGTTCAATGGATCTGTACTGGGTCCGTGAAAGTGTGAAACTGGCAGGTTTCTCTGCTTTTTCGGTGAACTGCTTCAGCAGTTGTTACTGGATTTTGCGATGTCTGTCTTACTGTATTGATTAGGTTTGAGTGGGGTTTTTTTGTTCTAACAACATTAGAGTAACTTTTTACATTGCCTATTGTGTCTTTATGGTCTGAGGTTTTGAAAGATTGGTTATAGCCCATTAAGCAGCTGGGTGTGTGTTCAGTATGGTTATTAAAGACTTTGGTTGCACGGCACTTTTTTAGATTTGATAAGCCAGACTATTTTGTTGAATGTTGCCTATTCTGCGGCTCTGTTGGATTTGCAGACATGACTTTTAAGATGTCCAACTTGCTTTCAGTTTGTAATGGAGCTGGATGTGGCATAAGTTTTGGCTTCTGTGAGGTGTGCTTTGTTGTGTTTGTTTTTTTAAACTATTAGACTTTGGAAGTACTCGATCGCTAGGTATAAGCATATAGCCATGGTGTTGGTGTTGGCGATCTGCCTTTATTTATTCCTCTTTTATCACACTGGGTTGAAGCTTGATGGCTATACATAGTTGTCTGTGGTATGCTTTGTTTCTCTCTTTTCTTGTTCTGTGTGCTTGCCTATATATAAATGAATGTATGTGTTAAAGTTGAGGGCTCTCCCATTTATTTTCCTGCCGTGGTTTTTGTCTTGAAGGACTACAAAAGGGGACTGCTACTTCTGGAGAGAGAACTGCAATTGTAAGTATTTACTTCTGGGAATTTTTCTAAATCTTGGGGAAAAAGAAATTCTTTAGATTAAAGCTGATTAATCTGTGAACCCAGTGTATTTGTTAAATCAGTCAGGGCCTAGTAGCAGCAAAGAGCTTTCAGTTTAAATTTAAAACGCAGAAGAGAGCTTTCTGGTTAAATTTAGACCCCAAGACTCCTTCTATCCAAGCAAGAGCTGTGGAATGCCCCCAGGAAATTGGTCACATATTCCTTAAAAGTACAAGGTACTGTGTAGGAGCCAGCTTTTAATAAGTCTTCTTTCCCTTCCTCCCTCCCCAACACTCACTCACTCACCCCTAGGATAATTGTAGTTTTATAAGTGCTTAAACCTCTCAAAGGAAAGGACGTGTCATATTCATTCTCAGGTGCAGCTGTTTATTCTCATCAGCATACATTAAGGACCTAAGATTAATTAAGCTTCAGGTGAACAAAGTACATTAAACGCATTAGGAATAGTTTTATTAGTGTAAGTATCCCTAGCAACCCTTAGTAAGTAAATAGCTTAAATATCTAAACACAACCTTAAAACTAAGATGCAGACACAAGTCCAGCAGTGAGATGGGGGTTATCCAGTCTTTTGCATTGAGTGTCACATGTAAGACTTTCTCCCAGTTGGTGAGGAGTCTTACATGTGCATTAGGTGCAAGGCGCTCTTTGATCTCAGGGAATGAGTTTGATCTCTGGAGGCAAGAGTAGCAGACTTGGAAGACATAAGGAAGACAGAAAGGAACATAGATGAGACCTACAGGGATACAGTCCTGAAGTCCCACCTCCAGTCTGGTAGCATCCCTGTTGCAATGGAGAAGAGAGAACACGTGAGAGGAGAGAATAACCCTGGTGTGGCAGGAAGTGATTCTGTAGCTAGAACCTGTCCTCCAGGTGATATAAAACCCTCTCACACCGAGGAAGTATCTCCAGGGCCATGTGCTCATGAGGAAGAGTTAGGACAGCTGTTATAGTTGGTGATTCGATCATTAGGAATGTAGATAACTGGGTGGTTGGTGGACGTGAGGATCGCCTGGTAACATGGCTGCCTGGTATGAAGGTAGCGGACCTCATGCGCCACCTAGATTAGGTCTTAGATAGTGCTGTGGGGGAATCTGTTGTCTTAGTACAAGTCAGTACCAGTGACATAGGAAAATGTGGTATTGAGGATCTGGAGGCTAAATTTAGGCTTTTAGGTAGAAAGTTGAAATCCAGAACTTCCAGGGTAGCGTTCTCCATAATGCTTCCTGTTCCATGCGCAGGACTCAAAAGGCAGACAGAGCTCCGAAGTCTCAATGTGTGGAGGAGAAAAGGGTGCAAGGATGAGGGTTTTGGATTTATTAGGAACTGGGGAACATTCTGGGGAAAGGAGGGGCTCTTCCAAAAGGATGGGCTTCACCTTAACTGGGATAGAACCAGGCAGCTGGCATTAACCTTTAAAAAGGAGATAGAGCAGCTTTTAAACTAGATAAAAGGGGAGAGCCGACAGTCACCCAAGAGCGCATGGTTTGGAACAATGTATCCTTGAAGGATACTACCAAAAGAATGAAGTAAGGGCATATCAGCAGAGAGGTTCCAATAAAGACAAAGGTAGCCCAAATGCCCTTGATTACGGAGCAGACAGAGCTTAAAAATTCCAATTTACCCCTGCCTACTGATAGCCAGATTAATATGAATAAAATACACTCTAAAATGCATGTATGCAAATACTAGAAGTCTAAAAAATAAGATGGGAGAGTTAGAATATATAGCACTAAATGAGAGGTTAGATATCATTGGAATATCAGAGACAAGGTGGAAGGAGGACAACCAGTGGGACACTGATATCTGGGTACAAACTATATCGTAATGATAGAGCTGATCAAATTGGTGGAGGGGTGGCGCTCTATGTTAGAGAGGGCATTGAGTCACAAAGGATTAAAGTTTTGCAAGAAACAAAAATTTGCTGTAGAATCTCTATGGATTGAAATTCCATGTAAAAAGGGGAAGGCGATAGCAGTGGGGGTGTACTGGCCAGAATGAACAAATGGATGATGAAATGCTCAAAGAAATCAGGGAAGCTAACAAAAGTTAGCACAGTAATAACAATGGGTGATTTCAATTCCTCTGGTATTGACTGGGTCAGTGTCACAGCAGGCAGATTTGGTGCAAGAGATAAGGGTGTTGGGGCCACTTGGCAATAGTGATCATAGCATGATCGTGTTTGATTTAATTAATGGAGGGGGGATGGTAAGGAAATCCACAGTACTACCTTTTAACTTTTGAAAAGGAGACTATGATAAAATGAGGAAAATAGTTAAGAAAAAACTAAAAGGAGCAGTTGCAAAGGTTAAAGACTTATATCAAGCTTATGTGTTGTTTAAAAATACTATCTTGGAAGCCCAGACCAGCTGTATTCCATGCTTTAAGAAAAGTGGAAAGAAGTCAAAAAAACTGCCAGCATGGTTTAAAAGTGAGGTCAGAGAGGCTGTTGTTGCCAAAAAAGCATCTTTCAGGAAATGGAAAAAAGAGCCAAATGACGAAAACTGGAAAGAGCACAAGTACTGGCTAGTTAAATGCAATGCATTGATTGGGCAGGCAAAGAGAGAATTTGAGAAGAAGCTTGCTGTGGAAGCAAAAATATGTAATAAAGACTTTTTCAAGTACATTTGTAGCAAAAAACCTATGAGAGAGTCAGTTGGACCATTAGATGATAGAGGGGTAAAAGGGGCATTAAGAGGGGACAAGGCCAAAGCGGAGAGACTGAATGAATTCTTTGCTCGGTCTTTACTGAAGAAGATGTAGGGATGTTACCCATGACTGAAGTGGTATTTAAAGGTGATACTGCGGAAGAAATGAAAGAAATATTGATAAACCGGGAAGATGTATCACAACTATTTGATAAACTGAAGAAAAGCAAATCACCTGGACTGAATGGTATACATCCAAGGGTGTTGAAAGAACTGAAATATGAGATTGCAGACCTGCTATTAGTAATCTGTAAATTATCATTAAAATCATTTGTAATACCTGAAGATTGGAGGATGGCCAATGTAATGCCAATTTTTAAAAAGGGTTCCAGGGGTGATCTGGGAAAATACAGACTGGTGAGCCTGAAGTCAGTACCGGGAAAAATGGTAGAAACCATCATAAAGAACAAAATTACCGAACATGTAGATAGTCATGGCTTAATGGGAGACAGCCAACATGGCTTTAAACAAGGAAGATCTTTTCTTACTAAGCTGTTATGTTTTTTTGAAGGTGTGAATAAACAGGTAAACAAAAGTGAGTCAGTTGATATAGTGTATCTGGACTTTCAGAAAGTCTTTAACAAGGTCCCTCATCAGAGACTTTTGGCAAAACTAAAAAATCATGTGATAGGAGGCAGTGTACTATTGTGGATAGAAAGATAGACAGCAGAGGGTAGGGCTAAATGGCCAATTTTCCAAATGGAGAAAGGTGAATAGTGGAGTACCCTAGAGATCTGTGCTGGGTCCGCTGTTTTTGACATATTCATAAATGACCTTGAAAAGGGAATAACGAGTGAGGTTATCAAATTTGCAGATGACACAATACTATTTAAAGTTGTTAAAACCCATGAGGAATGTGGAAAACTGCAAGAGGATCTTGATAAATTGGAAGACTGGGCATCGAAATGACAGATTAAATTTAATGCAGACAAGTGCAAAGTTATGCACCTAGGAAAGAAAAACCCAAACTATGGTTGCACGATGCAAGGTTCCATATTGGGACCCGCCACCCAGGAAAAAGATTTATGCGTCATTGTGGATAACATGTTAAAACCTTCTGCCCAGTGTGCAGCGGTGGCCAAGAGAGCAAATAGAATGCTAGGTATCATAAGGAAAGGAATGGAAAATAAAACAAAGGATATTATAATGCCTCCGTATCATTCCATGGTGCGACCGCACCTTGAATATTGTGTGCAATTCTGGTCGCCGTATCTTAAAAAGGATATAGCGTTATTAGAAAAGGTACCAAGAAGAGTCAGCAAAATGGTAAAGGGGATGGAAGGATACTCCTATGAAGAGAGGCTAAGAAGGATAGTGTTCTTCAACCTGGAAAAGAGACAGCTGAGAGGAGATATGATAGAGGTCTATAAATTAATAAATGGAGTGGAACGGGTAAACATAGATCGATTGTTTACATCATCAAAATATAGAAAGACTAGGGGACATGCAATGAAGCTACATGGAAACTTATTTAATACTAATAGGAGAAAATATTTTTTCACTCAACTTGTAATCAAATTCTGGAATTTGTTACCGGAGGATTTAATAAAAGTTGTTAGTGTAGCTGGTTTTAAAAAAGTTTTGGACAAGTTCCTGGAGGAAAGGTCCATAAACCATTATTAAAAGGGACCCAGGATACCACTGCTTGACCCAATACAAGCATTGAGGAACCTGTGTCTTTTGTGGAAACTGCTAGGTACTTATGAACTAGATTGGCCACTGTTGGAAACAGGATACTGGGATTCATGGACCTTGGTCTGACTCAGTATGGCATATCTTATGTTCTTATGTATATTTTACTTATGTTCTCTTATCTGTTACAGTATGCGTTTGGCTATGATGGATCTCATTACCCCCTGAAGAAGTGAAAAGCTGGAGATGGCGGCTATAGTGACGTAGAGATCCACAGAGCATACAATTTTCAGCTACCAGATAAGTGATTCTGCCCAAAGCTCCGCCCTAACTTCGTGGCATCCTCCTCCTGTTCTTCCCACTGGGATCCCATCTCCTATGGGCAGAAGAGAAGACTCCTATCTGCCTGTGGGAGACCATATCCCTATGGGCAGACAGAAAGAATCTTTGCCGTGATTGCGACCATTCCCTTCTCTTCTGCCTATGGGAGATGAGATCCCACAGGCCGGCAACCTGTATTGAGACCATGATCGCAGCCTTCTCCTCCTGTCCTGCCCATGGGGATCTGATCTCCCATGAACAGATAGAGGGAGTTATTGCGGTGATTGTGGCTGCTCTCATCTCTTCTGACCATGGGAGATGGAATCCCCTGTGAGCAGAATAGAAGGAGAAGGCTACAGTCATGGCATTGATGCAGGTTGCGGCTGGCAGGAAACATTTGGGTGGGGCCATGGCCCGTATGACCGTCCCCATTCCTATTCTTATGCCATGCACTCTCATCACTACAGATAGCGTGGGTGCAAAACACCTCCTCAAGAGGAAGCATTAAGTTAATGTGGACACTTTAAAAAAATACCTGATCCCACTAGAAACATAGTGAACCCCTCCCACTCCTCTTGACAGGCATCACCGTCACCCTCAAGCCCCTGACTAGCTCCACTTTAACCCCTTCGATTTCTCCAATAGCATTGCCTCCCCTCTCAATGAACATGTCTCTCACACCCCCCATGCCCCCTTCCAGAGGGTCCCAAACACCATGGGATTTCCCAGTCGTATAGTGATGGGGAAGGAGTGATCCATGGATGATGCTGCCTCGTTGCCATTCTAGATACAAAATGGCATTTCTGACCCCTAGCAGTAGTCTCACATCCCTACTTGAAAGTGCGTTGCTCATTCTTCTCAAAGATTACATACATTCTCTTCCCTACTTCACTGTTTGCTGTTACCTTTTCACCTCCCTGTCCACCTAAGGAAGTATCTTAGTTTCCTTAATCCTGACAGCAGTACAGGGCAATGCTAATTTCTCATACACTTCACAGCATCAGCTATTCATCCAACCATCACTAACTCATAGATATGTACCACCTGAACTCAAGTCAGCTTCTCTCTGTCCTGTCAGGAAAGGAGCATTCAATGACATCAACCAAACATCCTCCTATAGCCCCATAGCCAGCCTCCCATTCTTGACCAAGGTATTGGAAAAAATCGTATGCAGACAACTCCAGGACTACATAGACATGAATTACCCACTAGATCACCAACAATATGATTTTAGACCATGCCACAGAATAGAGTCACTCATGACTGTTCTACTTGACAATCTTATCAAAGGCATTGATAAGCCCAAATCTGGTTTCATCCTCATTTTTCTTGACATTAAAGCAGCATTCAACTCTATCCCTCATAACCTCATAATACAATGACTCCAATCAATTGGCTTATCAAATAACCCCCCCCCCCTCCTGCCTAACAGACAGCAAACTGCAAGTCAGAATAAACCAGAAAAATTCAACCCCATACACTCAAACCCAAGGAGTCCCTCAAGGCTCAACCTTCTCAGCCTTACTGTTCAACCTCTTTCTATAACCATTAAGTACCAAAATTAAATCCTGCAACATCCTGTACCACATCTATGTGATGATATAATGATTTAAACACCTATTAATACAAGAAGCCTCAGTATCACACCCATAACAAGCTGCTTTTCCACACTCTGTAACTGGCTTAAAAGTCAGAACCTAAACATAAACCTAAAAAAGATGGAGGCCACGTTCATTACCAGAGACACTAGCTTCACACCACCTGCCTATTGATGGAACACATATCCAAGTGAAACAATACATACGATACCTTGGAGTTATCATAGATCAGCACTTCACCTTCAAAACAGACATATGAAACATAACACAGACCATATATTTCAAGCTAAAAACAATCAAGAATCTTAAGCCACTCCTAACAGACCATGACTTCCGATCTGTCCTTCAAGCAACAATATTCCCCCACATCGATTACTGTAATATCATCTTCCAAAGCATACCAAACTCAACCATCCTCCCCCTCCAACTTGCACTTAATACGGCTGCACAAATTCTCTTCAATTCAGAAAGATCAGACCATGTCACACCTCTCCTCATGCAACTACATTGGCTTCCCATGGCTGAGAATATAAAGTTCAAATCCATACAACATTCAAAATCCTAAATGACTTTGCTCGCGAGCACCTACAAACCTTGATCCAGATCACACCTGATAACAGAGGATGACAAACACAAGGAACATGCCACAGACACCATCGATGTTCAAGAAAACCAGCATCACTCCATCTCTCTCTACGCATTGCTAATTTGGAACTCTATCCCAGAAAATCTAAGGACTATAGCTTCCTTCAGGAAAGCTCTCAAAACCCACATATTCAAAGAATGCTAACCATCAACATAACCCCCAGCAGTTTTCACCTACCCTCCAACCTTCCCCCTTGAAAACCTCTAAATCCCACAACCCCAGCCCCCACAATATATGAATGTAAATAGTTACTCTCCATTTACATGTATCAAAGTTCTCCAAGTTGGCTACCCTGTTTATTGTAAATGTTGTGTTTCAATGTAAACCGTTTTGACCGAAGGATAAAGCGGTATAGAAAAGCTGTTAAATAAATAGTCTCACTTGTAAGACCTCTAAATTTGAGCAATACTCATTGACCATGTGGGCTCAATGTCTCTGTGGCATCATAATCTAAGACACCCTCCCTCAGAGTCTCCACTTTCACAATTTGGCTCTGTCTACCTTTCCATTTCTTCTGAACCTAGCTTTCCCCCAGCAAATAATCTTACCTTGCATGGCAAATAATCCAGTCTCTTCATTTCTTCACTCCACTTGGTGTTTTTTCCAGAGCCAGACATGATCATGTCGTGCAGTGCATGTGCCACAACATACACAGCATTATACACACTATAGCTGTTCCCAAAATATTTAGTGTCACAAGAATTGAAAAAATAAGATGTGACATTGCAGGATCTTTTGACGTTTTCTGGGCACTCACTGGCACAAAGGCCAGCCCACCATAGCCGAGTATAATCATCGTTTGGAAGCCGGGCAAGGTTCACCTCCTGGATAAATTTTAAAAAGTTTGGCACATTCTTCTTTACAATGGAAAATGACAAGGTGCTGTTCTTCATGCTGCGTCCTTCTGGAAAGGTTGATGGCAAATCCAAATAGGTTTTAGTGATCCAGACCTTGCCAGAAACCTGAAGAAAATTGACATGGTAGAGAAGATTCCATGTGTCCTCTACATTACAGTAGACAATGATCACATTAATTAATGACTTATGGATGGTCTCATTGATTTTATGTATCCTTTCTGGTGGCAAAAAATTGCTCCGAGTGTGACTGAAGATTTCTGTAAATGCAATGCAACCGCCGTTCTGCTCAAGCCCTTCTCTCAAGATCTGGACAGCCCTCAGATTACTGTCATCATCAGACACAATGATACCGACCCATTTCCAGTCAAAATGCTTCAGTAACTTGACAATCCCAGCACAGAGGTGCTGCTCACTGGGGACAGTCCGGTAGAAATAAGGAAACTTAACAGTGTCACTCATAAAAAGATTCTGTGAGCTATAACTGATCTGTTAAAAGGATAATTAAATCAATCATCATCTTTGTCATTCTGAGATTACATCATAAAGCACATTATACATATTTAGAACATATTTATACTCAGGGCCAGCAGCAGTACCATTAGGCGACTAGGCATTTGCTTAGAATGCCAATAGTAGGAGGGTGTCCATTGCTACCACTGCCGCCCCTCTTCAGGACCTGCAGTGGTGTCAATTACCCTAAACAGAGATGCAGTGCTAGTTTATGGTAAGCACTGCATTGCTGTTCCTGCTTCCGTCCCGATGCAAGCTTCCTGTTGACTGAGGAAGCTACCTTTGGCAGCTGTTAGCACTTTCTTTCCCCAGTTTGTGTGGGTGGTCTTTTTAACTTTGATTAACTGACTTTTTTGCATGTTCATGCAATCATTAAGAAATGTCGGATACATCCAATTTCATTTCTATTTTTAATATGAGACTGATAAGTCTTTGGTTTTCCCCTATTTCCCTTACTTTTTAACTTAAAATAACTGCATCATGTTGAATGTCATTCTTTTGAATGTAATAATAAATATTCCCAATGATGATGTACAAATGATCAAAAAGAAAATCACCAATGATGTATCAATCTCAAAAACCTTGAATATACTGTGTCGGGTATCCCAGCAGGAGATGGGGAATGTGCTCAAACTTGGAGGCTGATCATGCCCATTTTAATCAAATATTCGGTTTAAACCCACAAAATGAAACTACTTAGTTTAAATCCAGACAGTGATTTTCTTTTTGATCATTCTTTTGAATGTGATTGGCCAAAATGTCATGATTGTAATTCATATACCTTTTTTTCTGTAGGTCTGAAGCCAGAATGTCACAAAATAGCTTTTTGTTTTCTTTACAAACCAAAGACTTATCAACCACCCCCCCCCCTCCCTCCTCGTAGTATACTCCATTTGGTGCTGGTTTGAGGACTGTGCATGACAGGGGGGGGGGTGTTGATTGTTAATTTGGAATGGCCCTATATATTAAGATGTCTTTTATGTGCCTTTTTGTAATTTGAAATGCTGCTGGTTGAAGGCAAACTGAGCTAATCAGGCATGGACAGATGGAGTCTTTAACAGAGCTGTCCTTATGAATATGTTTTTTAGTTATTAGTAATATGAAAATTTAGTTTGGTTCTTACTCTCTAGACATGAGAAATCTAAAGGTAGGATTACTTAACACATGCTCATTATGTAAAAAGCCATCAGTACTTGCTGACCTTGGCTGTCAATAAACTCTCCAGCTTCGTGGTTATGTTCAGACGATGCTGCTTATTTGCAGGACACCTGTCCATTGGGTTTTTAATTTCTCCACTGGGATAGACAATGGAAGCGAGGGGGTGGTGTTGCCATTATGCAGCTTCACTTAAGGTTATTCGTCACTATTTATGCTCCCTCTGATGTGCTTTTCATCTTGTTATCAGGGTCTTTTTCTCTTTTTGGTTTGCTAGCTTATCATCCCCCCTCCCCACAGCAACCTTTTCAGGATTATACATCATTAGTAGCCAACGTTTTAGTGGCCCTTCGTCAGCTATTGGTGTTTAGGGATGTCAGTGTTCATGTGACAAACCTCATAGAAACTACCTCTAGAGAATTCCTTCTCATTATGGAGAACTTGGAACATTCCAGTTAGTATACTCAGCTACTTATCAGGCTGGCCATGTGCTAACTCTGGATTATGTTACTGATCTAAACTTGATTCCAGCAAATAGTCCTTTCTTGTATTCCATTGCCCTGGATGGATCATATGTTGTTGACCTTCACTTTGACATGTCAATATACAAGACTGATTTCCAGTGTGATTAGGAAACACCATTCTTTGGAGTCTGAGAGTCTTCTTGATTCATTTCCTGAATTTCCATCTGACTTTTCTAGACTTTATTTAGACAAACAGTTTTGGATTTGGGATAATATATAATCCTCTTTTCTTAGCAGAACAGCTCATCTCCAAGAAAGAACCTGTTCACAGAAGAATGTAATGCTTGATTTAATTGCCCCTGCCATTTGGAACTCCTTTCCCTCTGATATCTGGTTAGCTCCATCACTTTCATCCTTTAGATCACTGTTGAAAACTCATTTGTTTAATATGGCTTATGATTTATCTGTTTAAAATTTGGTTGTCTATTATAATTTTAAACTGGCTGTAATCACTGTAGATTATAGTTTAATTGATTAGCTATTATTTAATGTTGTTATTTTGATTTGTCATTCATCTTTTGTCCTTTTTGTTTCTTCTTCGCATGATGTTACAGTTCTTAATGGCGCTCCTTTCCTGACTTTTGCTTTTATTGTATTTTTAGACTTTGTTGTACATCGCTCTGATGAGACCCCTTGAAGGGTGGTTTATCAAGCACAATAAACCATAACCAATCTGGGTCTTTTGTCCTTGAAAAGGCAGCTTTGTTGAGCATAAGAATCCTTCACCATCCACTTTAGCTTTGAGGGAATGATATAAACAAATGTGATATGTTAGTTTTACAATGTAATATAATGCTTGTATTCCATGCATTCACCATTCTGTAATATAATTTTGTATGTAATAACTCTCTGACTCCCTTGCTGTATGTCTGCATCCTGGGAAGGGAAAGTACCTGGCTAGTAATACAAAGCCTGTCACAGGTGCAGAAGTACAAAGAATGACAAGTTATATTGTGAACCACTTTGATTGAAGGATAAGGTGCTATCTGATAACATAGAACCTACAGCGAATTAGCACCAGCAAGTAAATTGTCCGAACTGTAAATAATTTACCCCAGTTACCTCCATGTTAAAGCCCTGTTATCTGTAAACATAGGCCAGACTTGTCTGACCAAGTGTTATATTGTTTTAATGTAAACCGCACTGATGACAAAGAGCACGGTATATAAGAACTGTTAAATAAATAAATAAAAAAGAAGTAGAGTGAGATAAGTATTAACCAATGAATTATTGACATGCTGGAATAGTATGTAATGATTTTCTGACTTCCTTTACTGTATGTCTGCATTCTGGGAATAGAGACTGCATGGTTAATAACACATAGCCTGATACAGGTGTATAAGTATTAACCAATGAATTATAGACATGCTGAAAGAAGGCGAGGACATAGTATACTATAAAAGAACTGTGAAACAGAGGGTGTGTGTGAATGCTCATTCAAGCATTTCACCCTTCCTTGCAAGAAAGTAATTAAAATAACTCTGCCTCACTGAGGAGTCTGTTATTGTGTAAAAAGTTATGTTTTCTTACAGGAAGGATGTAGAACCTTTTATAAGAAGAAGATTATAACACCAAAAGGTTCTATTTTAGTATCTGTATCTGAATTCAAGAAAGTATGGGACAAGTATAGAGGTTCTCTGAGGGAAAGGAAGGAAATGTAGAACTAAATAGCTCTTACGGATGGGCAGACTAAATAGGTTTGTTATGGTTTTTATCTGCCATCATTTTCTATGTTTCCATGATAAGTTGATTCTAAAAGTCATCCTAAAAAGCTATTTCAATTGCTATCTTTTTTGTTCCCCCTTAAGCTGCCCTTTTCTAATTCCACCAGTAATGTAAGGTCAAGTCACTATGCAATTTTCCTTTTAAACAGGCTTTCTAAGCTGCTGAGTTCACTGTTCCCAGGAGTCTCCTTCACTCAATTGCTTATGGGACAGGCCGAGATCCTGATTCCATAGTTACAGGTACCACTTTGTCCTTTTTTCTCTTCTCTATGAACATTAATGGTAGAAGGGCCCATTACTAAACTTTTCTTTTCTTGCTTACATCCTGCCCCTTCCTTTTTAATGAAAAAGCTTGTTCCAAAATTGCTACCACTTATTATTCTTCTACTTCAGACAACCCTTTCTCAAAGTAATGTAACACCATTCTCGAAATATGTGGTCATCGTTCCACTATTAAAAGACCCTAAATTGGGTGTTACTCTTTTCATAAACTATTGGCCCATCTCTAATTTATTTTTTTTTCAGCAAAACCCTTGAAGAAGGTAGTTTTGGATAAGCGTGTTCCTTATTTGGAGAAGTCTCATGCACTTCATTTAAGGCAATCTGGCTTTAGGATCCATCACCATATAGAGGCCCTGCTTTGCTTACAAACCTGATGAGTGAGATACGCTTTTTGTAAGAGGGGTAGGTCAGCCCTTTTGGTCATTCTTTGGTCTTTTACTATATAGACCACTCTGTTCTACAACATTTAGGAGTGGAGTGGAGTGGAGGAGTGGCCTAGTGGTTGGGGCAAGGTACTTCAGGTCAGAAAGTCAGAGGTTCAAATCCCACTAAAGGACAACAACCTTGGGCCAGAAGGACTGGGGTTTCTAGTCCCACAGGTGCTCCTTGTGGTCTTGGGCAAGCCACTTAACCCTCCATAGCCCATGTTCCCTGTAAACTAGTTATCTCCAAGTTATAATGCCCTGTTCAATGTAATTTCAGTTTTTTCAATGTAAACCGCACTGATGCAGAATAGCACAGTATATAAGAGAATATAAATATAAATAAATTAGGAGCAGCAGGTACAGCCTTATCCTCATTTATTTTCTATCTTGATACGTGCACCTTTATAGTCAGAAAAGGAGATATGCCTTCTCAACTGTACACATGCCTATAGGTGGATTTCCCCAGGGTTCTTTTGTCCCAATTCTCTTTAATATCATTTAGCCCCTTTAGCTTCAATTATCCAGTTCTTTGGTTGCAGTAAATATATTTATGCAAATGATGTGCACATCTTGTTTCCCTCTGAATATTGGACCACAGACATTACTCGAGTTGAAACATGTCATTAGTAATTGGCACTTGGCTTCAAAAGTCAAAATTCATCTCAAACATTCAAAAATGCAAAGCTCTTTACTTAGGTCACACATCTACCATTCCCAAAGTGGCTCCTCAGATCAGCAGTTTCATGCTTTCATAACATTAATTTATTTGAACTTTAGATTTTCTTTTGGATTCAACATTATTGAATTAGGGCAAATAAATCTAAGCTAGCTTTACCAGATGTCTGACTCCTCCTTTCAGTACTAGTGATTCCAAAAATAGATTACTGCAATACCTTAATAAAAAGATTGCACCTAGTCCACACTACAGCAATTAAGTTGCTAGACGGGGCAATGCATATTGAGTGAGCCTCTCTGCTCCTTGCTGCACAACATTGACTGCCAGTTTCATATGACCTGCAATTTAATATTCTTCTTAGTCATTGGGCGCTGCATTTTGACCAGCCTCAGTAATTTGGTAATTATCTTATTCCTTACACTCCCCCCCTCTGGAAGTCTGCTTCTATCACAAGCAGATCTTTTCAACAATTTTTCCTCCTAACCAAATTAAGTGCAAGTTAACCCGTCATTTTGATTTTGTAGTTCTGGCTCCTTCTCTATGGAGCACTCGTCCTATACATCTTCGTTAGGAGCAATCATCTGATAAACTTCACGAGGGACCGAAAACTTTTTTTTTATTTCCATAGGCTTTTCAGTGGCTTTAAGGGGTTGCTGGGGGTGGGGGAGAGGAGGTGACTCTCTGCATTATACATAATTATTTTTTGTATATTAATGGATTATTTTTGAGATTCATTGGGAGCATTTTCAGCAGCACTGGTCACTACTGTTAAAACAGCTGGCTGTTGCTGTTTTAAGCTAAACCCAGATATTCAGTACAGGGCCATATCCAGTAATCAGCACTTAATATCCAGTTTGCACAATTTGTTTTTTTGGAATTTGGCCAGCCGCTGTATTCACAGAAAAAACAGGATCTCACATGCTGTGGATTGGACAGAGAACTTTATCGTAAACTGCTAGGTCAGCCCGACACATGTTTCGGCCAAACGACCTTCTTCAGGGGAAAATGACGTCTAGGAGAGGATGAAACACAAATGAAAATAAAAATCAGCCATGCATAAGCAGTGTAACATTCATATAAAGTGATTAAAAACAGTAAAGCCATGCATATTGAAACCAAAAACAAACACAAATAATCAAAAAGCAATGGAAATGCTGCATAATTCACCATTAAATTATATACTTATACAATAAGACAATAATAAATAAAAGGAATGGCAAAAAAGAGCCATATGTCGATAAATGAACAAAACCATAAAACCTATAAAAAACATATTTGCCAGCAACTGTATTCAGCCATTAACCCCTATACTGCTAGAACTACACTGGCTCCCCATAAATAACCGAATCAAATACAAAATACTACTAACAACCTTCAAACTACTAAACGATATTGCCCCCTCCCATCTATCCACACTCCTCCACGCCCCAAATGATTCAAGAGCCCGCAGACTAAATGCAACCCTCTCACTAGAGCTACCAAAAACATTCACGAAGACTAAAAACTCCACCAGTGCCAGAGCCTTCACATTCACCGCCCCCACACTCTGGAATGACCTCCCAATAGACATCCGAATCATAAAGGACCTCTCCCAATTCAGGAAAGAACTCAAGACATACCTATTCTCTGAGCATTTCGGAATCCCCTACCCTCCAAGTCCAGCCACACAGCGTCCACAGGCACACAAACAAAAAACCTGCAGAAACACAATTAACACACACAACTCCTTCTTCAAACAGCCTCCCCAAAGACACCCCAAACAACCCACGAAAAAATGGAAATAAATTCCATCACACACACACACACACACACACACACACACACACACACACACACACACACTTGAATAGTGAATTCTATACACCATAAATCATGTATCCCAACCTTTTGTAAATAACATCTATAAATAGCAATGTCAGCTCGCTGACATTCCCCTGTAAATCCAGTAGTATACACCCTGTAAATAGTTTTAACAACTTACTGTTCTGTTTTATGTAAAAAGTTAAAAAGTTATATGTAAAAAGTTAAAAAGTTCTTGTTCTATGTAACGTTATACGAATGTATACAATTGTTCCATGTAAACCGCCCCTGATCTCTGGAAGGGGCGGTATAGAAGAAATAGATAAATAAATAAATAAATAAAAAACTGGATTGCAAAAGCACCTAAAGTTAGGACAGTCTTTCACCTGTACTAACTTTAGGCAGTTCAAAGCTAACCTGTTAGGTCTGTATATCAACACTAACCCAGAGATAATAACTTATACTTGCATAATCATTATTAGGGGTTGGGTCAGTGGTTGGATTAAGCCGGTTCAGCCCAGTTCAGGCCAAACATGACGTTGCAACACTGGCACTGCAGTGGTGGGAATTCCCCACACTTGAAAGTAGCTTGATGGCATTGGGGGATTGTGGCATCGAGGCAAGCCCCCGATGCCATCAATCCACTGTTGGATGGGGGGAAATGGGGCAGCTGGGCCACCAGGGAATAGCTCTCTCGATGTGGATAGCAGTGGTCTGAATGTGCGTCTACTGCATGTGGTACTGCTAGCCGCACATCCCACCACTGCCCAAATGGACCGAACTCATTCCTGGATGGTTTGGATCCCACCACTGGGTTGGGTCCCTTTAAAAGCTGACACTATATAATTCAAAGACTGTGGCATCCCCATTCTGATAGACCAGAATGGCACACAGGAAAGCACCATATTAGCTTCATCAGACGGGGTGTTTTGAGGTCAGTATCACCAGCTGGGTTAACAGTACAGTTAAGGTTAGATATTTAGATACAGTCACTATTTAGGGGATAATAACTGATAATGTTCCTAAGTTGAACAACAGTGGATGCTTTGGAGGAGTAATGTTCTGTATGACCACAAAAATGTTCTCAGTTTTACGAAGCTTAGGGGTTTAAATGTCAAGCATATGGATTATAATAAATGGTAGAATACAAGTATTTTTTTTTTTAAAAAGCACACTGTTCTTTCTCCTCTTTTAATAGTAATAGTGGGTCACTCCCTGATGCAGCCCCAGCAAAAAGCAGATAGCATCGCTAATAGCATCACAGTGGAGTGGTGCCAGTAATGTGGAAGTTCCGTTAAAGGAACCAATTAAGCTGTATTATATATGTACAGTGCTGGCCATGCCTACAAATGCTTGAATGTTTGAATATAATGACGTTTTTACAGACCTGGGATGTGGCATAAATGAGCTGTAATAGTAGCATGAATATTTGAAGCCTAGAATTATCGGACTCTGACAGTGCTGAGGTCCTGTGTATATTTTCATTAATGTGGTTAATAGTCCCCAGCGTTTGTAATGCTCTTACCTGTGGGTAGTGATAAATCTTGAACAGAGCGGATATCTGACTTGAGTCCTCTGGTGCAAGGCCTTCAATGACAGCAGCCAGCGTGCCAGATATTTTACATCTATAATTAGGGATCCAGGTGTCCATACCTGAAAATATATTCATAGCGGCTCTAAACACGAAGAATGGATTGTCAAAAGATTCATAAAGGTGGAAACCCAGCATGACGTTAGGTAAGAGCTCTGAGCTATTGTTAATCTCCTCCACTGCAGAAACAAAGGCCAAGTAGTCATAGTAGTTAAAGGGTACAAAACTGTAAGGACAATAAACACCAGACAATGAAAAATCACCACTCGCTGAAAGATAAATAGAACTTGGTCATTAATTGTAGTATTGACAGAAATAGATAGAGAAATCCCACATTGCAAGCTAAATTCTCACTCCATATCATTCTGCTAGACCATTTCAGACTAGTGGGTTGTGTTCCCCTATCAGCAGATTAGTGGAGACAAAGAACCAATGCAAAGCCCAGGTTTCAATGACATCACTCCTATGCCTTCATTCTCCTCAGCCACCAGAGGTCTCTTCAGTATTTGTCTCAAGCAGATGATGGATAGATCTTCTCCTCTCTAAAGACAATCTGAAGATTGAGAGGAAAAGATTGATTAAACACTCATGAATGACCACCTTGAGGGTGACTCTCTCAGATGAGTGTGATGTGGGAGGCTCCACTAGACTGCAGTCTTTTCAGTAGCCATATAAGAAGGGAAAATTGGTTCAGCTCCACAAACTTATCATGATAAGAGCCTGTTGAGTAGCCAGAAAATGGAAAGATTTAGAAGGATCTGGAAGAGTGCAGCAGCCTCACACAACCTCCACACACCCTCTCTTCTCCTCTGTCTCCACTGCTCTCTCCCAAAGATTGCAAAAGGCTCTCAGAGGGATCTGCCTGCCAGCCACATTAGACACAGTACTGCAAAGCCAGTAAAACAGTTTCAGGGGAGCAGAGCTGAGCCCAGTATGGATTCTCTGCCGGGCTCTCAGGGGGTGAGTACCAAGGCTTGACCTCATCATTATCCTTGTTGGAGGCTCCCAATTTCTTCTTCTTTGGACGCATTTCAGGGTGGACCACTGGTGACCACTGGCATGGTGTACAGGTTTCCCACCATTTTCTGCAAATGTTAGTAGTGTTTTTACCTATTGTGCGCCTGGCTAGCACACATTCCACCCAGGTGGCTTCAATATGCATTCCTTTCCTAGCACCTGTAACATGCATTCCAAAAAAAGTGTAGTTAACGTGCTCCTTTTGGGCCACCACGGCCTTAGCGCATGCTGTTGTGATATTTGCCTTAACTCTGTATATCCTCTTCCAGGAAACATAGTTTGACCTGTGGCAAGTGTGGTGCCTTATCTCCGGATTCTGGATTCTGCTCTTTGCGTGGCAGCTTCTGAGTCATCCCTGGATGGGAGATACAGTAAGCCCAGTCTGAGGTGATGATCGGTGCTATAGGTAAGGATATCCAGCCAGCTAGAGGGCATGGTGACAGTGCTATGAGCTGCACCTCATCCTCTAGGGAGTCTGCGGCAACTGTGTCCCCTGGTGTTAGGGGGTCATTTCCAAGAGGAGAGCTTCTGGACTCCGGATTGTCCTCCCCAGAATTCTTTAGCATGGAAATTCAGTCCCTGCGGCCTCTGGGTACCCCTGGGCATAGTCTCATCGAGGGTAGGCTGAGAGTGGAAGCCCTGTTTGATTGCCTTTGGATAAGTGTCCCCGGCAAGGGGTGCTCCCTGGAGATGGGAAAACAGCTGTTTGAGATTTTGACTGTGATTTGGATTCAGATGGCTCAGTACTGGGCTCTGACGTGGATGAAGAAGAACTCTAACCATCAGAAGTTTCTGAAGACGACAAAGTGAGCTGCCTGTTCCAGAAGGAGGAGCTGAATGCATTGCTTGCCAGGGTCTCATCCGCCTTGAACTTGATGGATGCTTCTGACATGGAGCAGGAGCTGAAGGTGCATACGCTCCTTCAAGGAGTGTGGAAATCCACTACGGTCTTCTCCTTCCCAGATGTGATCAGGGTTTGATCCAGTCAGAGTGTGGCTCTCCCGATTCTCTGCTTAATGGATTAAGAGTATGTAGGAAGATCTATGCTCTCCCAGAGAAGAAGTGTGTTGAATCGTTTGGTATTCCCAAGATGGATGCACAAGTCACAGCGGTTACCAGACGGACCACCATTCCTGTGGAAAGCGGATTGGCATTCAAGGATTTTCTGGACTGTAGGGTAGATTTTTTGTTGAAGAGCTAGTTTGCCGTGGTAGCTGCTATTCTGAAGCTGGCAGTATGTGCCAGCTTGACATCTCAAACCCTGCTCCAGTGGATTCAGACTCTTCCACTGGATGATACTACCCCTCTTTTGGAGTCAGCTACAGTCTTTCTTTCTGATGCCATGTCTGACCTGGTACATGGGCAGGGATGGTGCCCTGATGATGGTGTCATGGTATTGGATTTGGCTCTGGCAATGGGCAGTGGACTCATCTTCCAAAACCTGGTTAGCCCAACTGGCTTTTAAGAGGCAGCTTCTCTTTGGAGCTGATTTGGAGAAGCTGGTGAAGGACCTGGATGAAATGAAATGAAATCTTATTGTTTTCTGGAAGACAGGTTCAGGGGGATAGTGATGTGGGCTGGTGCCTCTCTTCATCAGCCTCCACCCATCCTCCAAGGGCACACTGGCTGGATCCCTGGGGTTCTCGGGGTTTTCATCATTACTGACTGTGAAAATCTTTCTTCTGGGCTTTGGGCTCATTCTCAGTCCTTTGGTGGAACGCATAGGCCTAGGGACTCTGTCCCCTCTTGAGGAGGACCCTCCCAGAGTCCACACTTGGGGGCCTATTCCGTTGCCTTTTTTTCGGGAATGGACCCAGGTTACCAAGGATCGCTGGGTGTTAGACGCCATTCTGTTCAGCTATGTCCTGGAATGCAAAGAGCCAATTCCAGATGTCTTTGTCATCTCCCTTTGTGGGTCTGTAGTCAAAAGTGCTACTGTGTGGACCACCTGGGATAATTTGCTGTGCCTAAAGGCAGTGGTGCATATCCCCCCCCCCAAATTAGCGGAGAAAGGACTGATAATCTATTTCATGGGCCCGAAAAAGGACTGTTCCTTCCAGCCCATTCTGGACCTCAAGAGGGTCAATGAGTATTTGTATGTCCTGTGCTTCCAAATGGAAACCTTGCGCTCCATGATTCAAGAAGTGCGCCAAAGAGAGTGCTTGGCTTCTCTGGATCTGGCCAAGGCATATTTTCATATCCCGATCCAGGCATATTAGGCAGAAGTATCTGCATTTTGCTATGCTTGGCTCTCACTATCAGTTTGACACCCTCCCTTTAAGGCTATCCACTGTCCTGAATATGTTCTCCAAGGTCACGACGGTGGCGGCACCAAGGTATCTATGTCCATCCATATCTGGACTACCGGCTCATCCGGTCCCGTTTTCTTTCAGAAATGTCTTCAGTGGCATCTTGAGTGGTGTTTATTTTTTTTTTTGAAAGCCTCGGCTAGGTGATCAACCGAGAAAAGAGACAGATGTTGCCTTTCCAGTCCCTGGAGTTTCTGAGAGCACATTTGGACACTCAAATGGGCAGAGCTTTCCTTCCAGAGGAGAAGTCAAAAGACTGTTGGATTGCCTGGTGCTGTTCTGTGTGCAGCAGGCTCCCAGAATCTGGGATTATCTTCAGCTTCTCGGATTGATGCTGGCGACCATAGAGATGGTGTCATGCGGTCATGCGTGCGTGTTCAGTGGTCCTTGCTGACTCGGTGGTCCCTGAGTTCTAAGGAGTTAAAGCATAGGATCCTGCTCCCATTGATGGTGAAGTCCAGCTGCAGTGGTGGCAGCAGCCCTGTCATCTGAAGATGGGCATGCTCTTGGGTGATTTCTCCTAGATCCTCCAGATGATGGATGCCAGTCTCTCGGTCTGGAGAGCCCATTGCCAAGACCATATGGCCCAAGGTCAGTGGAACCACAGGGAAGCAGTGTGGTCCAGCAACCACTTCAAGGTGGGGGCTATCATATTGGCTTTTCTGCATTTCTGGCCCTGGTCAAGGGCCAGACAGTTTGAGTGTTTTCAGATCATGCCATGTCGGTGGCTTATGTCAATCAGCAAGGTAGCATGAGGAGTGCTGGGATAGCTCTGGAGATGGCTGTCCTATTTGCTTGGGCAGAGAAGAACCTCCTAGCCTTGTCAGTTTAGCACATTGCTGGGTGGACAATGTGGAAGCAGACTTCCTCAGCCAGCACTCTCTGGATCCTGGAGATTGGAAGTTGAGTCAGGAAGCATTTCAGGTGATTCTTTGCTGCCAGGGTCACCCCAAAATGGATCTGATGATGACCTGCTCCAATGCCAGAGTTTGATGCTTCTTCAATCACTGCATGGAGATGGGGTCCAAGGGTGTTGATGCCCTGGCCCAGCCTTGGCCAAGTCAACACTTGCTGTATGTGTTTTCTCCATGCCCCTGGTGGGGCGTGTGATAGGATGCATAGAATGCTACCCAGGCAGGATTGCCCTGCTGGTGCTGGATCGGCCAAGGAGAGCATGGTTCAGAGACCTGATGCGGCTCAGGCAGGCACCTCCACTTTGGTTGCCTCCATCTCTGGGCTCATCGTAACAGGGATTGACAATCCTAGAGGACCTGGTCTCCTTCTCGCTTATGGCTTAACTATTGAAAAGAGATGGCTAATGCATAAGGGCTATTCTCCAGCAGTGGTCTCCTCTCTGCTCACAGCCCAAAGGAGGTCTAATAAGCTAGTATATACGCAGGTCTGGTCCCTCTTTGAGCGATTGTGTAGCACTCAGTAGTGGGTTCCTGAGCCAGCCAAGATGCCATCTCTGTTGGCTTTTGTATGGGATGGCTTGGAGAAGAGCCTTTTCCTTAGCTCCCTGAAAGTTCAAGTCCATTTCTGAGGTCCAGTGGCTGTTAAGTCTCTAGCCTTGCACCCAGATGTCTCACAATTTCTCCAGGGGGTTCAGCATCTGTGTCCTCCCCTTCAGTCTGTGGTCCCTTCCTGAGATCTGTGTCTGGTCCTCACGGCTGTGATGGCGGCACCCTTTGAGCTGTTGAAGCATGCGACTTTGACAGATTTGGTGCTCACGATGGTCTTCTTGGTCACAATTTGTTCTGCAAGGTGGATTTCTGAGCTGTAGGCTCTATCTTGCTGAGATCCTTATCTGTCTTTTTCTTTTTTTTTAAACTTTTATTTTCATTTTGCAACAAACAAAAGAAACAACACACCAAAGGAGACAAAACAAGTATACAATAAGGAAAAGCAAACCCCATTACCCCCCACCCCCATGCTTCTTCTCTAAACCGACAGTATCAGCATGTGAGCGCTTCCAAACAACAGTGATCGTACATCAAAACAAACATAAATAGTATCTGCGATACAGAATGAGCACGTGACAGAGATTTATACAAAGTTAAACAGTCAGATGAGAGCATTTAGCATTGTGAACATAGTCATTGAGCATCTTCCATTTAGACAGATGATGGGGGGTCTGAACGGAAGAAGCAAACATACGAGGTAGTTGTTCATATTTACTATAGAGACAGACATGATTCCACCATTCATTGGGGCTCAGATGGGAGCTATTTTTCCAGTATTTCGTAATTAGGGAGATAGCGATGCCCAGCATAAAGTCTAAAAGGAAGTAAGCCGATTTTGGAAGAGAGGGGATCCCCGCAGCTGAGCGGAGTCCCACTATCCTCCAAGAAAGGGGCTCTTGAAAGTGCAAAATAGATTGGATACGACCCCAGACCCGACGCCAGTAATACTGTAGTGCGGGACATTCATACATAACATGAGTTAATGAACCAATGGCCGCATGGCATGTCCAGCATCTATTGCCCTGGGAGGTGTTCCATTTGGCTAATCTGTCAGGAGTATAGAAACACCGGTGGGCTAGAAAGAAGAGTGTCTGAGTGAGTGAGGCGGATCGGGAGACCCGTGTCACTCTACTCCAGACGAGGCTCCATTGCTCCGGGGTCAAAGTTACATGCAGTTCCCGCTCCCATGCTTTCTGTGCTATAGGGGTACCTCTATTTACAGCATTACATAAGGTTTTGTAAAAGTTAGATGCTACACCCGGTGAACTCCCGATAGATCGGATAGTCTCCGACAAACCCTGGGTATGGGATTCCGATGGCGGGAGCACCTTAGCACTCCGAAGACAATGCTGTAGTTGCACCAACTGAAAGTAGTGTTTCGCTGGGAGACCAAATTCAATTTGCAATTCGCTAAAAGTTTTCCAGCGACCATCATGGAACAACTGGTTAGGGATCCAAATGCCCCTAGTGTACCAGGGGCTCCACGCCATCGGTTTATTTTGTATTTGAAATCGAGTATTGTACCAAAGCGGGAGTCTGTCTAACGGACAGAATCGGGAGTCTAGAGATTGCATAAGAGTATTAAAGGCACCTAAGGTGTCTAAAAGCATTGGTGGATAGTGGGAGTCTGATGGGAGAGTCATACCAGGGAGATAAGTAAGAGGAATCGGTTTGCAAAGGTCCTCCTCTATGTCTAGCCACACAGGTCTACTCGGTGCTAGATCTTCCAGCCAACGAGCGCCTTGTTTGAGAAGAAAAGAGTGGTGATATTTCAGGAAATCAGGGAATCTGACACCCCCATTTTCCTTATCTGCTTGCAATTTATGCTTCGCTATCCTAGGTGTCTTATTTTGCCATAAGTATCTAGTCAGAAGGCCCTCTAAATCTTTATATGTACGTCGAGGTAGGAGACAGGGCAACATTTCTAAAATGTAATTCACTTTAGGAACAATCATCATTTTTATGGTTTCTAGGCGACCCCACCAGGTAAGTGTTAAAGGAGTCCAACGGTGAGTAAGCGCCCGGACTTTAGAGGTTAAGTCTTTGGCATTAAAGGAGATAGCGTCTTCCAAAGGAGAGCAGTAGTGAACCCCAAGGTATTTGACCATGCGAGGTTGCCATAAAAAGGGAAAGGATTGCATATCTGCCTGATAAATCAAAGGATTTAGTGGAAAGGCTACCGATTTGGTCCAATTTATCTTATAACCCGAGAGTTGCGAATATTTACCAATTTGCTCTAGGACAGCCGGCACTGAGTCTAGAGAGACAAAGAGCATAAGGTCATCAGCATATGCTGAAATTTTGATTTCCCTATGAGAGAAGGGGACTCCATGAATCTCCTCCGATTGCCGGATTAGTAAAGCTAAGGGTTCGAGTGCAAGATCGAAAAGAAGCGGAGACAGTGGGCATCCCTGGCGAGTGCCGCGTTGAAGGGGAAATGGCAGAGACTTTAAAGCATTAGCACAGATACTGGCTGTAGGCTGTGCATACATGGTGCGGAGACAACGGAGAAAACCTTCTCCGAATCCGTACCAGCGGAGAGTTGCAAACAGGAAGGGCCATTCTAAGCGATCAAAGGCCTTCTCAGCATCAAGTGAGAGGCCAACCAATGGTCGATCAAGATTAACTGCGGTAGTCAGTACATGACATAGAGTCCGAGCATTGTCAGCAGTTGATCTACCGGGAATGAAACCGCATTGATCTGGGTGTATTAAAGTAGACATCCTATCAGAGAGCCGGGTGGAGAGAATGGTGGCAAATATTTTATAGTCCGCGTTTAGGAGGGAAATTGGACGATAATTAGCTGTTAGTTGCGGATCTCTCCCCTCTTTCTCAAAAACTACTACATTTGCCATTGAAAAGGACCCAGAAGGAGATCCCTCCTCGGCCAGAGCAGAAAAATAAAGTTTCAAAACTGGAGCTAAGTCAGCGTTAAAGGTTTTGTAGAATTCAGTAGGGAGACCGTCCGGGCCTGCAGCTCGACCTGTGGCACATCTCTTGATAGCAGAATGAATTTCTGATAAAGTGAATGGTTTGTCCATGGCCTCTCTATCTTCGTCAGATAGGGTCGGTCGTTGCACCCCTGAGAGTAATCGTTCAAATACTTCTGGCTCAAAATCACATTCAGATTGATAAAGCCGAGTATAAAAATCACGAAAGAGTTCTAAGATTTCTGTATCTTTAGTGACCAAGCCCCCCCCCCGACGGATTACGGAGAGCGGTAACACGCTTGGCTTCTTTTTGACCTTTCAGGGCATTTGCTAACAATTTGCCAGCACGGTTATTTTCCCGGTAATACATCCCTTGTTGTGATTCAATATTTTTAGCAGCAGCAGTATACAAAAGCTGATTGTATTGAAAACGAAGGCGTTGTAAACGGAGTAAAATACATGGGTCAGTACGGGACGTGAGGAGACGCTCCCCAGCCTGTATCTGTTGCTCTAGAATCAGTAAGTGTTGCTTTCTTTGTTTCCCCTGTCGAATTTGATAGCTGGTTATAGATGCACGGATAGATGCCTTAAAACCCTCCCACCAAGCCCAGCTCGCTGTGTCATGGGGTGAGTTAAAATGAAAATAATCTTGGATAGCGGCCTTTATGTCAACCTGAAAATCTTTTTGATCTAGTAGGGATCTATCAAAAAACCAAGCTCGGGGAGGATCATCTCGCATAGTGACATGTAATGAAAACGATATGGCAGCATGATCTGAAATATGGAGAGGATGAATCCTAGCCGTGTCCACTTGAGAAATCAGTGCTTTGGAAATGAGAAAGAAATCTATTCTAGATTGTGAGTGATGGGGGGCAGAAAAAAAGGAGAACTCTAAGTCGGAGGGGTGAAGCAGCCTCCATATATCAACTAGCGCAAGATCTTGCATCAGAGCTGTAAGGGTAGCAAGACTCTTGGGTGTACTACTCGTTCTAGGCGGTTGTCTATCTATCAAAGGGTCTAGCACTTGATTGAAATCGCCACCAAGTATTAATGGAGTATTGGCAGAGGCCTGTGCCAACTGCGCAATACTTGCATAGTAAGCAGGGTTATCCACATTCGGGGCATAAATACAAATACACGTGAATTCACTATCTCCAACCTTAAGGTGTGCACGGGCCCATCTACCCTCCTTATCAGAGCTAGTATCCATTACAGTAGCTTGCAAAGACTTCTTAACCAGAATGGCTACCCAACACCGTTTGGAAACGGCGGGAGAATAGGCAGCCACCATGTAAGGCTTAGCATTGAGTTTCAGTGTTTCAGCGGAGTTTAGATGCGTTTCCTGAAGAAACACTAAATCAGCATGCTCATGGCTAAGATAGCTAAGGATTTTCTTTCTTTTGATTGGGCTATTGATGCCTTTTACGTTAAGTGATAAGATCTTACATAAGGCCATTCAGAAAGGTTAAAAATTCTGAGCATGATAACGCACATAATTTCACAATGTCCCTCATATTAACTGTATCTGGCTGTACACATGACATGATAGAAAATAAGCTAATGTAATACAATGAAGCGCCCCACATTAAAAAAGAAGAACCGCGGTGCGGTAGAGAAGAAGCAAAACCCCAGAAATTACTGGCGACCATGTGTCTGCGGGGAGAAACCCCAGAGAAGGCCGAAATTGAAAACATATAACCTGTATAACTGTGCGTGCTCCGAATCCAACCGAGGCACACATCATGGAGGGATAGGAGACCAAGAAAATCATATAGAGAAAGAAAGAAAAGTCCAGGCAGTCTCTGTGCTTGGCTATGACCACCGCGTCGGGCCCTTCAAAATGGCGGACAGAGCCGGCAGATAATAAGTCCAAGTTGTTGGATTAGCGCATCTGCTCTGCTTCTTTGGAGTCTAAAAATGTTGATAGTAGATCAGGATCTTCGAATGTCCTAGTTTGGTTGTGGAGAGTCACTCGGAGCTTCGCTGGATACAATAGGCCAAAGCGAGCCTGTAGCTGTTGAAGTCGAGGGCGAAAAGCAAGGAGTCTCTTCCGACGGTCAACTGTGGGCTTTGCCAAATCAGGGAAGAAGGAGACTCTATGACTTTCAAACTCCAGATGATGATTCGCCCGGGCAGCATTTAGAATTTGTTCCACTTGTTGATATCGTAGTAATCGAAAGATAATAGGCCGGGGGGTCGTTCGATTGAGCGCCATATGGGTAGGAACACGATGTGCTCGATCAATTTCCAGATCTCTATGAAAAGTAATCTTCAGCAAGGAGGGAAGAGTTTTGAGCAGGAATTCTCTCATATCTCCTGCTTCCGCCCCCTCCGGTATTCCAATGAGCCTCACATTGTTGCGACGGGCTCGATTATTGCTATCTTCTAACTCTTTTTGAAGATTCTGTATCTGGCGCTCTGCCTTGTCCAGTTTGACCAAGCGCACCGCGTGCGAGTCGAGGACCCCCGCCATGTTGTCCTGCCGTGATGAAAGACTTTCAAGTCGGTCCTGGAGCACACCGAAGTCTTCTCGCATGGCTCGAAGCGCTTCTCCGTTGGACTGCACCAGTTCCTTCACGCCGCGTATTTCCTCTAAGATCTCCTGGTGCATTTCGGGGTTTTCCCGAAGTGGAACCATCTTCTGTGGGGAAGACACCTCTGTTTTGGAGCGTTTTCCGTGTGAAGAAGAAGGAGACCCGAAGTCCAAGCGCGCTGGTTTATGGGCCGCCATCCCCCCCGAGGTACCCCGGTAAGTTCGGAGCAAAATATTAAGATTATGTAGGTATTAAGTCAGGATTCTGAGTAGGCCTCTCGGGAGCTTCAGCGCGAAGCGTCTTACCCGCTGGACATCAGGCTCCGCCCCCCCTTATCTGTCTTTTTCAAAGATAGCCATTTCCATTTGATGTGTGCTTTCCTTCTTACCTAAGGTGATTTCTCCCTTTCAGGTGAACCAGATGGTCTGCCTGCCCTCTTTATCTAAGGAGCAGTGTCAGGAGAATGAAGGACCTTTGCCTTGTGGATGTCCATAGGTTGCTTCTCCAGTACTTGGAGGTTATGAATTCGTAAGTCTGACCATCTTTTTTTTGCTGTTGCTGGCCTGCACAATGGTGATGCGGCAGCTAAGTCAACTTTGGGGGGCTGGATTAAGGAGGCCATTCCCTCTGCATAGCTGTTGCAGAACCGGCCAGTTCCAGAAGGTTTGCGTGTCCATTCTACCCAAACACAAATGTCCTCGTGGATGGAGCAGATCTCAGTAGCCCCTGCAGACATTTGTCAGATGGCAACATGGGCATCACTTTCCACTTTTGTCAAACATTATCACTTAGATGTCCATGTGTGGGTGAACACGGTCTTTAGCACAAGGGTTTTGCGAGCTGTTGTGTTTTCTACCTGCCCAGTGGAGTCAAAGCTTTGGTACATCCCACTTAACTAGACTGGTCTAGCAGGACGATATGGAAAATGACATTTTACTTACCAGTTAATGTCCTTTCCTTGAGTCCTGCTAGACCATTCTAGGGCCCACCCCTGATACTGTATTTGTTCAGTTCTTCTGATGTGATACCCTTGGTTTTTATACTTGGCTCCGCAGGTTCATTTTCTGCTGACAGCCTTCTGTTTATATTTTCCTGTACATAGTTCTTTACTGTTGATTACTCCTCATTGCCCATGATTGAGGTTGTATGAGGCTTGCAGTGTTTCTCCCATATGCTTTAGGACAAATACTGAAGAGATTTCAGTTGGCTTTGGTGAATGGAGGCATAGGAGTGATGTCATTGAAACTTGGGCTTTTCAATGGTTCTTTGTCTCCACCAATCTGCTGGTAGAGGAACACAATACATTTGTTTGGACTAGTCTAGCAGGACTCAAGGAAAGGACATTAATTGTTAAGTAAAATGTCACCTTAGATGTGTTTTACTTTATCTCCCTCCACATCCCCTCCTGCTTCAGCGGGCTCCTACCCTGCTCAGTGACCACACTGGCACTCTCACAATGTTCACATGGCACTAAAATCAGGACTCCAGCACTTATGGGCCCTTTTACTAAAGCCTGCTAAGCAGTTAATATGCATTTTATTGCATGGTGATTGTCAGAGTGGCTCGCAGTAACTATTATCATGTTGGCATGCCAGTGATAGAGCACTAATTCTTGCATTAACTGTCCATGGCATGATGGGGCAAGAAATGAGTGGGTTAAGAGAGAAGAGTGAGCAAAGAGAGCACGTTGCAGTTAGTGTAGGGGTACATACTACGTGTGCATTGTCAATGTGGCAATTAGTGTGGGACCCCTAGCAACACCTCAGTGGGCGGTTTTAGATGCACATGTGTTAACTGCAAATTCCACCCATAGTGACCATGCCCTCAACTATTATCAAGGAAGCTTTGCAAATATCATGCATTAGTTATAACACTAAATGCATGTTAAGGGTCCTTTATTTCTTTCTATCCATTCATATGAATTTTCCCAATATACACTCAGTTTCATACTGTCTCCTTACTTTTTACCTTGGGACTTTGCAGTAATTTTCTAAGTAAAGATATAATTTTACTTTGGAGATTGACTCAGAAGATCATAGCCACAAACATTTTAAGGAAACTTATAGAAGAAATAAAACACCAGACCTCTTGAGTTGTGGTGTAATGAAAACAATTTCCACTTGTCAGCTGTTTCAGTTTGCCACTGAACGTTTTCAAATAAAGGGTTGGATTTTGTAATAGAACCACAAGTAGATATGCACCATTTACGTATTTCAGTCCCTATTTTAAAGAGCTTATGCTTATAAATGGTGAATTCTATGTGTGCTTCATGCAGTCTTTAATCAGTAAGCACACATGTAAGTCCTATCGTGCATACATACATACCAGGACTGACATTAGGGGTTGGCAAAAAGGACAATTGCCCTGGGCCCCATGCATAGAGGGTCCCAAGCCTGTCTCAACCTGAAGGAAGCATAGCCTAACCAGTCAGAATTTCAGGATAACTACAATGAATATGCATCTGAGAGATTTGTGTAAAATGGAGGCAGTGCATGTAGGTCTCTCTCATGCATAGTCAGGGATTTTTCTCAAATTGGTGAGTTTAGCACATACAATGACAGTCATGAACCTCACTTCTAAGCCAGGATATGTGAAGTATGATCTCGGTCTCTGACGTTTACTGCTTGTGCTCGGTGCAGTACTTGCATCAAGCCAAATAGAGCCTCCTTGTGGACTTCATAAGATTTAACATGTATGGGTAATTTATCAAGTTGTGCTTGGAAATTCCTCTTAATTAAGCCTGTGGCACCCAACATGGGCAATAACTCGGTACAGTATCTTTCTGCCACATTTGCTTGGACTGCATTTCTTGATACTTGAAGATTTTTTCCCTCTCAGCATGAATAGTACTGACACTTCTATAATCAATACAAAAACCTCAGCTCAACCATCTTTACTATAAATATCCTGAAACTCCAAAGGATCTCAAATACCAATTTACATTAGGGAAGAAAAGGACTTCATGAAATCGCTGTTCTACTATACAACAGTTATTCACTGCCCAAAGGGAACCCGCTGGATGACACCATCATTGGTCCAAAAAACTCCTCCCAAAGGCATTCACCTGAAATATATCCCACAATATTACTTTATTATTTTATTAAGTTAAATTAAGTTAAATTATTTATATGTTAATATCTCATTCCACACCTGTTACAGAACTAATATCACCCATTATAGGCTATCATAGCTGTCTTAATCACAGCCAACACATGGCCCAGCCACAAATCCAAACACCCAACTAATATATCAGGTTTACTTCATTTCTATGGCTGAATAGCGGCTCCTCTACACCTGAAAATAGAGGAAATAACAAAGCCAGAAGCAGTATCTATTAATAAATTCACATAATTGAAAGACATCCTTTGGAGATTCTTAGTAATTGAAAATTTGCTCTACGAAGGCCTTCATTTCATGAATTCCTGCTTCATCGGGGGCTGCTGCAATGTTTCGATTACTCAAATCAATCAGATCCTGACTCCAATGGCTGATACTGCCCTCATGTTTAAAAACCAGGAAGGGCCAATCAAACATCACAAACGCCAATAGACATACCTTTTCCTGAATCAATCAAACCTGCATGGGAGTAGCTACACTGATCTTAAGCTCAAAAAAAGATCTTCCACTCAATAGAAAACTATTCAACTCTTGGGGCTCTAAGGTATGTAACTCATAAATCCATCTTTGTTCATGCTGTAGTAGAATGTTACCCCAGACTCCACCACGTATATTGAGAGGTATAAAATCATGAACATGACAGCGAATATCAAAAAAGGTATGATGATACCCTTGACAATGACCTACCGTAGGAGCATCGATTTTACTTTTCGCCAAGCAATATTTATGTTCTGTTAAATGCACACAAAATGAACGAGTTGTCTTCGCATAATATTTTCCACATGGACATCTCAGGGCATACTTCAGCTATTGAATCCCTGTCTTCCTCTTCGTATGAGGAACTCGGTGGATTTAGAAGGGACACTTCTTCGACGCCTCTGAATTCTGGTCTTGTGTCTGATGTGGGCACGGATCCCAGCCCTGGAGATGCCGTGGCTGTGGCAAACATTGGTTCGGTGGAGGAAGGAAGTAGTCAGCCAAGAACTCTCCTGTTGATGTTGGAAGTCAAGCTTCATTGGAGATCACTCTTCAGGCTATCTGGGCTATGTTGGTGTAGCTTGAAGGTACTGTCTCCAAATGCGTTAACAATGATTCACTGTTGGAGCAAATGATTGCAGCTGTCTCTTTACAACATGAATCTTTCGTTAAAGTGACCCAAGATAAATTTTCAGGATTATCAAAGGAAATGGTAGATTCTAGAGCTGTTATTGATCAAGTGATTAATAATAAGATGATTATCCACCAAAAGCTTGAATAAATGGAGAATAAAATGACGAGCTTGAACTTGAGGGTTTTAAATTTTCCTCTGCTACAAAATCTTTCCCCATTAGAGATATTTAGGAAATATCTTCGGGAAGTTCTTTTGAGTCCAGATTCTGCATTACTACCGATTAATAAAGCTTATTTTCTTCTGAGGAAGCCCTCACAAGAAGAGGTGGAAGCTGTTATAGATCAAAATCTGAGTGACTTTTTGGAGAACTCTGAGGCTGCTGTGCTGTTAGTTAATTTTATATTTGAGTCAGATTTATCTAGAGTGCTCTCTCTTTTCTTTCAAAAAGGAGATGTGCCTTTTTTAGGTAAAATGCTAAGAATTTATCCAGATGTGAGTCGTAAAGAAGACATTTATCCAGATGTGAGGAAAGAAGACATTTTTTTCTTGGCAATGAGACAGGAAACCATTTCGTTGGGAGCTAGTTTTTGGCTTAGGTATCCCTGTAAATGCTCTGTTACTTATTCTAATATGAAGTATATTTTCTTCCTTCCCAAACATCTTAACTCCTTTGTAGACTTGAAGAGGACCTTAGTTTAGCAGATATAAGCCCAGTTTGTTTTGGGGTGAAGTGGTGGCAGATGCATTTAGGGGGTGTGCTTGGGCATCATGTCTATATCATGTTACTGAATTAATTTTTTTGTTTTCCTTTAATTATCCCGTTATTTCGTCTCTGCCTCACTTGTATTGGGGTCTAAGGATAGAGTGTTTAAATATTTACTTTTTTCCTTATTATTGTATAAGAATATTTGTTTCTAGACACTCTTGTTTCCTGAACAAATGTATACTTGTGTTTTGTTTAAACTTTATAAAGATAAAAATTTTAAAAAAAAGAGATTCCACTGTGTGTGTACTTCCAGTTGTCTCCATGACATTATTTCTGGGGATGTGTACTCAGAAACATTTTAGTTCAGTTCATTCTAAGATTAGTTTAGTCTTTGATTCATTTCATTTGCTTTTGGATCAGATAATACCAGTAGATGAAATGGTGTATTCAATTTCATACACTTCTGTTGATGCCTGCAACAAGAGGAGTCCAGAATGTATCCAAACAAAAAAATTTTCAGATGTTGAACGATAAACAAACAAAAACTTCTTCAGATGTTGAACGATAAAAAACACCTACTACAAGAAGGTCTCAGCAGCACGGGCTAGTGGCAAAACTGATATAAAATCGTTGCCAACATACACCCCAATCACATCAACGACCTTCTCATAGTATACAACTCAAGACTACCGCTGGCAGCGAAAAACTCACAAAACATTCAAAACATTCTTCACTGCACTGGGCACAGACTCAGCACCCCATCAGCAGCTGCTTGTGATTTACCAATGATGGAGGGTCATTCATCTTGGAGGGAGATTTTTAGTTTTTCAAGTGATCATGTGTCTGAATTATGTACAGAAGAAACCTCCTTTCGTTTGGAACAAACACAAGCAGCTGAAATAGAGTGGACCCCTCAGAAGGGGAAGGAAAAATGAAAGGGTAATCTACAAAATATAGAAAACTGTTGAATGTTTGGCAGTTAACCTTCAGTGCAAAGAACTGCAGAATGATGCATATTAGGTGCAGAAACCCAAAGCAGCTATTTGTAGTTGGAGGGGAGAGGATGAGGTACATGGATCAAGAGAGAGGCCTCGGTGTGATCGTATCTGAGGATGTCGGCATCACAAAACAATGTGACATAGCCGTGCACAAAGCAAGAAGGACCCTAGGGCCTAGGCTGCAAAGAAAGAGACATTACCTGCAGGAGGGAGGGCATAATTCCCCTGTACTGGTCACCTGGAGTACTAGGTTTAGTTCTGAAGGAAGTATTTCCCCAATGGTCATAAACAGGCTAGAGATGGACCAAAGGCAAGTAACCAAAACGGTAAGTGAACTCCATCAGAAGACATATGAGAAGAGACTGGAGGTCCAAAGCTGTGCTTCTCAAGCCAAACAGTTAAGTTTTTAGGGTTATCACAATAAATATGGATGAAATAAATCTTCATACACTGGAGAACCATGAGTATGCAAATGCACCTCATGTATATTCTTTGTGGTAATCCTGAAAACCTGACTGGTTAGGTGTGTCTGCAGAAGAGGGTTGAGAAGCACTGCTCTAGGGCAGGGGTGGCCAACTCCGGTCCTGGTACACCACAATCCAGCCTGGTTTTCATGATGTCCTTGATAATATTCATGGTATATATTTGCTTACAATGGAAGGCAGTGGATGCACATATATCTCATGAATATTCATTAGGGACATCATGAAAACCAGGCTGGATTGTGGTACAACAGGACAGGAGTTGTCCACCCCTGCTCTGGGGGAAAGGAAGAACAGAAGAGATTTGATACAGACATTAAATATCTAATAAAAAAAAGAGAAATAATTTGAAAAGAATGTGATACTGTTTTATTGTACTATTAGCATGCAAACAAACATCTAAAATCACCTCACATACAAATAACAAACCAAAGAAAAGATCGGAACCGTGGTACACAGCAGGATTAGCTAAATTAAGGAAGGATCTCAGAAAAATGGAAGAAAAATGGAGAGCTAGGAAATCAACTGAGACCAAAAAACAATACTTTTCTCTACTTAAATCCTATAAAGAAACAGTAAATACAGCAAAAAAGAACTATCACACCAAAAAACTAACTTGCTTTAAATAAGCCAAGGGAATTATTTGAGCTTGTAAAATCACTCACGAAACCCACAAAAGATGATAATTCAAATTATCCTATAAATGCTCAAGAACTGGCTGATCACTACTCTAAAAAATTAAACCCTAGCGAAGAAAAAATCTCCCATAGAATTGAAACTAATGCATTTCAAAGGATAACACAAAATACCCACCCCACTATAGCATGGGAAAACTTTCACTCAATAGATAACAGACAACTTCTAAACATCATCACAAACTTGAACACCACCACATCCCCTCTTGACCCTTGTCCAGTAGACTGGATCAAGAATGCTAAAACAGAATTATCGCCTATAATACTAAACATTGTAAACCAATCTCTAATACAAGGAAACATGCCAATAGAACTAAAAAGATCTTTAATACGACCTATACTAAAAAACAAATCACTAAACAATGCAGATCCTTCCTCATTCAGACCCATATCCAGTATACCCTTTCTAGCTAAAATTATTGAAAAATCTGTACAATACTAATTGCAAGACCACATAGATGACACAAATGCACCTGATGCTCAACAATATGGTTTTCGTCCATCGCATGGAGTAGAAACACTGCTTCTAGTATTATTCGACAGACTCTATAAAGGCATTGAAAACTGCAAAAAAATGACATATCTGCAGCCTTTGATTCAGTGAATCATAAGATCCTCACTGAAAGACTAGAAACAATAGGTATAAATGGAACCCCCCTAAAATGGTTCTCGTCTTATATATCCAACAGGATACAACAAGTATATTTTGATAGAAACCTATCCAATACCTTCCCACAGACACAAGGTATCCCACAGGGCTCAGCACTATCCGCTATATTATTCAACTTATATCTAAAACCAATTTGCGAAATATTCCAGAAACACAAAATTGACTATCATCTCTATGCAGATGATATAATGCTTTATACTCAATTGGATATATGTAACCCTGATTACAGCCATATAGAAAATTGCCTTAATGAAGCACAACAATGGCTCCAACAAAACAATATGCTTATCAATCACAAAAAAACTGAAGTTATGTTTATCTCTAAAAATCCGGAGTTTAAACACCCCCCTACAATCATATTAAATAATACTACTTATAACACAAAACAAGAACTAAAGTATCTAGGTGTCACACTAGATAGCACACTTAACATGGAAACCCACCTAAGACTTTTAAATAGAACCATTTTCTATAAACTAAGAACTCTACAGCCATTACGTAACATCATTGAAATATCAGACTTTAGATCAATAATACAAGCAATCGTAATGCCACATCTAGACTACTGTAATGGCATACTTCAAGGCCTGCCCAAAAAAACAACAAACATACTTCAGATGGCACAAAATGTAACAGCCCGAATCCTAATGAACGTACCCTTCTCTGATCACATCACACCTATCCTAAGAGAACTTCACTGGTTACCTATACATGCACGTATACGATACAAAATAATAATTACTACATTCAAACTAATAAACAATTCTGCCCCATCTCATCTGGCTACACTCATAATGCCGCAAACTACAAACAGGAAAAGACGTACTCACAACCTAAATATACTACACCCCCCTCTCCATTTGCAAAACAAAGGCATTCACTAGTAATAGAGCATTTACATACACTGCTCCAACACAATGGAACAAACTCCCCGACAACTTAAGAGCTAACAAAGATCTCACATCATTCCGTAAAAGCCTTAAAACACATCTATTTCAAGAATACTTCAATCAGTCAGAAATAACATAGAGTAATTTGTGATGAAAACAATGAAAGGGAGATATTCTACCACTTCTACCAGTTAGTTCCCCCAAGTCCACGAAGAATCAAAATAATGAACCTACTTATATTATCTACACAAAAGAATGTATATAGTTAATCAAATTCGTGTATGTTAACATGTTTCCCTCCTCCATCTTGTATTTAGTTTTAGTTTTTCTATCCCTATTTTTGAGTTATCCTAAACAATTTTTATCTTTTAATGTTCAAATGTTATGATCCTACTGTTTTATGTAACTGCTAATCTTTGCAGAGTTAATTGTTAACTGTAAACCGCTGCTGATCACTGGAAGGAGCGGTATAAAAATGTGCTCAAATAAATAAATAAATAAATAAATAAATTAGGACTGGTGTAAGAACTCATGCCTAGATTTAATGTGCATTTCTGTAGACATTTGCCCTCTTGGATCCTGATGCTCCTCACTCTCTTGTTCACTGCTTATCTGTATCTTAGCATACTCTAGTCCCTGGTTTTGCTATGTTTTTTTGTCTTGATTAGATTTTAAGCTCTGATGAGCAGGGACTGTCTCTTCCATCTATATATAAAGCACTGCATATGCCTTTTAGTGCTATAGAAATGATTAGTAGTAGTAGTATTTTAAAAAGAAAAGTAGATGCCTGCTTTTCTTTATAAAACAGGCTTAAATTGGGCATGTCCTTAGTCCCTAAAACTGGTTATGTTCAGAATTTGGCTGTTATAAAAAAGGCCAGCACTGGGGTGGTCTGGGGGTGATGCTGTCACCTAATGATTCCGGCACCTAATGGATAGGTTTTCCATGAAGGTAGCATGGTACAGAACAGGTTTGGATAGTTATTTGTACCAAGCCAAGGCTGCATTTTTAGCCGATCTATTTGCATTAATAATGCCTCTGAAACTTTGCATCAAATTGAGCAGCTCATGCCACCTTGTCACTTCATGCATGGGAGCCTCATTTAGCATATTAAGAAAAGGCAAATTTTTGACAGTCCATTTAGGCAGGTAAATCACCATTAACGGCAGAGATGGATTTGAACAATTTCCTCCCCAACCTGCTCTGGAATTTTAAAAAGGTCCTTTTAATTTTGGGTCTGCGAAAGGGAACAAGAGGAAAACAGACAGAGCAGAATCAGAGGCAGGCACCAATGAGAAGACAGGGGACCATGTGCCATTTCCTGTCAATTGTTTTCTCTGTCTGCATTATCCACGAAATATAGATTTACCAAGAACATTTAATAAAAAATGTCACTAATTTCTTATCACAGGATGATTAAGAAATTGGGCAGTGTCTCTTCTAAATACTGCAAATAAATAAATATGTTTATCTGGACAGTGTGAAGTTGAGGTTTAACAGGGTAGTTTCAGCAATGTTCAGCCTCACTATCTGCTGAATATATGTTCCTAAAATTAAATGGATATTTTTTTTAAGGTCAGACCACTATTTAAGCAGTATAACTTTGTGGATCCATTTAACTAAAAAAGCAGCTGTATATCTGGTTAAGTTTGAGCTGTACCCTAGAAATGCCACAGTTCTGTTATCACATCTTTATGCAAAAAAAACCCTTTATCCAGACATCTGGCCCCAAATTTAAAATAAACGATTTACAAGGCTATCTGGGAAGTTAATAGCTTAAATCACTGAATATCTTCCTCTTTATGTGCTGAAATTTCAAGTAATTTGTTCACAAGTTCTGAGTTGTGCCAGTAAACACCCAGTTCAGTATTAAATCCATAGCAACCCTTTGAATAGTGACAGGAAAATGTTAAATTCCAAGAAGACCTCCTGTATCTGAAAATCCCTTTTACAAGTCACTGAGCACCCAATATAAAGCTATATCACAATGGGACTATGTCACTAGGCAGCTATGTTACAATGTTTCTTACCTTTTACTTACATCCCACTGGGGTAACGTTGTAAAGGATAGTGCTTTTAACATATTGACATGTCTTACAATTACAAGTCCCCCAATCATGATGTCTCCATCGTTATGGTATCCTGCTGCCAACCTCCAATGGTGTCCTGGTAGACACTGGCAATCAGTAGTCTTCCATTGGATGCTAAATATTAATAACATAAGGGGAACTCCCATCTGTCAGGTTATGAAAGAGTTTCTCCTATAAAACACCTGGTCTCCCTCTCTCTGTGACTGTGGTTAATTCTTTTGGTGTGATAGAGGAAGTTGCAGGGATCTTAATGACTTCACCCAATTGTAGACGTAAGGGATGTTTAGAAAAAGTGATCTTCTATCCAGACATTGTCAAACAGTGAATGGGTAGACCCCTGCCTAGACACAAGGAGAACGGAGAAAGACAAAACGTCTCATTCTGATGTTGAGGAGAGCTCTGTATTTTGAGATGGGATCCAGCAGCTGTTGAGGGATTGTGCAGTCTTTATAGAGCCCTGTTCCTCAAAGGCACAAGCTCAGGGGATATCTTCTGATCTGTTAATATTAAATATAAGGTTGTTGTTTTTCTTTTAATATAATCTTGTAGAATTTCTGGTTTCATAAACAGAGATACCTTCATTAAATTAGACAGGATGTTTTGGTAAACAGTAACAAATACTCATCAGCGATGTTGTTCGTTTGGTCTGTGGTCTGTAGCACTTTTCCTCTTGCTATACAGTATCTCTCTTACTTATTCCTTCCTCTTTTATGTTTCATTTTCAAAATTTTCAGCCTGATCTTGCCAAACATATTTCATCTCAATCAAAATAAAATCTGTGCCATCCTATTATATGCTTTTGCACATCTCTTCTGGAAAGTCTCACTGGTCAACGTCTAGGTCAGGAATTCAGCAACGTCTTCTCTCTTTCAATAGATGAAGCAGAAGACTTGTGAATTATTTGCATGCTTTATTTACATATATAGGTGGATGTTTCGCTACAGGTCTCTAGTCAGAAGCCTTAAAGGTCCACTTACAGGCTCTTTGTGTGGTTTACTATAGAGAGCCTTTCAAACAGACTATAAAGTTACAGCTCTCTGACAGTGTGGCACAGATCTCTGCATCTGCTCCTTAAGTCTCTAGCAGCATCATTTCCATCAGGTAGGATCTTCCCTTACTGATATGTAAACCCTTTCACACCCACCTCTCCTTTTCCTACTGCCTGTACTGTAGAAACAGCCCAACTTCTTCCTATCACCCTTTAATTTTATTTATTTATTTATTTAGGCTTTTCTTATATACCGCCTCTTCCAGAGATCAAAGGCGGTTTACAGGTAATAGAACTGAACAAGGTTTTACATGGAACAATTTTGAATTATTTACAGTCAACTTTTGAACAACATCTTGTAAAACTAATTACAATCAACTATTTACAGGAACTATTGTAATAGGCAGTATTGTTGATTAATTACAATTGAACATTATGTAATTACATTGGAGATACTTGAGGAGAATTTGGGTTAATAAAATCAAGTTAAACTTTTTATCCGAGTTCTTTTTATTTGTGTGAGGTGTAGGGTGGGGGGGTTGTATTCTGTAGTTATGGTGGGTTTGTGAGGTGTATTGTGTGGGAAGGTTCTGTTGAGTTTGTGAAATGTTCTGTGAATAAGTGGGTTTTAAGTTCTTTCCTGAAGAGATGGAGGTCTTTTATCATTCGGAGATTTAGAGGAAGTTTATTCCAAAGAGTGGGGGCGGCATATAATTTTTGCATTTGCATAGCCAAAGTGGTACCTGAAACGAAAACTACTTTGGTACTGGGGTTCTCACCTTTAACATTACCTTCTGATATCGACCTACAACAAAAAGGAAGAGAAAATAAGGAAAACAAAAGATATTATAATGCCTCTATACCGTTCCATGGTGAGACCGCACCTTGAATATTGTGTGCAATTCTGGTCGCCGTATCTTAAAAAGGATATAGCGTTATTAGAAAAGGTTCAGAGAAGAGCCACCAAAATGGTAAAGGGGATGGAAGGATACTCCTATGAAGAAAGGCTAAAAAGGTTAGGGATCTTTAACCTGGAAAAGAGACGGCTGAGGGGAGATATGATAGAAGTCTATAAATTAATGAACGGAGTGGAACGGGTAAACGTAGATCGATTGTTTATGTTATCAGAATATGGAAAGATTAGGGGACATACAATGAAGCTACAGGGTAAACTATTTAAGACTAATAAAAGAAAATATTTTTTCACTCAACGTGTAATCAAACTCTGGAATTTGTTACCGGAGGATGTAGTAAAGGCTGTTAGTGTAGCTGGGTTTAAAAAAGGTTTGGACAAGTTCCTGGAGGAAAGGTCCATAAACCATTATTAGGAAGGGACCCAGGATATCAATGCTTGGCCCTGTACAAGCACTGCGGAACCTGTGTCTTTGGGGGAAACTGCTAGGTACGTATGACCTAGATTGGCCACTGTTGGAAACAGGATACTGGGCTTGATGGACCTTGGTCTGACCCAGTATGGCATATCTTATGTTCTTATAAGATAAATAATTAAAGTATATTTAGATCAGGAGATCAATGTGATATGAAATGTTACTATCATTAGATAATGTCTGAGATGACTATTCAGTAGAAGGATCAGTGAAATGCTATATATTTTTAGATATCAGTAATTAAAAGAGTAGGTTTCCAGCCCATGAAACATCTAGTGGTATGTTTACTAAACTGCATTATTGTTGTCATGGGGCGGCCATGGAAATTCCGTATAGCAGCAGCAGCTAAAGCACTGGAAATGCAGATATCACAGTTCTACAATTGCCTCCCCGGTTTTCGATCCCTATCATAAACTGTCTGGGGGAAATCGGTGCACCTCCCTGACGTAGAAAGTATCCAGGCTAGACAGTTGTGTTGCCAAAGGCCACCTTCTCTTCCCCATCATTCTGAATTCCAGGCCAACCAGTTGGGGTTCTCCTTCCCCTCCCTCCTTTCTTCCCTCACCCCCCCCCCCTTTCAAATGCAGGAAACCCGCTCCTGCCCTACTCAGTGGTCCTCACAAAGATTGCCATGATCTCATGCTGCTGCCCCCTAGTGTGAGGCTAAAGGGCAGCACCTCCAGATTGCAGCCATTTTGGAGATAGGACCCAATTGGAACAGGAGTGGGGAGGAGCTCTCCTGCCCCCCTTAACCACTAGACCACCAGGGAAAGGAGGTTTGGCGCCAGGGGTCCCCCATTCTGACTGGCTAGTTTGGTTTCCTTCATTTGAAGGGATACAGATCTTTAAAGATTCAACAGACTTAGAAGAGATAATAAGAAGCTGGAACGCAACAATTTTCAACGCAGACATTGCTCCACACAAGAAAACACACAACAACAGGAAGAACATTGCACCGTGGTATTCCAATAACATTAACAATTTAAAACAAGTCTTGAGAAAAATGAAACAAAGATGGAGAAAAGCAAAAGATCCACAAGACAGAATAACCTACACAACCAAGGTGCAAGAATATCAGGCCCTAATAAATGCCTGTAAGAAAGAATACCCTACCAATCTAATCATGAACTCCCTAAACAAACCATGTGAACTATTCAACATAACAAGGACCTTAACAAAGGACTACCCTAAAGAACACAATCGAATCGAACCCCAAGCCATGGCTGACCTCCTTCAATCAAAAATCAAACCTAACACGAATCTGTGCCAACCTTTGACAACAGAACTCCTCCTCATAGGAAAACAAGTCCACCCAGGAATTTCTTTCACATAACATCAATAAAAGAATTAAAAGGCATCATATCTACTACTACTACTCCTATTGAGCATTTTTATAGTGCTACTAGTCGTACGCAGTGCTGTACAGACATGTAAGAGAGACAGTCCCTGCTCCTCAGAGCTTACAATCTAGTTAAGACAAAACATACAGAGCAACAGTCTACTCGGAGCAAAAAGCACAAACACGGCACTTATAATCTAGTCAAGACAAAATACAGAAGTCAAGATCTGAAAGCAACAGTGAAGAGGTGGGTTTTCAACCTGGATTTGAAGAGGGCTAGGGAGGGTGCCTGGCGTATAGACACAGATAGATTGTTCCAGGCGTAGGGTGCAGCAAGGTGAAAGGAGCGGTCTGGAGTTAGCAGTATGAGTGGAGGGCATAGATAGAAGTAGTTTGTTAGAAGAGCGAAGTTCCCGAGAGGGGATGTAGGGAGAGATAAGAGATGAAAGGTACTGAGGAGCCGAAGAGTGAATGCATTTATAGGTCAGGAGGAGAAGTTTGAATTGGATGCGGAAATGGATAGGGAGCCAGTGAAGTGACTTGAGAAGAGGAGTAATGTAGGTATGGTGAGGCTGGCGGAAAATTAGTGGAGCAGCAGAATGATGAATAGACTGAAGGTGAAAGAGATGGTTTGCAGGGAGATCTGCAAGGAGTAGGTTGCAGTAGTAGACCTCCCCCCTTGATCCATGCCCAATATCCTGGATCAAAGTGACAACCGAACATCTAGCCCCCGCTCTATTCAAAATAGTCAAACTCTCTCTCACACAAGGCACTATCCCTCCCATACTTAAACAATCAATGGTAAGACCAATCCTAAAGAACAACAACCTAGACACAAATGATCCTAACATACCGACCCATCTCAAGTCTACCATTCACAGCAAAGATAATTGAGAAAGTGGTCCAACTTCAACTACAAGATCACCTAGACATGCACGCCCCTCTGGATCCCCACCAACATGGCTTCAATCCCAAACATAGTGTAGAAACACTCATTATATCACTCCTGGATAACCTAATAATCAGTCTAGACAACATCAAACAATGTTGCATATTGGTACTCCGATATAAAAACTGCCTTTGATTCAATCAATTGCAATACACTTATCAAACGATTAAAGGAAACTGGACTTCAGGAAACTACCCTGAAATGGTTCACATCATACCTCACCCACAGAAAAATACAAGTTAAATCTGAAACACTGTGATCAACACCAATTGAGCAACTACAAGGAGTACCACAAGGATCAGCACTCTCCGCCCAGCTGTTTAATATCTATCCCTAGCCACTCTGCAACATAATGCCCAAACATAATATCAAATACAGTATCTACGCTGATGACATTATGGTATATTCTCCATTCAACATAGATCAACCTGACTACTCAAGAATAACATCATGCATAGAAGAAATGTCATCTTAGCTTTGGGAATGCAATCTAACAATAAATTACAATAAAATGGAAGCAATTTTTATAACAAGAAACAACTCCTTTGTTCTGCCCAAATCCCTGCAATTATCAAACAACATCATAACCGTTAAAACAGAAGTCAGATACTTGGGGATACACTTCGACCAAAACCTAAACTTCCAAGCTCACATAAAACAAGATAACAAAGACAGTCTACCATAAAATTAGAACACTACAAAAGTTCAAACCACTTCTGGACTCCAACAACTTTCACACAGTTTGCCAAGCCTTAATAATGCCCACTCTGGACTACTGTAACATCATCTACCAAGGTCTACCAACTCAATCCATCTATCCTCTCCAACTACTCCAAAACACCACAGCCCGCATCATAACAGGAACAACAAGAACCAACCACATAATCCCAACACTGAAACTACTCCACTGGCTCACCATAATCACCAGAACCAAATACAAAGCCATACTCACTATTTTCAAAATCCTACATCAACTATTACCATCAGCAAAGACCCTGAAAACAGAACAAAAAAGGAAAAACAATAAAAACCTATTAATAAGACCTAAGAATAGAACCAAAGCAAAACAGACAACCTGTCACAGAGCCTTCTCAATATATGCTCCAACCTTCTGGAACGCACTCCCGGAAAGAATAAGAAACACCACTGACTTATGGGATTTTCATAAAGCCTTAAAAACCCACCTTTTCTCAGAGTACTATGGACCAGAAGCAGAACCACCATGTGAAACGTAGCCACTACAATAAAATCTGAACCTATCCACACCAACCAGTAACTACAACCAATCTCAAACACCCAACCATACATTCCCACAAACTGTAACAAGAAATCATGTAAATAATACTGTTAATACCCCTGTTCTCCAAGTTAAATGACCTTGTTCAATGTAAACCGCTTTGAATGCAAGAAAAGCAGTATAGAAAAATTAAATAAATAAATAAATCCATGTGCTGCAAACACTCTTAAAGGAGACTGTTGATAATTCCTTTGGAGAGGGAGGGGTAACATTCTACATCGTACCTCATTACAATATACAACATCCTTAACCTTTCATCTCAGACATAGTGCATTTCCCACAAATTCAACTTAAAACCTTTTTCCTGAGTCACCCCTATAGAGTAAGTTGTAATGCATTTCCTGCCTATTAGAACTTCTTATTCCTTCAGATATCTCTTCAAATCTCTGATGCAGATTATTTTGCTGTTACCTCCTTCTCTACCTCTCATGTTCAACATCCCACTAGTCCCTCCAAGGATGCAGCAGAGTACATGTCCCTCCAAAGGTGATACTGTATATCTAACAAGATCTAGACCTAGACAGATGGATAGAGATAATGATGTTGATATAGATATATACACACATAGAGCCTGATCCCAGATTGGGCACATCTGGGCCATCTGGACAGTCCTGAACAGGACCAGCCAGTCAGCACCCAATTCTGCACTGCGCGAGTAAGACGTTCCCGCGGGTGCAGGATTGGGTACCGAGAGACGTCCCAGCATACTTCTGCATCGTCTTGGGGACGTCCTCCCCATGGCACATCCAGCCCACTGCTATGTACACCTCAGTTTCCCCGCTGCCCAACCTTGGCAGAAGCAGCCATAGCCCGGAGTGGGCGGCAGGGATTCACCTGGCTTGTCGCTATTGCTGTTGGGGAGCTGGCCGGCCGATCCAGTGGGATGGACAGCGCTTATTCTACTTTGTATTTTCAAAGAGGCATGTTTATCTGGTTATTCTAGAGCAGGAGTTCTCATGCAGGAAGTGGTAACCAGATAAGTTATCTGCTTATCTTTAACTGGATATTCAAATAAGATTACCAGGCCACTGTAAATCACAGTCTAAAGTTAACCAGTTAAACTATCTGGTTAACTTTATAACAGCTATTTTTTTGGCCTGACTTAACTGTTTATTTTTAACTTGTGTGGAATTTCAGTGCTATCCAGATAAATAGATATATCTCTGGCCCCTTGCCCTTATTGTATATAACCAATTAGAAAGTGATATTAAAAAAGGGCTGAGTTCCTAAATTTAAGCACCTAAGTTAGGTGCCAAAATTTCTCCCCTATTTTTAGTCAAATATAAGAGCTTAAAAGCTTCCTGAAAACACACCTAGATTTAGGAGGTCAAAAATTATAAATTTAGGCTGCCATTCATTTGCCTGTTTTTTTCTATGCCTAACTTATTGCTTAAGGTTGAAAACCAATACTAAACTACTAGCCTTTTTCCTACCCTAGATCCACCCCATTGTTACACACTTTTTAGGATCCTAAATTTAGGAGTTTAGTGACATTTTGAGCATGGTCTAATTGCAGCAAAATTTCAAAGGAGGCCATGAGATTGGATCATCCAACTCAGTTGCTATTGGCTGTCTGTGGTTCCCATTTAAATATTACTCTGAGTTGAAGCTCACTGTGGCCCTTCATTTTTGAAAAAGGGATAATAATGGAAATATATGTACAATATAAATAAATATTTATTAAAACCAGAGAAGATTTTTTTTCAATATTTTCAAATTGCCATCTCTGCCTTCATGGTATCCTGTTAATGTTTCTTTTCTCAACAATAAAGATACTTCCTCAATCAAAATGCAGCCCAAATTGCCCTCCTTGATATAGGAAATCAACGAGAAGAGAGGAACCAACCTGCTCTTACGATTGTATTCCATGCCCAGGTGGCGAGATCTCCAACCATACTAGTGAGTAGCACTAGTTAAAAAATGTTATGATGAAATGAAAATGCCTACTTGCTACACAATGGTATAAACAGAGAAACAATTTCATTTAAGGACCCTAAGGCTCATTAAATCTGCCTGACTGAAATATTTCAGACTGCACTGTACTTTTGCTAACCCTTCACTTGTTCACAACTAGGAATCCTCCTTCAGGTATTATCACACCAATGGCTAGTACAGAGACATCATCGCCCCTTTCTGTAGGAATATAAAAAAGGTTAATGCAATAATATTTGCCCTTCTGTTGTTGTTAAGTGCTGTCGACCCTCTGGATAGTTGTCCTAAATTGTGTTCGGTCTTCAGTCAGATGGCTCATTATTGACAGATTGGTACCCATAGCTGCTGTTATTGTATCGATCCATCTCATTGCTGGCCTTCCTCTTTTGCATTGATCTTCTATCTTGCCAAGCATGATGTCTTTTTCTAATGATCTCTCTCTTCGCATGATGTGTCCAAAGTATGAAAGTCAAAGTCTAGTCAGCTGAGCTTCTAAAGAAAGCTTAGGTTTGATCTCCTCTAGTACTGACTGGTTTGTTCTTCGGGCAGTCCATGGTATATGCAGTATTCGCCGCCAGCACCATAATTTAAAGGCATCAATTTTCTTCCTGTCTGTCTTTTTCACTGTCCAGCTTTCACATCCATATGTAATTGAAAATACCATGGCTTGAAGAAGTCAAATTTTTGTATGGAGAGAGACATCTCTGCTCTTGAGAGTCTTGTCTAGGTCTTTCATAGCTGTTCTGCCAAGAGCAATGCGTCGTCGGATTTCTTGACTGCTTGTTGCTTCTTTATTGATAGTTAATCCAAGTAGGTTAAAGTTGTCCACAATTTCATTTTCTTCTCCTTCAACAATGAACTTATTGATTTTGCCAGTTGTCATGATCTTTGTCTTCTTTACAATAACACTAGAAGCCCCAAAAGGCATTTTACCTAGAAACCCCAAAGTTTGTCAATAGATGCATTATCACGACGACTGCATTTAGCATGAAATGCAGATGTGAATTAATGTGAAGTTACTTATTTGTTAAATACGTGCAGTATGTGATGTCATTACATGACATCATCATGTGTTTATTGTTTGTAATGTCGGAGTAAAACTGTAAACAGTGATTGAGAGGCGCTACCTAGCGGGAACATGAATTTATACCTAGAAGCCCCAACGTACGTCAATTGTAGATAGTTATCCCCAGTTTACACCCAGTTTATCCTCCCTGTTATCTGTAAACCTAGATCAGTCATGTATTGACAGGTATGTTGTTGTTCAATGTAAACCGCACTGATGATGAATAGTGCGGTATATAAAAAATGTTAAATAAATAAATAAAAAATAAATTGACACATCCAAGACAATTGAGTGCATCAATTGACGTACTTTAGAGCTTCTAGGTATAAATTTATTTTCCTGCTAGGTGGTGCATCTGTCATTAATTTTCGATGCACATATTTGAACATCTTCACCTTGCTAACAAAGTCATAGAACATGGCTGACATGGTTCTAGCAGTGGTGCTTGGTATACAACTTCGAAGATTCATTTGCGTCAATTAACACACTTTGGAGCTTCGAGTGTTAAGGTGCAGGCCCATTTTGAGATTATGTTCTTTGATCGTGAGAAGCAAATGTTTCAGATCATCTTCACTTTCAACCAGTAATGCGGTATCATCAGTTGTGATGCAGCGGACCCTCTTGCAGAAGGAAAAAAAGTTTTAAATTTAGAAAAAAACAGGTTTCAGATGCAATATCCTGAAGGTCCACATAGAGGGAGCAGGAGAGCCAGCGTAGATTCAGAAGAACCACGCCTCTATGGGCAGGACTTAGGCCCAGTCAGTTCCGATTTAAGGAGAGGCAGTCCTGAATCAAGCAGAGCAGTCAAGGAAGGGGCAGTCAAGGAAAGACAAGCCCAGAGAGCAGTTGAAGTGGGAGCAGTCAAGGAAAGACAAGCCCAGAGAGCACTCAAGGAGAGAGATGTTCCAACATCCAGCTTGAGAGAGAGCCCTATCCAGGGAGAAGGGCTAAGACACAGCCTGAGAGAAAGCCATGCGAGGAATGACGTGGAGGAAAGGCCTCCAGTGAAAAGATATCCAGGAGAAAGATATCCAGCTGGGAAAGATATCCAAGGAGAGAAAGGTACTCAGAGAGATATCTATAGAAGTAACGGGAGAGAAAAGTGGAGAACTCAGAGCCCGGGTGAGCAGGGAGAAGCTGCAATGGCGCGGCCACCAGACAACAGCCACAGGAGTGGAAGCAAAGGTCGATGGCAACAGCTGCAGCCTTGCCTCAGAGGGGTTTCTCCACACACTAAGGAAAGAGAGACACTGTGGGAATACTTGGGCCAGCAAGAGTTGGAGGATAACCAGACTAGGCCTCAAGCCTTCCCTGGAAAAGACAGAAGAAAGCTCAAAGGTAAAGCAGCCATTTCTTGTGATTGTTTGCTTAGGCCTAGCACAGAAGAAAGCCAGAAGAAAGAAGTTTATCTGTATAACAATGATACTTATAGGCAGAGATTAACAGATAATTTCCCTAAGAAGAAAACTGCCAGTATTAAATGTTGTGACAAGAGTGCTTTTAAAACTATAGCGGATGAACAGCCATTGTTCCATCCTGTAGCCAGAAGCCGACACCCTAAGCTAACAAACAAACACTGGAAAACTGTATGGCATGGTTTTTAAAAAGCCAGAACTCAGCCCTACCGAAGCTTCAGACTCAGAGCTATCTGATATGGAATGGATGCCAGTGGAATCTGGGGGTGAGGAGGCTGAGGAACCAATGGAGTGTATATATTGTACAGCAGTGAAGCTATAGCCTGTTTGGGAGTTCAAGGAATGCATAAAGTGAATGCAGGATACATTTTACTTTAAGTTACTGTGAAGTTAACAGTTGTTTCTTTGACCGTTTTTGTATGCGTTGAACCTGATGTAAAGACTGATACAATCCTGTGGCTTTCCAAAGCCATATGTTTTGAACCATGTTTGCATAAAGGAGAAATAAAGCCTTTTTCTTTTTCCCTCCACTTTGGTGTAAAGTTACTCTTTTGGGAAGTTGGTAACGAGGTCGGCACAAAGGACCGCTACCTTTGACCCTCGCACTTGGCCAACCCCAATACCCCTAATCTTGTGCACTCCCCAGCTCTTCGGTGGAAAACACTACGCCGCCACCAGAGGGGGTGCGGGGGACACAGTATAGCGAAAGTTGTTGATGAGTCTTCCACCAATCTTCACACCTCTGTTGTCTTCATACAATCCTGCTTCTCTGATGATTTGTTCTGCATATAAATTAAATGGGTAGGGGGAAAGTATGCAGCTTTGTCTTACACCTTTGCTTATTTTAAACCATTCTGTTTCTCCTTGTTCTGTTCGAACTTTTGCTTCTTGATCAATGTACAGATTGTGCAAGAGAATGATCAGGTGTTCTGGTATACCCATGCTTCTTAATGTGGCCCAGAGTTTCCCATGGTTTACACAGTCAAAAGCCTTGCTATATAGTCGATAAAGCACTAATAGATATCCTTTTGATATTCTTTAGTCTTTTCAAGGGTCCATCTCACATCCGCGATGATGTCTCTCGTTCCTCGCCCTTTCCTGAACCCTGTTTGCACATCAGATAGTTCTTGTTCCAGGTATGGTTGTAGTCTGTCAACGGGGCGCTAGGTGAGAATGTCCACAGTCTTGGCAAAGGCAAATATTAATATGACTTGCAAAGGATTGTGGGAAATGTAGTCCATTCATACCAGACTCAGCCGTTCACAATAAATTAGTTGTGCTTGCTCGAATGTAAAGCAAAGAAGATATTTTATTTATGGGGCTATTTCTCCCAACACAGATATACTTGGTAGCACATAAAAAGGAATACTTGCTTTCAGTATTATAATTAGAAAAACAAATAAGGAAAAACAACAGCTGAACTTGTTAAGCAATCAAATCAAAGCATAAAGACCTGGATGGGAACATAAAGGTCTTTTCTGTAGGCACCTGCTAATATCTTCTTAGCAGTGCTTCAAAGAACAAACAAAACCCCACAAAGTAGAAAAAAAACTGTTCTTTTCCAGGGATAACTTCTTGTATCTTCACACACACTCAGAAGTGTCCCTTTAGAGGTCACAGGCAATTAGGCAAGGCTCAATTGCTAACAATTACCAGCTGAAACCCTCTTGGCTGGTTTACTTTCTATTACGTGGCTCAAATCCTACTCAGAAGCTTTTCTGAGTAGATTAAAGAACAAGTTTATATTTCTTTGTGATGGTTGTTGTATTTTGTAACAGCATATTACCACAGACGTTTAGACAGAGAGCAATCCATGTACTCAAAATCCTCATTTACCACATCTTCCCCTTCTTCAATTATCATAGGTTCACTATCATGGATTGGCACAGAGGAATTTCTCAATGGAACACTCTCAGGACAATACTTGTTTCCCTGCTGTCTTCCCAGTGAAGAGCTAGGGCATAGATCAGTGTTCATACCTGAGCTTCCATTGCTGTTAGAGTTCCTCTCTAAATATCCTAGCCAGTATGTAGTCCAGTTCTTATGTCCAGCCTTCCAATCAAGATCCCTGGACACTGGATCTCTCTTCACATACCTTCTTGCACTGGTCTTAGGGTCCCTTCCAAGTGCAGCCGTCTCCCTCACAGGTGCCGTCTGGGGATTTCTGGCTCTGCAGCCCCACTCCTCTGGCTTTCCCCAGTCCGGTGGTGTATGCTTGCCTCTGGAATGCCTTTCAGTATACGTACTGCTATGGACTCCTTTAGACCTTCCAAATGCTTTTCTCTTCTTTCTTCCAAAGTGTTTCTTTCTCTCTCTGTCCGTCAGCTCTGGCTTCTGCTGATGATGATGGTCAGGATGATCAAGGTGCTTCTGATGATCAAGATGAACATGCTGCTTCTGATCCAGATGATGATCAAGCTTCTGATGATCAAGATGAACATGATTCTCTGTAGAATAAGCTTTTCTTTTATCCTGCTTAGATGAATGCTCCACCCTAGCACAGTGCAGCTGTGCTGAATCAAGCCCTGCCCTTGGAGATGAGTGCTTGGGGATTACCTCATAGCCCTCCTGAATGAACACATGTTTCCCCACTTCAGCTCTTCTAATGGCTGTTGGAAACCTGGTGCATTCTGGGACTGGTAGTCTTTTATGGAAACATTCTGTTTTATTATTTCTACCAGAACAGACAGGTTGCTTGTTCAGAGTCACTTCACCTCTAATATAGCTCCTTCCTGAACTATGATAAGCTTCCTTATCACAAGTCTCTGTTGAATAATCTTCAGTAGAATCTTGCTGGAATGTGGGATGAGAGCGATTGTGCGATAATTTCCACAGTCAGTTGGATCACCTTTCTTTAGTATTGGTATAAACACAGATCTTTTCCAGTCAGTTGGCCATGATGTCTTCCAAAATTCTTGGCAGAGCCTTGTAAGTACGGTAACAGCTGCATCAGATTGCTGTAATACTTCTATGGGAATGCCATCAATGCCTGGTGCTTTGTTCTTTGATAAGGCTTTCAATGCTGCTTCAACTTCTTCTTTCATCACCAATGGTTCCGGATCATAAGGTACAGGTTGAAATGGATGTTGGTCCACTTGATCATTATCATATAAAGACTATGTATATTCTTTCCACCTTTTCTTGATCTTCTCAGCATCATTCAACATAGAACCTTGAGCATCTTGTAACATTCCAATTCGAGGCTGGAACTTTTTCTATAACTCTCGTAGCTTTAGGAAAGCTGATCTTGTTCTTCCTCTAATAGTTTCTGCTTCTATTTCCTTTCATGTGTCATTGTAGTACTTTTCCTTGTCCTATCTTGCTGCACGTTGGAAATCACTGTTGAGTTCTGTGATTGTTTTTCTTTCTCCTATGACGTTAGCCTCTCTGCGTTTCTGGGCAATTTCCAGAGCTTCTTCCATCATCCATTTTGGCCATTTCTGCTTTTTCACCTTTTGTAGATACTTCTTGCTTTCTTCCAACACAACCTTCTTGATGTTATTCCATAACTCTTCTGGAACTCTGTCATTTGTATCTAAAGCAGCAAATCAATTTTGCAGGCAGTCTTTAAATTCCAGTGGTATATTCTCAAGGTCATATTTTGCTGCATTCATGAGTGGTTTGCTCTTTTTCAACTTCAGCTTGAGTTTGCATACTAGTAGTTGATGATCTGTACCACAGTCAACTCCAGGTTTTGTCTTTGTTGATGTTATAGAGCTTTTCTATTGTTGACTTCCACATATGTAATTTGATTTTTGCACAATCCATTCGGTGACGTCAATGTTTACAGTCACTGCTTATGTTGCTGCAAGAAGGTGTTTGAGATGAAGAGATCGTTGGTCTTTCAGAATTCTATCAGTCTTTCTCCAGCTTCATTTCTGTTGTTAAGTCCATATTTTCCAACCACTTTGCCTTCTTCTTTGTTGCCAACCTTTGCGTTCCAGTCACCCATGACTATCAGGATATCCTGTTTGTATGTTCTGTCAATTTCATCTTGAACTTGTTCATATAACTCTTCCATTTCATCCTCTTCTGCAGCTGTTGTTGGGGCATATACTTGAATTACAGTTGTGTTGACAGGCGTTCCTCATAGACATTAAGCGTTCACTGACTGCATTGTTTTTCATTAAAGTTCTTGCAAGTTTCTTCTTTATTATAAATGCAACACCATTTCTTCTTTGTCTTTCATTTCCAGCATAGTAGACCATGTGATCATCTGATGCAAAGTGCCCGATGCCAGTCCATTTCAGTTTGCTGACACCCAACAGATCAAATTGTACACCTTCCATTTCATTCTTGACCACCTCCAACTTCCCTTGGTTCATGCTTCATACGTTCCATGTTCCAATATGTAAGACATCTTTACAGCTTCTGACTTTCATTTCATCCACAACTACATCAGCAGTCAGATGTCTCGAGGGCTTTGATCCAACCACATCATAAATGCTGGCTTTACTCTGAAAAGTCGTCAGCTCTTCCCCAGTAGCTATTTGAGTGCCTTCCAACCTGGGGGTCTCATCTTCCAGGACTATAGTGCAATTTGTTTTGTTGTGACTATCCATTGGGTTTTCATGGCAAGCTACAGAAGTAGATTGCCAGGCCTTTCCTCCATGCAGTTTAAGTTTAGTGTTGTTACCATTGTCACAGAAATGTGATCCTCCGCAGCCAACACCGTCCCATTCTGCTGCTGCCCAGATGGGTTTTCATGGCAAAATACAGAAGTAGATTGCCAGGCCTTTCCTCTGCACAGTTTAAGTTAAGTGTTTTTGCCATTGTCACAGAAATGTGATCCTCCACCGTCAACACTGTCCCATTCTTTTGCTGCCCAGATGGGTGGTTTGTCTTGGACTGGCACCTCAGCTGAGACCTCTCCATCTTGGGAGACCCTGCCAGTAGTTAAACTATAGCTTAGCCCTCAGCAAATGACCAGCTGCAAACCAAGTGAGGGATTTGACCTTCTATGCACTCAGTTATGAAGGACAACAAAAATGATACCTTTTCTCTCTTCTTACTGTCAAGTAATGCATTCTGGAGTTATCTAAACTACAGATATAAAACACCGATCTATGCAAGAGAAAACATTTTGCTCTATCAAATTTCAAATAAAATATTCCTTTACAGACATGGACAACTGCAGAAAGTGTCCAGATGATGAGTGGCCCAATAAGAAGAGAGAAGCCTGTATCTCAAAAGTTATAACTTCTTGTCCTATGAAGAACTCTTTGGAATAGCTTTGTCTTCTATATCTGTTTTCTTCTTCCTCATCACTGCTGTCATTTTGGGAATCTTTATTAATTACCGAAATACTCCCATCGTGAAAGCCGATGTCCGGAATCTCGGTTACATTCTGCTCAACTCCCTCATGTCCTGCTTCCTCTGCTCCTTGATGTTCATTTCCCGTCCTGAGCACATGATCTGCATTTGCCAACAGATTGCCTTCGGGATCACTTTATCCATCTCTCTCTCCTCCATACTGGCAAAAATCATCACTGTTGTTATAGTCTTTCATGCCACCAAGCCTGGAAGCAAGCTTCAGAAATGGATGGGCTCTAAGGTTTCAAACTCTATAATCCTTTGTCTTTCCCTTTTTCAAGTTGTTTTTTTGCTTTGTCTGGTTGGTCACTGCTCCCCCATTCCCATATATTAATGACTTGGTATGATACTATCCATACCATATAACATAATGTTCATTGTAAACCGCACTTGATACTTGTGAAAGAGCGGTATAGAAATAATTGTTAAATAAATAAATAAATAAATACACAATCAGAATATGGAACAATACTAATTGAATGTAATGAAGGATCAATAGTTGCATTTTACTGTGTTCTCGGTTATTTGGGGTTTCTAGCTGCTATCAGCTTCATTCTAGCTTTCCTAGCAAGAAATCTGCCTGACAGTTTCAGTGAGAGAAAGTACATCACCTTCAGCATGCTGGTATTTGCAGCATCTGGGTCTCCTTCATCCCAACATACCTGAGCACCAGGCGCAAGGACACAGTGGCAGTGGAGATCTTTGCTATCCTGGCCACCAGTGTTGGACTGCTGGGCCATATCTTTATCCCCAAGTGCTACATTATTCTGCTATAGCCTAAAAGGAATAGTAGAAGGCACCTCTCAAAAATCTAAAGACCTGAGACAAAAATCTAACTGCTAGACTTGAAAGCCATTAAAAATACGTTTAAAAAAGTGAAAGTGTGTGCTGTTGAGTCAATGCTGACTCCTAGAGACCTGCCCTTGGGTTTTCTCCACAAGGTGATAGAGGAAGTAGATTGCCATGCCTTTCTTCCATGCAGTAAGCTTATAGCGCCTGGTATTCCAAGCTGGTCATCCATCCAGTTAGTCGCCAGGCCTGACCCTGCTTAGCTTCTGAGATCAAGCTCATTCAGGGCATGAGGCCGATATTAAAAAAAAAAGAAAAGTTCCTAAATTAGGTGGATTTTCAACAGAAAGTTCCTATGTTTCACTGACTGGAAAAAAAATAAGCCAAGCTCCTAAATTTAGACAACTAAGTTAGGTGTCTAAATTTGTTCCTATTTTCAGCAAAATGTAGGATTCCTTTACTAAGATTTGGTATGTTTTTGTTCTTAATGTGCATTTAGCGTAACTCTGAATGCATGCTAAGTGCAAGAGTTATGTGTTAATTGTTGGGGGCAAGCAAAACGTTCTCTATATGCACCCTAGCATGTGGCAGTGGCAGATGTGATATAATAGCACCAAGCCCTTAAGGAGAAGCATTACATGCCAACTGTGCAGGAAATGCAGGACTGAAATGCACAAGAACACTCAAGCATGACTCGAGTTTTTACTTCCTGCAATGCCTCGTCACAATTAAAGGTCCAGGTCCATTTTTGCACTTTTAGTAGCAAGCAATTCGGAGGCTACAGCGCTGCTGCGAACTGTGGCACACAATGGCTGCAATAATCGATGCATCCTAAGAAAGATCTGAGATAAGAAACATTGGGTAGTGTGCTTGGAAAACTGTGATAATTCTCTCTCAGGGATTTATGCAGAACCCCTGTGCATCAATAATATGTCCACAGTATATAATGGAGTTCATTAGAAAGACACATTTCTCTTTATTGACCTGTAAGCCATACTCCACTAAGGGGGTCCTTGTATTAAAGCCCGCTAGGTGGTTAGTGTGCTTTTTAGCACACGCTCACTGTCTATGGTTTCACACAATGTGTTAGCATGATATTGAGCAATTGCTAAAATAAAGCTTAATTGACCATTGCACAATGATGCAGAGATTGGGCAGATTAGGACTATAGTGGGGGCATTGACGACACATTGCAGTTAGAGCAGATATCATTCATGCACACTTACCATTAATGTGGTAATTAGTGTGGGTGTATCTATGGGTATCAGATGCACCGGGTGATATGGAAGAGCAGACTAGATAGATTAAGTGGCCTTTTTCTGTCATTTCTATGCATTAATTGTGCCGTATGTTAGCATGAGATCCAGGGCCAGTGCAGAGGTGTCCTGGGGGGGGGGGGGGGGCCACAATCCTGATGCCTGCAATTACAGGTCAGTCCTCCGTCCCTTTGAAAGATAACTGCTGGACTTACTCTGATTTTTCTTTAGAAATGGCTGTTTGTAATTTTAATTATAAGGCACTCAGAGACTGTCCAGATCAGATACATTCTTTATGCCTTTGATTTAAATGGCGTTTATACCAGACCATCAGGAATAGCCTAATAGTTAGCGTGCTGGCTTGGTAACCAAGATTCAATTCCCACTAGCACTCCTTGTGGTTTTTGGCAAGTCTCTTAACCCTCCATTGCCTCGGAAGAAAGGCCTGGCAATCTCCCAAGAAATTCCAGGAGCTGCTGGGTCACCACGAGTCAGCATTGACCTGAAAGCATGCATTGCATCTTATACCAGACCACAGCTAAGGAACTCAGCATATCACTATTCACTTTTTTTCATAACTGTCTCTTTTGTTAGCAGCCGTATTATTTTCATTCCTTTGATAGCCTTCAAAGGAAACCATAAATATGTTTCTATTCTTCTGTTATTCTGTCCTTTCAATCAGTTCAACATATGCTCACACTAGAGCAGAACAAAGCCTGCGGCTGCTCAGTCCTGTGTTCATTATACATATGACATGGAGTGTAGACTGTATTCTCCTTAGGAAAGGTTCCTCTGAGTCAGGAATGCATGCCATACATTTTAAATAAATACATAAATAAATCTTATTTTCATGCACTTTATCTCTCATCCCAGTCAGACATCCTTTTCTCCTAAATGTCAAAACCTCAGACACCGTTTGAAAAGCTGCCAGTGCTTACTTTAAACATCTGGTTATTTTTCAGTTTTAAATTCTCTTTTCTCCCAAATTAGATTCAAAATGCTTTAGGGAAACAGCCCTTCAACTTATCTCCTAACTTTCAATGTCCAGCCCCTTTGTGATCAACTGCCCATTTCTGACTGTCACTCCAGCCCCAAGCTTTTAGCTAACTCTCAGAATAGGCAATCAGCTGCTGCCCCTCTATCTTGCAGTAGAATTGGTGACACACTTAAGAACGTAAGATATGCCATACTGGGTCAGACCAAGGTCCATCAAGCTCAGAATTCTGTTTCCAACAGTGGCCAATCTAGGTCATACGTACCTAGCAGTATCACCAAAAGACACAGGTTCCACAATGCTTGTATTGGGTCAAGCATTGATATCCTGGGTCCCTTCTTAATAATGGTTTATGGACCTTTCCTCCAGGAACTTGTCCAAACCTTTTTTAAACACAGCTACACTAACAGCTCTTACTACATCCTCCGGTAACAAATTCCAGAGTTTGATTACACGTTGAGTGAAAAAATATTTTCTCTTAAATTTGTCTTAAAAAGTTTACCCTGTAACTTCATTACATGTCCCCTAGTCTTTCTATATTCTGATAGCATAAAACAATCGATCTACGTTTACCCGTTCCACTCCATTCATTAATTTATAGACCTCTATCATATCTCCCCTCAGCCGTCTCTTTTCCAGGTTGAAGAGCCCTAACCTTTTTAGCCTCTCTTCATAGGAGTAGCCTTCCATCCCCTTTACCATTTTGGTGGCTCTTCTCTGTACCTTTTCTAATAACGCTATATCCTTTTTAAGATATGGCGACCAGAATTGCACACAATATTCAAGGTGCGGTCGTACCATGGAACGATACAGAGGCATTATAATATCCTTTGTTTTATTTTCCATTCCTTTCCTTATGATACCTAGCATTCTATTTGCTTTCTTGGCCACCGCTGCACACTGGGCGGAGGGTTTTAACATGTTATCCACGATGACTCCTGAATCTTTTTCCTGGGTGGTGGCTCCCAATGTGGAACCTTGCATTGTGTAACCACACCAGCTCCTGTTTCTTTGATCCTATTATTTCTTGCGCCATCCCCACTGTGGCCCAGTGCTCCTCTCATCAGTCTGTTCCTGCCCAACTGTGCTTATCCCTGCTTCCTCCAGCAACTTGTGGCTCACCCACAATCTTCACGAGCTGTAAATGCTTCTGTGCCATGACCTAACTCCCAGGTAGGTGCTCACTGAACATTGACTTTGCTGCTACAGCCCCCGCCATTGTCAGCTCTTCCCTCTATAGCTTACTATCCTCCCATGGTCTGGTCCGTGTATTGTGGCATCTTCGTTTGCCTCATCTAAACTCCAAGTCTTTGGTGGCTTCGGTCCTGGCATACTGTCATCATGCGGCACTGGTCTCATGGCTGAAGGCAGACTGGAATATTCAATAGATTTCTTATTTTTAGCAGAGAAGCCGGATCCCTCTGTTCTCTCTATATCATCGGGACTGCAAACAGCATTAACTTTCGAGTACCTCTAAGCCAAGCTCTGAGATGGACAGCACATGTTGCACAGCAAATGTGAGGAGTCCAGGATTTGTCTTAACTGTCAACTTTACAACCAAAGTAGAGCTCATACGTTTTCTTAATATATGCAGTCATGCTGCGTCTTTGAGGCTTAAGCGTATATTCACCACAAATGTAACAGAATGTATCACAACTGTTGCGACATTGATGAGACATTTCTGCCGTAACCAATCATCATTTAGACAAGAAGCTTACATGTAAATGCTATTAAGTATACAAACTGATATCAATATCATGCATAGCATCTCTGTATGAAAGCTGCTTTTAAAGCCTATACTGCCAGCATCCATCCTGCGCATGCCCATTGATTCCTGAGCAGTAGCATTTCCATTGCACATGGTCAGCCTGCACTGAGTGCATTCCCAGGCATGCCTACCCTAAACAAAACAGCTTACTTTCTAAGCAACACATGAGTAGACTTAAAATATACGAAGAAATCACAAAAATAGGCGATTGCAAAAAAATGGTGCATGATAGGAAATGTCAAGGTAATTTTCATGATCAGCAACCCAAAATCCTTAAGATACACCCAAAAGTGTTCAGGAAGCAAAATCTTGTTGTCCAGGGAATTGGAAATATTCCAACTTTATGTCATCATAATATCTTAATAGTATGTCTGAAGCTATATATATATAAAAGAAGATGTCAGTGCAACGTAGACATAGTAATTTCTGAGAAAAAAAATAAAATATGACCTGTAAAGGATTAATGGCACCCTTCACTAATATTTGGTTGCACAACCCTTAGCCTCCAAATGTTTTTTGTAGACATCTAGAAGTTGTATGCATCTGTCTGCTGGTAGTTTCTCCCACTCTTTAACTGTGATTTGTTCCAGCTCATGAATGTTTTCAGGATTACTTTTACTAATGGCAGATTCAACTCTTTCCAAAGGTTCTCAATTGGATTGAGATCAGAATTCATTGCTGGCTAGTTTAAAGCAGTCTATTTATTCCTTTTTAACCATTCTTTTGTACTTTGGATGTATGCAATTTTATTGGAATGGGAATGTGTTGCTTCTGTTCAAACTGGTGGACATGAGGATCGCCTTATAACATGCCTATCTGGTGCGAAGGTAGCGAACCTCACACACCACCTAGACAAGGTTTTAGATAGCGCTGGGAAGGAGTATGCTGAGAATCCTGAGACAGTCGGCTCAATCCCTGGGCAAGAAGGCCTTCAACTGGAAAGTGTCGAGCGTTGCCCCGATGAACTCCAGACACCGTGCGGGAGGAGGTGAGACTTGGGGTAGTTTACAACAAACTCAAGTGCTGCAGAACCTGGATGGTGTGTACGGTGGCCTGCTGCACCTCTGAGGCTGTGCCTCCCTTTATGAGCCAGTCATCTAGGTAGGGGAAGACAAAGACCCCTGGAGACGGAGTAAGGTGGCCATGACTGCCAGGCATTTTGTGAAGACTCTTGGGGCAGAGGTCAAGCTGAAAGGGAGCACCCTGTACTGAAAATGCCTGCTCCCCACTATGAACCGCAGGTACTGCCTGTGGTTGGGGTGAAATAGGATCCTTAAGGTCTAAGGAACATAGCCAGTCTCCCTGATGGAGGAATGGCAGCAAAGTTCCAAGGGAAAGCATCTTGAACTTCTCCCTCACCAGGAATTTGTTGAGATTGCACAGGTTGAGGATGGGCCTTAGGCCCCCTGTTCTTTTTGTCACGAGGAAGTACCTGGAGTAGAACCCCTTGCCCTTGAGACAGTGGGGCACTGGTTCCACTGCTTTGTCCCCGAGAAGACCTGCCAACTCCTATAGTAGAAGGTCCCGGTGGAGGGGAGACCTGAGAGTGTTTGAGTTAGGTGTAGGAAGTAACCCTCCCTGACCATCCGAGGGACAGACTAGATAGGCCATGTGTTCTTTTTCTGTCATCATTTTTCTATGTTTCTGTTTCTATGAAGTGCCTAGGAGTCGGTGGTGATGGTCAACCAGCTCTGTGCATAGTGGGTCAGATATCCCCCAGTGCGCTGCTGATCTCCTTGTGGTAGACAGGCTATGCTCAAGGAGTCAAAAACTGCTCCCTGGCTGGGCCAGAGCCTTCTGCTTATGAGGGCCATGCCCATGTCCCTTGGCCTGCTGACCCTGTTGGGGAGCTGGGGAGGCCTAAAAAGGTGGGTTGTTTCTGTAAGCAGCCCCTTTCTACGGGTAGATGGACTTTTTTTTCCACTTACTTTTTATTGATAATAAACTTCCACACAAAACAGTATATCTCAGTCTTCTCCCTCCCTCCAATCCCAATCCCCCCCTTCCCACTTCCTCATATATCACACTGTCTATGACAGGCACATGGACTCCATATAACACAATCGGCAGCTAACCTGCGATTAATACAAAGACAGTTAATACAGCATTAGATTGGTAGCTGATGACATTCCCAATCAAGTACAGCTATCTAAAAACTAAGAAATAAAAACCCCCCGAGATTACTTTAAGACAATTCTCACTGTAGTAGTTGCTGGGTGCTCAATAACCACTTATCAACAAGAATAGCTCCTCAATTAGTGTCCATAGCACGCTTCATCTAGTTTAAATAGGGAGTCAATATCCTCAGAAAAGTAGTCAGGTTCTTTTGGCCAAGAGCCGTGAGACAATACATGAAGTAAAGGTGTTCCATCCTAGACTGCATCTCCATAAGAGATGGTGCCTCTGCATTTTTCCATAAGTGGACTATTAAAAGTCTTGTTGCAGTACACATGATTTTACACAAGTTATATGCAACAGAGAGCTCAGTAGTGTCCCCAATATTCAATAATGCCAAACAGGGGCCAAGTGATATTACTTTCCTGGTGAGGTTGCCCATCCACACACCCACACTACTCCATAGGGGGCGCAATTTCTCGCACTCCCACCACATGTGGATGAACGAGTCAACCAAGCCACACTTTCTCCAGCACAGGGCTAGACCCTCTATCCACCTTTGCATCCTTTGGGGCGTCAGATACCACCAATACAGCATTTTGCAATTATGTTCAGTGATACTGCTTGCCACTACCTCTTTAAATAGGCCCCTGCAGATCGATTCCCATTGGGGGTCATCCCAGAATTTATTAAGATCTTTCTCCCAGGCCACCTTATGCACAATCCATTGCTTTGTAAAGTTTTGAAATCACTCCTTTTATTTCCTGGCTTTCAAAGAGGCCGTCAATTTCCTCTCCCCTATTACCTACCCCTCTCCTTCCATCCCTCCATCCATAGTGAATAGCCTGGAGGTACCTATACCTGTCACTTGATGGCAACTGATACTACCTCTGCAGGTCTTCAAATGCAATCCACTCTCCCCCCTCCTTTGGCCTAGGTGTTTCAATCCTTTCAATGCCCAATCTTCTAAAGGCCGGGTCTTGAGTTCCAGGGAGAAACCCTGGGTTATCTACTAGAGGTACATACTTAGAGCACCCCTGGGGGCCGTACCACCTAGACTGCCATTTCTGCCAAAAGTGCAGGGTAAGATTTACGAAGGAGTTCCCCTGCATCCTCACAGTTGTACCGCTCCCCCTTATCCATATTAAGCTCCACATAGAAGGACTTTTTATCTGAGCCCTTCCATCAGGGAGAGGCAGCAGTCTTTTTTGAGAACCTGGTCCTTGTCATGAACTCGGTCTCCAGCTCGGCAGCCTTGTCAGTCATGGGTTTGCCAAAGAGGATCTGTCTTTGACATGGGACATTGACCAATTTGTCCTAAAACCACTGCTTGAGGTCAGATGACTGTAGCCAAACTCAGTGCCGTGCACTGATGCCCGCCGCTGCTACTCAAGCCACCCACTCAAACCCTTAATAGGCCACTCAAGACATGAATTTGGAGCACTCACAGACTGCCTTGGCCAGATTCTTGAACTGTTGCAAGGGTTCCTTGGAGAGACCAGCTGAGAACCCAATGAGTTCCTTTGCCAGATCTCTCGGGTACATGCTGGTAGGCCTGGATTTATTTCATTTATTTAGACAGTTTTGTATACCACCTTATCCTTCAATCAAAGTGGTCACAACACAATTGGGGGATACATTTAACACGAGGGGATATGAGACGCATACACTAATACTTACAGGGGACATGGGCAATGGAGAGTTAAGTGGCTTGCCCAAGACCAAAAGGAGTACCTGTGGGACTAGAAACCCAGTCCTTCCGGCCCAAGGTTGCTATCCTCTAGTGGGATTTGAACCCCTGACCTTCTGGCCTGAGGTAACTTGCCCCAACCACTAGGCCACTCCTCCCTCCATGTGGCTGATGAGCATTGAGGGAGGAGTGGCCCTGTTAGCATTGAGCCCTGTTAGCATTTTATGGCAAGGGCGACCAGGATGCAGGCCTCCCTTCCGGGGGGCACAAAGGAGTGCGTCTTCTTGTTTTTCAGCCGATGCCTGCTGACTCCACCACCATGGAGTTATGTGGCAGCTGTGACTTTTGGAAGCCCGGGCTCCAGCAGACTTGATACATTGAGTTGATCCATTTCCTCACCACCGGTACCAACGCCAGTGTCTCCCACATCCGGAGCATCAGCTGTTCCAGGATGGGAGGAATGGGCATCATGAGCGATTCCCGCAGAGGAGTCTCATACTGGACAATTTCCAACTTATCCGCCCAAGGGCCCTCCTCAGACTTGGTAGGGAATGCCAGGGCCTTTGACATATCCTTGACAAAATCAAGGAAGCCCATATTTTCTGGCAGGGACCGCTGTTGAGGCAATGAGATTGTGTGGTGTGAAGAGTACCGATGCGATACTGGAGGCGAGTATGAAAACTCAGAGAAAAATCAACTTTTTACGGGGACAAGCCAGGCAACGTCTGAAGGGTTCCACGGAAAAAAGGAGACTGAGGAAGATGGCACCCTTGGGTGGGAAGGGCACCACGCATGCGTGGTGGTAACTCCCAAAGGCTTTCTTGGAAATCTGGGGGGATTCTTCCGCGAGGCCACTGTCGGCGCCAACGTCACCCATATGTGAGGACTGACTTCCTGCTGCTCCTGGAGAAACTACGAACAGCGGTATAAAAGAAATGTTAAATAAATAAATAAATAAATAAAATAAATACTAGTTAGAGACTTTTATTTCATGCTAGAATCCCTGCACATCTGTCAACTCTCAACTGTGCAATTTACATAATAACGGCTCATTGTAATTATCCAAAGAGGACTTCTTTGTTTCAGACTTTACATGACACTTGGCAAGGAGGAAAAGAGTAAAATGTTTCATGTGGAATTTTATTTCTTTGTGTATTGTTATTATTCAGGTAGTGTAACTTCCCAATTAGAGAAACTTCAGGGGGGGACAATTGATGGCAAGAATTACATTAAAATGTTTTGCTTTCTACAAAGTGTTACTGTATGGTTATGCTGCAGTACCTAGTTAAAATAATAGTGCCATACAACTCTATTAGAACCCTTTTTGGTCATGGGGTTAAGATTGCTTCCTTTAGTTGTACCAGCTTTTTGAAGTGATTTTCCTCTAGATGTTAAAGGGGAATGATTTTTGTTTTGCTTCTGGAAGAATTTGGCCACCTTAAGATGAGACACACTCACACTCAGGTCCGTCTCTTCTTTCATACACATAGGTACTTAAGCCCCAACATCGTATCGCTCCTTTGTGTTTTTGCAGCTCAAATGCATGACCTTGCATTTTCTGCATTAAACCACAGCTGCTGAGTTCTATGCCTTCCCTTGCTGAATATTTTGAAGGTTAAGTGGATCATTGACTTTTTTATGATTTCAATAGTTCATGTATTGTATATTTGATCTTTATGAATTAGAGGTTCCCAACGTCGGTCCTCAGGGAACCCCAGGCCAGTCAGGTTTTCAGAGTACCCACAATGAATATGCATGAGATCGATCTGAATACAATGGAAGCAGTGCATGCAGATCTATCTCATGCATATTCATTGTGGGTACTCTGAAAACCTGACTGGCCTGGGGTTCCCCGAAGACTGGATTGGGAACCATTAGGATGTGCATTCATATGCTTTAAGAAAGCTGGAACACTTTAAGAAAGGTGGAATGTCAAGTAGAATAAATCCAGCAGTGATTCACTTTAATAGAGATCCTTTTTATTTCTAAAGCATTGCTAGATTTGCACAGCACTATACCCCAGGGCCGGCCCATCCACTAGGTGAGATAGGCGGCCGCCCAGAATGGGTGGCTTTGTGCCACTGCTTTATTGCCTGCGGCAGGCCACGTGCTTCAGCACACTTGACTTGCCGTTCTGACCCACCTCCGATGCAACTTATTGTCGTTGGAGTGTCAGAAGTGGCCGTCAATGTGTGTTGAAGCACATGGCCTCCATGGGCAACAATGCACGGCACAAAGCCACTGCTTTTAAAATATCTCCCCTCCCCCAAGACGGAATCAGCGGCAGTGAGGGGTGGGGGCGTGGCCAGGATTTCTGCCTGGGGGGGCAGAAACCCTTGGGCCAGCCTTTTTATACCCTTACAGATAAGAGACAGTCCCTATTTCATTGAGCTTACAGTCTACGATATACAAACATGACTAACAAAAGTCTAAAGGGGAATGTATTTATTATAAAGAAGTGGTTGGGATTTAAAATTACCTCCAGAGATAAATCTTTAGACTGGATTTGAATATGGCCAGTGAGTGTGTATGACTAACTCAGGAATTCTATTACAGAAAATGGAAAAATTTTAAATGGAGGGGAGGCCAAATTCTTCCAGGTAGTGAAGGATCTATTAAAGAATGCTCACCTTCAGGTTTGTAGATTGAAATACAGCAATATTTTCCTCTTATAAGCTCATCCCAGGTAATCCTACTTTCTGTGCTAATAGGAAGTATACACATTGTGGAAATATTCACATGGGGGAGTATATTCAACAGCTGGCTGCCACCGCAGTTAAAGTGAGGACCTACTCGAGGTGGAAGGGTTGTTTTTTTTTTAAAGAAACCAGCAGTTGAGGTCGGTGGGATATTTCTGGTGTGTGGGACAATTCACAGGGTAGAGGAGCAGCTGCAGAAGAGTATTTTTTAGGGCATGAGGCAATTAGAGAAGGGTGTGGACTGCCACTTATGGGTGAGGGGGAGGCACTATGGTTCAATGTGCAGTTATTCTGGTCCAGCAGAGAGATCACAATGCTAACTGGGTCCTGGTCAGGCCCATAGGACACCCACCCCCCAAACAAGCGGTCTTCCAAGATGTGCACAGCTCCATTCATGTATACAGAACTGCTAGAGGGTACAAGGCTATCCACAGAAGCCACCAATACTCCGAGCTCTAGGAACACACCACAGAAAACCCCACCCACCACCAAGGAGAGGGACAATCCCAAGAAGTCCACAGCTCTAGCAGACCTGCCTTTGGGGAACTCAGGGACACCAAGCTCTGCGAAGATTGCATTGCTTCCCAGTGGGATGAATACCTCAGTCACAGGACAGGTGGGGGGAAGACCGACTTGGGACATCCAACCAAGTCACCTCCCCTTCAGTAGATTAAATGAAAGCAGGTTCATTGAGACAGTGAGCCAGAAACATGCCCTCCTCTGGCCATGGTGAGGGGCCATGTGATCTCAGAAACAGAGCTCATGGTACCAGCATTGCACCCCAGGCAAGGGAGATGGTGGTTGGATGGCAAAATTATGTGTCAGTGCTATAATTTCTCTATAGTTGCAACAGTTCATTTGAATGTCCCACCTACAACTATGTTCAGTTGTTTCCAGGGCTGGACCGCCCAAGGGTTTCTGCCACCGTAGGCAGCCGCCAATTCCATCTTGAGAGGGGGAGGCAAGCAGAGTCAGTATTTGCCGCAGCTTTTGGAAATACTGCCGCTGTCCGCCTCCCTCCAAACAGAATGGACAGCAGCTTGAGGGGGGAGGCAGTGTGGACACCCATGCGTGCCGCTGCCAATCACATGGGCCAACCGCCCTAGGTAGTCGCCTAGTGGATGGGCCTGCTCTAGTTGTCTCTAACTATGTGGCCCAGCTCTGATCATATACCCTATTCATAGATGCCAATTTACCCAGCTTCAGGAGGGAGAATATTTGCCAGTTCTGGTTCTAAATTTGCATTGCAATGCCATATGGTATGTGTAGCCCCTGATTTTACCTATTGGAATCAGTGATACAGGTGCCATAATGCATCAGAAGGAGGTTCTCAGAAATCCAGGACTGGATTAAAATCTCACTCCTGGAACTAGATAACTTGGCATCTCTGCCTATCTCTCAACTTCACATAAGTGCTGGCTGTCCACCCATCTGTGGCTCTTCTGCTCATGCACTGTACATGTGGCGGGAGCCCTCACCAGCTACATATTCGCCACTCAGGCTTGTGCAATCATCTGCCCTATTTTTATCATGTGGTTTTAAATGAATGCACATCTTGATTAAGTACTGCTTTGGCTTTGCTGTTACTGCATATCACAGACCTTAGCCTTGACCTTATCTAATCAGAATGATATTCTCATGTGCCTCTGCATCAGTAAGATTCCCAGTCCATGTATCATGCTCTAGTACAGTGATTCCCAAACTTGGGGTCACAGAAACATGGCCATCTCCCCTTCTCTCTGGAAATTCACTGTGACCTGTGCCAAACAGTGACAATCATCAGTGGTCAGCATATGGCCTGTGAGCATTCATAGGCCCTTGTCCCCTCTTGGGTAAGCTTCCTGTTAGCATGGGTTTGCAGTCGGAGTACAGGAGTAAGCACACACTGCTCACTGACACAAGGGACCCTATATGGGCTACTGCTGCTGCCGTTGTTGCCTCTACTGTTACTGCTGCCTTCCTGCTTTAGATGAGTGCAGGGAGGGGAAGGAGGATAGGGATCTGCTATTTTACTTTCATTATCACCTGGGGTCACTTGAAAATGGGGGTCATATGGGATAAAAGTTTGAAAAGCACTGTTACTAGCACAAGATGTATTTCTAACGGCACTTCCAGTTTATCTGTCTGCACATAGTAAAAACCGTCTAGCTAAGCACTATAAAATGTTACTTTTTTGCCACTGCCCAAACCCCTGACAGTGCCTTAATTCCTTAGTACACAATCTGCAATAGTGTTCCAGCTCCTACCTCATTTCAGGATCTGAAAAATTAGGCCAGCATTTCTGATACTATCTTGCTTTGCTTTATTCAGTCCTTTCCTCCACTTGCCCTTCTTTGCAGTACGAAGTTTTCTTTCCTTCATTATCAGATTGATAATTAGTTCCAGAAGCGCAATTACCATCTCCTGTGTTCTGAACCCTTGCTGCTTTCCTAGAACATCTCACCCACTGTCTGTTCTGAAATGACCTCACTTCCTGGGACTACAACTCCCAGCATTCCCAATAGCTCACTCTCTCTCAGACCTCTCTCTCTTAGATCCTTTGGAACTTCCTCTAGTTCAAAAGTGATGTGTGGGCCCAGAGCATCAGAAGTAGGTAAGGCTGATGGCTTCAAGTGTTGGTGTGGGAATGCACTGGGGCAGAGCTTGGGTAGAGTATGAAAGGAGGCTTGGGTAGAGTATGAAAGGAGTGCAAATCTACACGCCAATACTTGTGTGCACTGTTTATATCCCTGTATTAAAAAGAAAAGTAAACAGCTGCTTTTCTTGATAAAATAGGCTTAAGATAGTTGTAATCTCCAGGAACAAGCAGGAATGTAGTCATCACATATGGGTATCGTCGGTACCGACGGAGCCTGCGTGGGAATGCTCCCCAGCGTCCAATCAGAAGGCTTTTGGGAGCATCCCACAGCGCCTGCGTGCTGCCTTCCCGCCTTTCCCAACTGCCTCTCTCCAGTTCTTCTTTTTCCACGGAGCCAGCAGGTCGTGTTCCTGTCACCGCAGAAGAATTTCTTTTTTCTTTCTTTCTTTTTGTGTTCGCGTCTGCCTTCTTCAACGCTCTACCGGTACCGCCGGTCTTTCTTTTCTTATTTCTGTAAAAAAAAAAAATCTCTTTTTTCCTTTTCTTCAAGTGCACCAAGTGTGGCGGTACCATTTCCGTCACCGACACCCATGAATGGTGTTTAAAATGTTTAGGTCCTGACCACTCCATCACGGATTGTGTGTCCTGTGCCATGATGTCTAAAAGAGGTCAGCAGAACCGAGCTGCCAAGCTCAGTACCCTGTTTCCCTCTGATGCAGCTTCGGTGGCATTGATGTCTTCCAGGGCTTCTTCTTCCTCCCGTGGATCTCAGGTAACTAAACATAAATCCAGCCGGTCCTCGAAGGGTAGATCTCCTTCTAAGCATCGAGATACCTCTGGTGTTGCCCTCGAGGATTCTGCACCGGCAAAATTACCCCAGCGGGAGGCTTCGGCTTCCAAAGCATTATCGGGGTTCCAGGATGTTCTCGATGGCTCGGCCTCGACAGATCTCCTGGTGCCATGCTCTGGGGTACCAGTGGTCTCCACCAGTACCGACATCCAGGCATTGGTGGCATCCATAGACCAGAGAGTTCTGGCTATGGAATGCAGTCTGGCGGCTTTCCTTGTGGCATCGACGCCCTTGGTACCGCAACAGACAACTCCACCGGTACCGGCACTGGCACCTGTATCAGTACCGGTACCGATAGCATTGGCATCGGTGTCTGCTCTGCCGGTACCCTGTCCTCCGATGCCCTCCGGTACTGATTCTCCGGTACCGGTTATTCCCGGTACCAACCTTGGTCGGTACGGGTATCAGGCTCGGCAGGAGCATTCGGACAGACTATACTTCGAGTCCTCAGAAGAATCTGAGGATTCTGAAGGTTCTGTCGATGCAGCGATGCTTCTTCCAGAGGAATCCTCCTCCCCTAAATGCAGGATGTCTCCTCCAGAGGACATGTCCTTCCAAGACTTCATCAGGGAGGTGGCTCAGGGCCTGTCCATTACTGTGGCCCCTGAAACAGAGCCAAGGGCCAAGGAGTTGGAAATTTTACAATATCCCAATACTCCTAAGGAGGCATTTACCTTACCCATTCATGAGATTCTATATGATCTCATGTTGAGGATGTGGGGAACACCTCTTACCACCTCTCCTCATTCTCGTAGATTGGATACCATGTATCGAGTCCCTCCTTGTCCTGGTTTCCATAAGACTCAGCTTCCTCACCACTCTATTGTGGTGGAGTCAGCTATGAGAAGGATCAGAAGTGCAAAAAGGCATGTAAAATTATCTCCCTCTTTAACATCAGAAACACTTTCACCATTGGTAAGCACCAAGTCCAGTATGGCCCCTTCACGTATGGGGTCTGTTACCAATTGCCTGAATAGTTCTCCCTGTAGAGAATCCAGGATCTCCTTACTTCTAGATGATACTGCAGCAGGAATGTGCCAATCAACATCTGGCATATTGAAATCTCCTATCAGTAGCACTTCCCCATTCCTAGCAATGCTGCGTATGTCTTCAATTAATTCTCCGTCCACCTCTTCCTCTTCTGAGGGAGGTCTGTATACCACACCAATGCAAATATATTTCTGTTTCCCTCTTTCTAGTTTAACCAACAATGCCTCCTCTCTCCCTTTTAAATTCTGTAATTCCAAAGCTTTAATAGTATTTTTTACATATAGTGCCACTCCTCCCCTTCTTCCTGTCCTGTCCTTTCTGAATAAAGTATAGCCAGGTATAGTTACATTCCGGCCTTGGTTTTCTGTGAACCATGTTTCTGTAACTGCCACTAAATCCAAGTCGGCCACTCCCACCAAAGCTTCAACATCAGGGGTCTTATTTTCCATGCTACGGGCATTTATACACACTGCTTTCCATATATTACCACTTTACCCATTTCCATAAAGGTATTTAATGTATCACTTACCTGGAGGCTTTCACTTACCTGGGGGCTTTCTTCATCCATCCCCAAGAAATCTAATTTAAAGCCCTCTTCAGTAGATTAGCCAGTCTACTACTGAAGACGCGTCGACCTTTCTTGGACAGATGGACGCCATCTCTGCTCTGCAACCCTTGGAACAGCATCCCATGGTCCAGGAAACCAAAACGCTCTCGATGACACAATCCACGCAGCCATGCATTCATCTCCAGGATGCGAGCCTTTCTGCCTTGGCCTTTACACTCAGGAGGGAGAATTGACGAGAACACTACCTGTGCACCTAACTGCTTCACCCTCCGTCCCAGAGCCATGAATTCACTTTTGATACGCTCAGAGGGATACCTAGCAGTATCATTTGTTCCGACATGGATTAGTCTCGGCAAACTCTCCGTAACATCTTGGATTTTGGCACCAGGCAGACAGCATACCTCTCTGGACATCAAGTCTGGTAGGCAGATGGATGCCTCAGTACCCCTCAGAAGAGAGTCACCAACCACCACTACCCTTCACTTCCTTGTGGGCACTGTTTCTTCAACTTTGGAGTACTTGAGCTCTGGTGCTTCCCTTTCCAGGGATGCTTTCATCTCCTCCACTTCCAGGGCTGCAGAATGGTTCTTCAATTCAAGGGCTGGAGAAGTTGTATCGGTGATTCTGCAGGCCCTGGTGACTTGTGTCCAACCTTCGTCATTCTGTAGGCACCCATCTTCTCCTCTGCTGGAGAGCTTGGTTGCTGCAAGAAGTATTTCATCAATGTACTTCTCACTGTCTTGAGTGCTTCTCAGCCTCGCCACCTCTCTGAGTTCCTCTACTTGTTTCCTCAGAGCTTCAGCATGCAGACACCCTGCACATGGAACCGCTCCTTCAACTGGCATTGGGACCTCTGTCTGGACAGAGGCAGAAGCTGTAACCAGGGCAACAAATTTAGCAATACAATTTTTCCTTGTCATTGTTCTGTTTGTGGCGCTTAGGTATCTTTGTTTGAACTGTATAGCCCCTGTAAGGAATGCCCCAACGTTTTAAGCCTCTCCTCATAGGGGTATCCTTCCATTCCTTTACTATTTTTGTCACTCTTCTTTGTACCTTTTCTAATTCAACTATATCCTTTTTAAGATATGGCGACCGGAATTGCAAACAATAGTCATGGTGTGGTTGTACCATGGAACGATACAGAGGCATTATAATATCCTTGGTTTTGTTATCCATTCCTTTCAGTATGATTCCTATCATTCTAATAACTTTCTTGGCTGCCACTGCACGCTGGGTGGAGGGTTTCAACATATTATTCATGATGACGCCTAAATTTTTTTCCTGGGTGGTGGTTCTTAATGTCGTACCTTGCATTGTTTAACCATAGCTTGTGTTGTTCTTTCCTAGATGCATAACTTTGCACTTGTCCACATTAAATTTCATCTGCCATTTGGACGTCCATTCTTGCAATTTTTCACAATCCTCTGATGTTCAATGGGGCTGCGGCTCCGATATCGGGCGGAAGCCGCTACCGCGGCTTTGTAAACAAGCCCCTTAGTGTCATTTGCAAATTTGATCACCTCACTTGTTTATATCCAGGTCATTTATGAATATGTTAAAAAGCAGCGGACCCAGCACAGATCCCTGGGGTACTCCACTATTTACTATTAAGAAAATTGGCCATTTAGCCCTACTCTCTGCTTTCAATCTTTTAACCAGTTCCTGATCCCCATAGGAGGCCGTGCACTATCCCATGACTTTTTAATTTCGCTAAGAGTCTCTTGTGAGGGATCTTGTCAAAGACTTTCTGAAAATAGATACACTATATCAATCAGCTCACCTTTTATCTACCTGTTTATTCACACCTTCATAAAATATAACAGATTAGTAAGGCAAGATCTTCCTTAGCTAAATCCATGTTGGCTTTCTCTCATTAAACCATGACTATCTACATGTTCAGCAATTTTATTCTTTATAATGGTTTCTACCATATTGCCTGGTACAGACATCAGACTCACTTGTCTGTGGTTGCCTGGATCACCCCCGGAACCCGTTTTAAAAACTGGAGTTATATTGGCCACTCTCCAATCCTCAGGTACTACAGATGCTTATAATGATAGTTCACAATTACTAATAGTAGGTCTACAATCTCCTATCGTATTAAATTCAAAATACTTCTCTTGACTCACCGTACCTTCTATACAGGACTTCCTATTTCTCTTCATTCACTCCTTATCCCTTATAGCCCTGCATGTGCACTTGGATCTTCCAGTGAGAATTATTTGGCCATCCCAGCCAGGTGTGCCTTGCGTTTAGAAACCTATGAAGTCATGGCCTTTAGTATTCAAGCCCCTTGCCTTTGCAACTCACTTTCCTTTGAACTTTGGTTTGTGTCATCTTAGAAAAAATTCAAGACCAGATTAAAAACCTGGTTCTTCTCTCAAGCTTTCCAGTGATCGTCTTTTCCTATATTGCCCAGCCCTACCCTTCTCTACCGTGTCCTGCAGTAATCAATATCTTTAATTTCTGAAATTGTTGTGCTAGTCCATTTTCCCCATCCTTTTGTATGAAGTCCTTTGATTTACTATATGTTATTTGCTTTGTCCAGTTTTTGTTCTCCGCATAAATTAATGGATATTTGGAATCTGCCATAATGCAAGCGCCACGGGCGGTATATCAGATCTCATAAATAAAGAAAGAAAGAAGGCTGCATTTATAATAAATAATTTCACATCGAGAGGAGAACTTGATACTGGCTGACATTCTCATTTATTCCTTTTATTTGTCACCTATGTGGTCCTGTTCAAGCCATTCAAAAAAATATCCAGTGTGAGAACTTAGCAAAAAAGGTAAACAAACTACAACATGATGAGTGCTAAGAAGCTGCGATAATGAGAAAGAGAGAAAAATTAACATACAATAACATTTCACATAAAACATAGGCTACACACTGTGAGGTCTGTACATTAGAATTTACAATCTGATTTTCTCTGTTTTCATTTTAGCAAATGTAGAAATAAGTTTCTTCAGGTAAGTGTTTTGTACGGAACAAATACATGTTTTGATCAATTTTAGTTTGGAAAAGCTTTGCTCACTACTGGCTACAGAAACAGGGAGAGTCAAGTGGTTACTTATTCTATATTTGGTGAAAGTCTATCTGAGTTCTATGTGTGTGTGAAAAGGTGCCAGGTATACTGTTAGCATTTCATGTCTTTGTAGGATTGATCTGTAGTAATCCAGCTTTCTTGATTTTTCCAATAAGTGTATTGATGTTCTTCTAGTGCCCACTGCTTTTTTTCTAGGCAGTTATAGTGAGACCTGATACCAAAGGGAACAGCAGATTAACACAGCTACCCAGAAAACAGCTGTTTTATAATTATAACAAAACCCACAAATAATTCTCTAGACCACTACAAAATTGATTCAAACATAATTAAATTTATATATGGAGAAAAGACCTCATACAATGTAGTCCAAATAATGACTGCTATTGTTCACATAATAGGTCAAAAACTCCTTAAAATCACTTGTGCTCTCCCAATTTGCAGTGTAAAAATCTTCACCCTATTCCAAAGGTCAACCTAAAACAGTCTTTCTCTTTCCATCAAATGCATTCTAAAATAGTGTAGATTTCATCTCTTTAGCTTACTTCACAATTGCAGCGCTAGGCACTGAACCTCTGTATTTACTGGTTTGTTACTTTGGGGGAAGGCAAAAATTATTGGGGAAGTAAGAGGGCAGACCCCTCTTCTCCCTACTCTTCCATCCTGCTTCCCTACTTTTCAAATGCCTGTTGGTGTCCTAGAGCAGGTATAGATATAGACATCTTTGCCAACAGACTGCATTAATCTGAACCTGACAGTGTAATCGGTTTAATATAGTGAAAGTTACCTGGTTGGACAGGGGTCTTTGTTGACTGGCATTTACAAAATAGGCTTAAAACAGGCACCATTTTGGATTTCTCACTTCGGTGTCCTGTTATGACTCCCCACCCCCCTTCCCCCTCCTCCTCCACAGACACACACACTGTTTCATTAAAATAGATGCTATGATTTCTCTCTGATTACCTTTTATGCATGCAGACATTGTGCAATTTAATAAGAGCATACTTGAGTATGTAGAATGCCCCTTAAAATTACTCACCGTTGTATTTTCAAATCTATGCACACTATTTGCCAATTAGTTTTACTGTGTAGATACCATGATTTTCAAAGGTATAGCATGTACATACTTTCCCACTAAATATTATATAAAAAAAGATGCATGCATATAAAGTATAATATGGCTTTGCACCTTGAAAGACAGTTTGTAAATTGCACCCGTTGAGCCCTAAGATTCTAGGATTACATATGCACATACTAACCATGCTTTCTCTGATCAGCTTTAGGGGCATTTAACAAGAAAACCAATGCATGATAACTGCAAAGCCTGCATGGTAATAGTCGGGGGCATGGCCAGCATGTTTCGGACAGTTACCATGCAGACATACTGTAACACGCAGCACAATTAATGCAGGTGCACATAACACTATCCATAGAGGTATCACCATGTGCAATCATGCTAATTGTCACCATGTTACAAGTGCTCCTGCACTATCTTGGTGATTTTCATACCTACACTCTAGCTCTAACCCACCCATTCATCACCCCATCATAAGATGGGCAACTAACATGTGCTGTAAAATGCATGTTAACTGCTTAGAAGGCTTTAGTAAAAAGGACCCTTAACCTATTCTCATTAGGTTTTTTTTAACACTTAAATAAATGTTTTCAGTCAATGATCCATTGTTAAGGGATACATGATTACAAAATCTTAGATAATCACAGCATCATTTGGCACAATAGTGCCGGGGTGGTTTGTGGGCAGAGCTGGTAGCTATAAGGACAGTAGACAGGATATTGCTGCTCCCCAGATAGCAATGGTGCTTGCCACCGTATGCTGATATTCACTGCCAACTTCTATGTGGTTACAGTGCTGAACATTAACATATTTTTGACTAGCATTAAAAAAAAATGCCAACCGAGGCGGATGAATATAGTTGTCTACCAGTTTTTTGTTAGATTCTTCCTGCTATTCCTGTCAGGCTTCAGCAGAATAATGTAGCACTTAGGGATAAAGATACAGCTGAGCAGTCCAGTGCTGGAGGCCAAGATAGCGAATATCTCCACTGCCACCATGTACTTGCCCCTGGTGCTCAGGTAGGTTGGGATGAAGGAGATCCAAACGCTACAGAACACCAGCATGCTGAAGGTGATGTACTTGGCCTCATTGAAACTGTCAGGTAGGTTTCTTGCTAGGAAAGCTACGATGAAGCTAATACCAGCAAGAAATCCCAGATAGCCCAGAACACAGTAAAAAGCAATGGTTGACCCTTCATTACATTCAATTAGTATTGCTCCAATTTCTGATTTTGTATTGAGCTGTGGGAATGGGGGAGCAATGCTCAACCAGATAAGGCAGAAAACAGCTTGAAGAAGGGAACAGCAAAGGATTATAGAGTTAGATATCCTAGAACCCATCCACTTTCGGAGTTTGCTTCCTGGTTTGGTAGCTTGGAAGGCCATGACCACAGTGACTGTTTTTGCCAGTATGGAGGAGAGACAGATTGAAAAAGTGATTGCAAAAACGGTCTGTCGCAGAAAGCAGGTAATCTTATCTGGATGGCCAATAAATGCCAGGGAGCAGAGGAAGCAGAACATGAGACAGACAAGGAGGATATAGCTGAGGTCTCGGTTGTTAGCTCTCACTATGGGAGTGTCTCGGTAATTAATAAAGATTCCAAAAATAAAAGCAGTGATAAAAAGCAACAAAATGCTGATGAGAGTCAAAGCTAGTCCCAAAGGTTCTTCATAGGATAAGAAATGTATAACTTTTGGGATGCAGGAATTTTGCTTCTTATTGGGCCATTGATCCTCTGGACACTTTGTACAGCTGTCCATATCTGTAAAGGAAGAATAAGTATATTACTAAGTCTATCTATTTTAGAACTCTTGGTGTACTTACTTCTGGAATATTTAAGAATATTACAATGTTTCGAGCATGATCTGATCGATTGCCTGGGGGTGGGGGCTTGGGAGGGGGGTAGTACAGAGGGAACTGCAGTTTATTTCTTTATTTATTCATTGGTTATTGATATCCTATTCACAGTCAATAAAGACCCTGGAGATGCTTAAATTAATAAAACAAGAAAAATATACATAACCAAGACCTACAATTGCATCAAAATATGTAGATCCCCAGTACCCCCAAACCACCTACAGTAGCATTGATCCATCCTTACCAGGTTCAGCCTCACTGTTCCCAGTGAATGCTTCCTCAAATATTTTATTTACATTCTATTATATACCTTGCTATTCTGTATCAGTGTGGTTTACATTGAACAAACTGAAATTACATTGAACAGGGCATTATAACTTGGAGATAACTATTTTACAGGGAACATGGGCTATGGAGGGTTAAGTGGCTTGCCCAAGACCACAAGGAGCACCTGTGGGACTAGAAACCCCAGTCCTTCCGGCCCAAGATTGCTGTCCTCTAGTGGGATTTGAACCCCAGACCTTCCAGCCTGAAGTACCTTGCCCCAACCACTAGGCCACTCATCCACTCCATAGCCATGCCTTTATAAGTTCTACAAAGTACAGACAGTTCTCAGCATTTACATTCCATAAATCCAGCACAAAACACTGGAAGTATCTATGCTGTGTAATATTTATCCTTTTCTGTGAAAAGCGGGGAACCTCCAACGGACCCTTCTGAGATGAGTGGTAAACCTTGCACATCACACAAAGTTGAAGCAAGTTTTCCAGACACAATGGTTGACCCATTACCAAACACCGAAATACCAAGCTTCGAACCTTAAATTTGGTTCTCTGAATTATCAGCAGTGAATTCAATTCCTTTTTTAAAAAAAAATGTTATTGGGTTTTATAATAACAGCAAAGATACAACAGCACCCTACCTTTCTGTGTTCCAGAAATATCCTAGAGGTTTAGGTAATGAACAGAGCCCCCATCATGGTCATACAGAGCAAGACAAGATAAGGACCTGACAGGATAAAACTTCACATCTTCACCAACAGCGAGGATTATAGAGTACAGAAATATAGGTGTGTGCAGGCACGCAAAATGGCAGTCCCGTGGTAGAAAAAAGTTATAGCATGGGAAAACAGTCCCAGCAAAAGCTTAAACATCCAGTGTAGCCTCCCAACCAGTCTGTTAAATAGCGGAACAAAGTTGAAGTGTCAAATTTGTAAGTCACCTACTGGTACAAACACAAAACAGGGAACGTAGCACAATACTCTTCTCAAGCCACTCTAGGGTCTTCAAATTGTGTGAGAGGACTTGAGGAGTAGGCGTTAGATCCATCTAGAAACTTAACTCTTTGTAATCTTCCCCCCTCCCGCCCTCCCTCCCACATTCCTTCACCCCTCCCCTTAACTACTCGGCTTCAGTGTGTTCCTGTGAGGGAGGGGGGACTGACCGGTACTTCCTCCTATCAGTAGTAGATCTTGCTGCCGACAGGGGGGTACAGAACTATAGCAAATTCCCTAAGTTAAGACAGAGCCCAATCAAAACTAAACACGATGTGAACATATCCTGAGCGTGAATTATCATGGATTAACTAGCATTATCAGATGTAGGGGTATCAGGTGTGAGGTGGCATCCAGGCCGCACATGAGCCTAACTAGTCATCAGGAGAAAGTGAGCTCAAAGATTCTCCAACTTATCCAGCTGTCCTCTGAAATCAGCAGTTAATTTTGACATCGTATAAATATCCCATACTTTCACCAGCCACTCTCTTTGAGAAGGAGCAGATGGAAATTACACTTACCTGGTAATTGTTCTTCCATGAGGGACGACAGTTAAGTCCTCCACCTCTGGGTTGTGCACCTCCTCCTGCAGCTTGGAGACTGGGCATGTCACAAAAACGTGACATCACTGGATGTAGTCTGCTGGCCTCTCCCATCATCCCCAGTGAACTATTGACAAAGCACACTTAAAGGAGCAACAAATAAGTATCTAATAAAAACAGTTTAATTGAACATATAACAACTACTTTATACAAGAAAATTTGGATGGAAGCTAGGCTTTTCACCTTGTGCCTACTCCTTCCGCCTCTGCCATAAAGGTAGATCAGAAAGAACCAGAAGAGGCAAAGAATCATAGAAAGACATCTACCTACCCGTAAACTCACCTTTTCCCCCGGCTGAACATCCACTGCTTAGCATACGGCCCTGGGTGGGAATGAGGACTAAACTGTCGTCCCTCAAGGAAGAACAATTACCAGGTAAGGGTAATTTCCATTTGCTTATCGGTCCTCCAGTTTAGACCTCCAGAGTAGTACTTATTGGGAGGGACCCGTCCAGCCAGCCTGCAACACCGCCGCTCCAAAACATCGAGGCGGTAGTGCTTACTAAAAGTGTGAAGGGACAACCAAGTAGCCGCCCTACAAATTTCCACAGGCAACACTAAGCTGTGCTCCGCCCATGAAGCCGCTTGCGCTCTGGTAGAATGAGCCCGCAATCCCGCTGGAACCTGTCGCCCCGACAACAGGTAAGCCGAAGCAATCGCCTCTTTGTTCCAGTGAGAAATTGAGGCCTTCGCCACTGCCTCCCCTTTACGGGAGCCACCAAACAGAACGAACAGACGGTCGGATTTGCGAAACACCTCTGAGACCTTCAAATGCTGACGCAACACACGTTTTAAAGTCCAAGCGTCGTAATCCACAATCCGTCGCGTGATCCTCTAACGAACCCAGCACCGGAAGAGAAACCGTCTGATTTAAATGAAACGGAGAAACGACCTTAGGCAGAAAGGAAGGCACTGGCCGAAGCACCACCTTTTCCTTAGAAAAAGACAACGCCTGTAACTCCGAAATTCATCTCGCTGAACAAATGGCCACCAAAAACACCATCTTCAACGTCAAATCTTTTACGGATGCCTGATGTAAAGGATCAAAAGGCTTCCTCGCCAGAGCCCCTAAAACCAAGTTGAGATCCCAAGGAGGAACCACAATTCTATGAGAAGGACGTATCCGGGTTACTGCCTTGAGAAAACACAACACATCAGCATGTGCACCGAGAACTATTCCCAGCACGGCTAACTGTACCCTCAAGGAGCTGGCCGCCAGGCCCTTTTCAAAATTGCCCTGCAAGAAGCTTAAACCACTGCAACCGACGCTGTCGCCACGCGCACTTGTCTCCTCGAACACCAATCCTCAAATATGCGCCATATGCGAACATATGTCAGAGATGTAGACGACTTCCGTGCCTTAAGTAAAGTCACAATGACTGCTCCTGAGTAACGTTTTCTCTTTAAACGCGCCCTTTCAATGGCCAAACCGTAAGTGAGAACCGATCCACATGGGGCATCTGCAGAGGCCCCTGAAATAACAGACTGTCTGACATCGGTAATCTCCACGGCTCTCTGTCGAGGAGACGAATGAAATCGGCATACCACAGACGTCTTGGCCAGTCCGGAGCCACCAGCAACACTCTCCCCGGGTGAGCCTCGATACGCTGTACCACCCGACCTATGAGCGCACATGGAGGGAATACATAGAGGAGACCCGACACCGGCCAGCATTGTAGCAGTGCGTCGATCCCCTCCGACATCCTCTCTCGCCTTCTGCTGAAAAACTGACTGGCCTTTGCCGAGTGAAAGGTCGTCATGAGATCCATGATCGGCGATCCCCACCTGCGCAGCACCAGCGCAAACACCTCCGGATTCAGTTCCCATTCTCCGGCATCCACCTGAACTCTGCTGAGAAAATCCGCCTCACATTGTTGTTCCCAGCAATGTGTGCCGCCGAAATCGCTTGCAGACGAGGTTCGACCCAAGCAAAGAAGCTCCTCTGCTTCCTCTTCCATGGCTGTACTTCTTGTATCCCCCTGCCGATTGATGTAGGCCACCATTGCGGAGTTGTCCAAAAGCACTCTTACTGCCCGACCCCGCACCGTCACTTCGAAGGACTGCAATGCCAACATCAGTGCTCTGAGTTCCAATCTGTTGATTGACCACGTGCTCTCCTGAGCTGACCACAGACCTTGCGTGAAGCACTCTCCGCAATGCACACCCCATCCCACAAGGCTTGCATCTGTCAACAATGGTAGCCACTTTGGCTACTCCAGGGGCATTCCGTCCGACAAGGAGTCCGGAGGTAGCCACCACCTCAACGCTCGTCTGACCCTGAGAGGGCAGGGCAACCGTCTGCTCAGTGGATCGTATTGATGGGACCAACGGTGAAGCAACGATCATTGTAACGTCTGCATGAGCTCTGGCCCAAGGTACCGCTTCCAAGGTCGCTGCCATTGTCCCTAACACCCGGAGATAACTCTAGGCCGAAGGAGCCGGAGTAGCCCGGAACTGCTGAATCACTTGCCGTAGGGCTTGAGCCCAATGATCCGTCAGAAATACAGCTACTCTGAGTATCGAAGTGGACCCCGAGGTACCCGAGGCTCTGGGACAGGATCAGATGACTTTTGCTCGTATTGACTACCCAGCCGAGATTCTCCAAGAATTTCACCACCTTGTGCGTAACTTTTACACTCTCGACTTTGGACTTCGCTCGAATTAACCAATCATCGAGATAGGGATGAACTAAGATTCCTTCCTTTCGTAATGCCACCACCACCACCACCACCACCACCACCATGATCTTGGTGAACGTCCAGGGCGCCGTTGCCAGACCGAAAGGTAACGCCTGGAACTGATAGTGCCCCCAAGGTAGAGCAAAGCGCAGAAATGTTTGGTGACCCGCTTTGATCAGTATGTGTAAATAGGCCTACGTGAGATCAAGGGATGTCAAGTACTCCCCTTGGCGCACCGCCACAATGACGGACCGCAACGTTTCCATCCTGAAATGCGGTACCCGGAGACAGCGCTTCACCCCTTTTGAGATCTAATATTGGCCGAAGCGATCCGTCCTTCTTTGGCACTACGAAATAAATTGAGTATCGACCCCTGCCGTAATCTTCCTGGGGCACTGGGACGACGGCACCTAAGTGCAACAGTCGATTCAATGTGCAGCGGACTGCCTGGGCTTTCTGTTGTCCCTTGCAGGGCAACTGCACAAATGAATCCTGAACCGCCCGCGCGAACTCTAGTGTATTGCCCTGCCGGTCTATCTCCAACACCCACTGATCGGACGTTATTTGGACCCAGGCAGGAAGGAAGTTCCGTAGACGCCCGCCTATCGGACAACCTCCTGAGGCCGCAGCTGCAAAACCTCTACCTGCTCCTTGAAACCCCCGAAATCCTTGGGCCCGAGCAGGGAATCTTCCTCTTTGGAATCTGCCCAAGCGAGAAGTCCGAAATCTCCGAAAATCACGAAAGGAACCCCGAAAGGGCGATGCGGACTTCCCCTGCTTTGGCTTATCCTCTGGCAGGCGACCACCTTTAGACTCCCCTAACTCTTTCACCAACTTATCGAGATCCTCCCCGAATAACAACTTTCCCTTAAAGGGGAGCTTACTGAGACGAGCTTTGGAAGAACCGTCTGCCACCCAATTCCGCAACCACAAGGATCTGCGAGTAGCAACGAGTGACTCCATACTATTAGCCATGGCCCTGATCAAGTCATAATGAACATCTGACAAATAAGGCGACCCCGAATCTAGACGATCCAGCTCACTCAGACCCTCCTGCTCCAACTGAGCGGACTGCCGCAACCACTGCGACCATCGAAGACACGCTCTTGCCACCCACGCTCCACAAATGGAAGCTTGTAATGACACTGCGTTGGCTTCAAATGATTGTTTTAATAAACCATCCAACTTTCTATCCTGTGCATCCTTTAAGGCTGAGCTGCCTTCTACCGGAATAGTGGTTTTCTTGGTCACCGCTGACACTGCTGCATCAATCCTCGGAGACCGAAACCTCTCCTTGTCCTTATCTGCTAAGGGATAGAGTCTATTCATAATCCAAACCCTTCTTAGTCCGGCTTCTGGCTGATCCCACTCATGCTATATCATTCTGTCTATCACCTTGTGAACGGGAAACATCACTTGTGTTTGCCTCACTGCTTGAATAATTGGGTCTTCTCCATTGTCATCCTCCACAGGCTGTTCCGTGGCGAGTTTAAGCGTCTGAAGGGACTCTGTGATAAGCGCTGTCAACTCATCCTTTCGGAACACTCAAATAATCTTCGTCTGATCCTCCGGTTGAGGAATCTCACCTTCCTCCAAGTCGTCCTCTCCAGTTTCCAGGTCGACCTCGATTTCCTCCGACTACTACCTGTCCAACTCCAAAATCGAAGGCTCCCGAGTCTTTGCTCGTTTAGGTGGTCTCGCGGAACTGGTACTCGCCTCCGCCGGTCCTTGCTGCTGCAGGGCCACAGACAGCAACAGCGACTCCAGTACTTTTCCTTGACGTCTCAAACAGAATGCCTGATGCATAATTAACACAAAGTCAGGGCAGAAATCTCCTGGCTGTGATCCCGAAGCCTCGAGGGCCTCTGAAGGCCCGGCTGATGACTAGAGCCCGGTCCCTGGTGCAGCGGTCAACGGTACATCTGCGTCCAATTCAACCGAGGACCCCTGCAGGTCCTGACCTACCTTCACCTCCATTTGCTGTTCCACACTGGTAGAAACTTGCGTACAGCCCCTACAAATCCCAGAGTCCGTGATAGCACCTCTACATGTACCGCAAACTACACATTGAGGCATTGACACCATCGCCGACAGCTCTGAAGGAAACCAACTGCCTTCCTTTCTGTTTTTCTTTTTTTTCTCTTTCTTTGAAATATCCTCAAATTATCTTTTTTATTTGTGTTTTTTTTTATAACAGCCAAACCTGTCCAAAAAAACAGAAGAGTAGAATCCTAACGTGTACTTCAAGAAGCAGTGTAGCCCTCCAATTCAGGAAACTCCCTTGATCTGCCTGAGGAGAAGCTCCCAGGACAATACAGATCCCACTATTATCGAAATAATAAAATCAACTGAAAAATAAATCAAAGGAAACTAGGATAAAGATAAAACTAAGTACCTCCAGAAAAGAAACGGCATCAAAGAAGTGAATGGTATGCTGCGGGAATCAGCTGCCTGGATGCCAAAGACACGCTGCAAAAATGGCCACCGCTGCCCGCCAGAGGCGGAAAAAAGGCGCCAAAATGCTGTTCCCCTCTCAAGGGGCCTGCGGAGGTCCCCCTGCTCCCAGCCCCGCTTCTGTGCCTATACTCACGGAAACCGCGATTGTCACTGCCGCTAACACGGTGCTGCAGCCCCCGCGGCTCCGCTCAACTAACAAGCAAACGGAGAGCCGCCGGGCAAGATTCCGGCAGACAAACCAGCGAGCCTGCAGAGTCGCGGCAGCCTGTCACGGCAGCCTGTCGAAGCCTGAGCTGCCGGTCTTTACTGCCTAGCTCTCCCCCGTACTGTCCAGAGAGGAGAGATCAGCACCGGGAATAAGCAGACAGTGGAATAGAATAATAATAAAAAAATAAAGTGTAACAGGGCAATCAGGACTAGGCACAAGAACAGCAGTTCCTTTTACTTTTTTTTTTGTTTGTTTGTTTTTTTAAAGATACAGACCCTCAAATTAGAGAAAGATTAAAATTAGGGACAAAATAAACCAAAAATAGTCAAAACACTACTAACTGTTCCTGATCTGCTCTCAAGTGAGCCCAGCACTTAGGCTCACTACGTCCTCCTGCTGCATGGAGACTGGACACACTGGGGATGATGGGAGAGGCCAGCAGACTACATCCAGTGATGTCACGTTTTTGTGACATGCCCAGTCTCCAAGCTGCAGGAGGAGGTGCACAACCCAGACGTGGAGGACTAAACTGGAGGACCGATAAGGAATGGATCTTTTCCAGTATCAGCTTATCTCGGAGCAGGCTGCTAACAGCAGGCCGTTTATCAATTTAATAACGTCAGGAGGTATAGATCCCAAGGAGATATTTCCTGGAAGATAGCACTCTGACTCACAGGGAAAGTCAAACCCCAGTTTGTGAATCTGAGCATGAACTCTAGCCTAAAAAATTTGAATCTTTGGGCACTCCCACCACATGTGGCAGAAAGTTCATCGCCTTCCACATAATCTCCAGCACAGAAAATTTTTGGCTTGACCCCAGCGATACAGGTCCTCAGATGTGATTGCCATTCAAAATAAGATCCGCAGCTGGGTGTTGACCAGTAACAATGATATTGAACATTTTTGGGACTGGTGATAGGTTTCCAACCAAAAGTCATCTGTCTTGCCCAAAAGGTCCCGCTCCCAATGTCTGCGAAAACTGCATATCAGTGAGGAAGAGGGCAGATCTATGGAAATAGCATTATCAAGACGAGTTAGAAGAGCTTTCGTATGTAATGTTTCATAAAGTATATGCTCCCAACTCTTAGGTGAGCGCGTTCCTGCAGTAGCAACCTGGTGCATAGTGAAACAATGTCTGAACTGATAATATTGAAAATCAGAAAAGGAGGTATGGAGTAGCTGCTCCAGACGTTGTTTAGTTAGAAGCTTCAAGTGGCCATAAAGAGATGCTAAGCGCACCCTTTCGCCTGCCAGGCAGAAACGTCTTCTGAAATCTCTAAAAAGGGTAAAAGCCCCTAGTGATGTATAGGACGATAAAAGTGAAGAGACAGAGGATTTTTTGCACACCCTCCTTCACGCTTTCCACACCTGACCTATAAAAATATGCTTAAAGAGGACCTGAGTATCTTTCTTTTCTTGAACAAAAGAGACAGCCGATAATGGTATCAAAGTGATCCAATCAGCTTTGATAGTCTTCCATGGGGAAATGGTATTGTTCAACCAAAAGCAGAGAGCCTGGAGGCAGGAGCATTCATAATAGAGTTCAAAGTCTGGAAGTCCCATACCTCCTAAAGATTTAGGGCAAATCTCATTACGTGCCAGCTGAGTAGTGGACAGCGTCCCTGCCTCGTGAGTACTTGATGTACCTTTGTGAAAAAGATCCAGGAATCAGAAATAGAAAGTTGTTGAAACAAAAACAGCAATTTAGGTAATAGAAGCATCTTTATTGTATGAACTCTTCCCAGCCAAGATATTGATAGAGATTGCCACCCGTGTACATCCTTACTGATGAATGACAGGAGAGGATGATAGTTCCTGCTGTATAAATCTTCAAGCCATTGGGGAATCAGGATACCCAGATAGTGGAAGTGTGTAAACGGGGGTGCTTGTTGTGAAAGTTCCACTATCTTGGCAAGGCCCTGAATTCACCTGACTTGCAAAGGATTGTGGATGTTGTAGTTCATTCACACAACACTAGCCAGTTAACAATAATAATAATTTGTAGTTGCTCGAGTGTAAAGCAAAAATCAGAGTTTATTTATGAGGTGTTATTTCCACACACAAGTATGCGTGGTAACATCAATAGGATAACTTTTCCAGGATGTCATTCAGGGACAAACAAAATAAGGCAACTGAAATACTGAATCAAATTAGTAAAGTCCTTGATGAAACAGAAAAAGGCTTTCTTGTAACAGCTGCTAATTAACTTTCTTAGCAGTGCTGCAGTGGAGAACAAACCCAAAAGGAAAACTTTTATATCCAAAAAAACCACAGCTTTCTTCCTTCCACACAGAGAAGAAGCTTACACTCAGCTCCACGTGTGCACTGGTGCCTTTCATTAAACACAGGTGCTTAACAAGCTCAAACTCTGACTTGTTCACTCTCTCCATGTGGCTTCAACTTTACCCAAAAACTTTTTCCCCAAGAAACTTTCTGGGCTGCTAATAAAGCGTACAAGGTCCTTTTGGTGTTTGATCCTTATCTGTGCATTAATTTAGAACAGCAGCTTTGACAGAGAGCAATCCATACATTCATCATCTGCATTTGATATTTCCCCTTGCTCTTGAAATATCATATGATCATTTTCATTCACTGGCTCAGAGGACCTCCCTAACTGATCTTTACCAGGATAGAAATTGTTTCCCTGCTGTCTTCCTTGTATAAGGCTAGGGAACAGATCAGAGTTCATACCTGAGATCACGTTGTCATTAGGCTTCCTCTCTGGGTATTCTGGCCAGTAGGAAGTAAAGCTTCTGTGCCCAGTTCTCCAGGTCCCTTTTCCCATACCTCCTTGAATAGGTATTAGAGCTCCTTCTAGATGCAGCCGTCTCCTTTAAAGGTGCTGTCCGGGGGTTCCTGGCTGTATATCTCCAAGCCTCTGGCTTCCTCCAGTACAATGAAGAATGCTGGCCACAGGAATCTTTTCCCTCATACGTATTGCCTTGGGCTCCTCTCTTAGACCTTCTGGACGTCCTGCTGTTCTTCCTTCTCCTCAGGATCAATCTCTCCTTCTCTGGCTCCTGCTCTCTCTGTTGCTGTCCTTCCTCTCCTTGCTGTCTTTGTGGTGAATTTCTTCTACCTTTAAAGTGCCCAGATGGCCACTCCACCCTAGCACACTCCAGGTGTTCTGAATTAGGCCCTGCCCTAGGAGATGGGTGATTAGGGATTACATCATTGCTTCTTTGATTAGGCATACGTTTCCCTGCTTCAACTCTCCTAGAGGCCTTCTGTAAACCAGTGCATTCTGGGTCTGGTAGTTTTTTAGGAAAACAAGCTGTTTTAGTGCTTTTACCAGCCAGCACAGGCTGCTTATTCAGAGCCAATTCACCTCTTGTATTATTTCTCCCTGAACCATGATAAGCTTCCTTATCACAAGTGCAAACACTATCAGAAAACCATTGGAGTCCAACCCTGCGCCATTGTCATTGGTGGATAAGCACAGTAAAAGAGCAGATTTCTGAAAGTTAACGGTTATCCCCGAAAGCTGAAAAATTGTTTTCAGTATATCAACAATAATGGGTAATGAAATGACTGGATTCTTTAAGAAAATGAGGGTATCGTCTACATGGAGAGATATTATGTTATGCTGTTTCCCCAGGGGAATCCCAATGGATGAAGCCTGTTTTTGCAGCTGAAAAGCAAGAGATTCGATGGCAAGAGCAAAATGAAGACAGGAGAGAGGACAACCTTGTCCTGTTCCTCGACCTACAAAGGAAGGAGAGGAAATCCCTAGTACAAAGGAAGGAGAGGAAATCCCATTTACTTGAATTATGCCCTGAGGAGACACTTAAAGGGCAGCAATCCAGTCTCAAAAGCAAGGCCCAAAGCCAGAATGTTGTAAGACTGCTAGTAAGTATCACCACTCTACCCTGTTGTAAGTTTTTTCGGCGTCTAACGCAATACCGGCAAAACTTTCTTCCTTCCACCATAAACTAAACAGCACATTTATCAGCCTGTGAACATTCTCAAAGCCGTAGCATCCTTTTATAAAACCAGTCTAATCCATGTGAATGACTTCTTGAATTGTAGAGTCAAGACATATCGAAAGGATCTTGGTGAAAATTTTATAATCTAAATTAAGTAATGAGATTGGTCTGTAACTGCTACACAGCAGAGGATCTTTTCCTTCCTTAGGGATCACTATAACGAAAACTTGATACATAGAATCAGGGAGACTGTGTTGAGGTAATATATCATTACAAACTCTGATTAGCACTGGAGCGATAAGGTCACACATTGCTTTATACAGTTCCGCCAGGAAGAGGTCAGGTCCAGAAGCTTTGGAATTTTTTAGTTGCTGAATGGCTAATTGCACCTCCGTAAGCGTAATTGGATGGTCAAGAGCTTTCCGTGCCTCTATTGATAACTGGGGCAGAGTTGCCTCTGTGGATGCTCTGATCAGCCGCAGACAATTGCGAGGTATATAAATCATTATAGAATTTAGGAAAACACTGTGCCACATCTGCAGATTTCCGAATCACTCGCCCTTGTCCCCCAGAGATAGCGGAGACTCTCCAGTGCAGGCATTGTCGTTTCAGCTGCCATAGCAGTCATTTGCCTGCCTCGTTCCCTTGCTCGTAAAAAGTATGGTGCATACAAAGCAACTGAGATTCTATCTCTTCCGTTTCCATTGCTGCTAATTCACCCCCATAAAACCATCAGGGGGCTCCACACTCTAGTAGTATGTCCTTTTCGATGTTTTGCCTCTAATAATGTGATCTGTTTCCGCAATTCATCCTGCCTTGCTGTTTTCTTACATTTAAACGCTGTTGACAGGGAAATGAGCTATCCTCTTAGTGCCTTATCTGCCTCCCAGAGAAGAAAATGTGGTGTTCCCACATGGTCATTAAACTGCAGATATTCTTTCCAGCCTTTTCTCATTTGTTCAGTGAATTTTTTATTTTTCAGTAGATACCGGGCAATGCAGAAGATTTAGGAGGTTTCTCTCTCCCACTCAACATCCAATCCATTGATACAAGATAGTGATCTGGGGGTCCCATGGTCCCGATATGGACGTGGGATTTGGGAAAGCAGGGATTTAGAAGCAAACCACATATTGATACGTGGATGTGAATGATGTACAGAGGAGAAAAAGGTGTAATCTCTTTCTCCAGGGTGTAGAATTCTCCACACCTCTCCTAAATCTAAGTCAAAAGCAAAGTTTAACAAAGGTTGGGAACCCCCAGTGGCCACAACCTTCTGGCATGATTTATCCAAATCTGAGAGTGCAATATTAAAATCTCCCCCTTCTAATAATTCATCTCTTGTATGGGCATTAAGTGCATCACATAGTTCCTTCAATGAACTAAATCTCTCCGAAAGCGGAATCTAAATGTTCATCAATAAAATCAGAGTCTCATGTATTGAGCCCGATACAATTAGGAAGCGACCATGGGGATCTGCATATTGAGCAGAGAGCTAAAAAGGACAGTTCTGTGATAGCAAGATTGCTACCCCTCTCTTATGAGAGGAGAAACTAGAGGAAAATACTTGAGGAAACTTTTGAGAGATCAGATGTGATTGAGTGCCTGGTACTAAATGTGTTTCTTGGAGAAAAACAATATCCACATGCTCTCTATGCAATTGATCAAATACTCTGCGCCTCTTGACCAGATGGTGGAGCCCACTAATGTTCCATGTAGTAAATCTAACAATTGGTCTGGTAGAATCCCAGCTTATAAACATTATGAAACGCGATCTGGCCTGCCACCTCAAAGTCATCCCCACCCTCCCCCATGTCCAAAATATCCCATGTCTACTAATGTGTTTTGCTGTATCTCTCTGTCCCTCTCACTAACCTGAGGTTTCTTCAGTCCAGTTCATTCCCCCCCCCCCACTATAGAACTCTCCACATCTCCATCCTTCCCCCTCCACCCCTTCCCTTATAAATGCCCTGGCGCTGGATTTAGAGGTCACCAGAATTGCACAGGGAAGACACTGTTTCTTTGTTTTTAAGAGGTGTGGCCGTGTCCTCCCTGTGCTGTTCTGGTGATTCCTGTGATTTCTGCGGAGGTTGTTCTTCTTCTTCTTTCCTTGGTGTTCCCTGAATTTAGAGGACCAAAATTTTCCCTACCAACCAAACTTAAATGAATGAGGCATGCAAGCCTCCAAAATAGAAGGCAAATGAGGAACCAAGGTGCTTCTGCCTCACCAATCCCCTTACCCCTCCCAATCCGTCCCATCTCCCAAAAGAACAGACTATCCGCCACCCTAAACTCAACCTCCCCACCTACCTATTTGCAGAGGTCAATAGAATACTTCCATATACATGTCATAGGTTTTGCTGCAAATCTTAGTTATGCCTATCAGCAGCTCACATATATGGGAACGTCCAAAGTAAAGCTAAACATACATCTTAAAAAACACCTTAGTTTTATACTTCAACATTAAAGGGAAATTGCAGTAAAGCAGCTGCATAGTATATCACAGTGGCGCAGCTGTATCCATTGCTTTGCTTGATCCTTCATCCAGTTCTGCTTCCGACTATCTGCGTGAATGTGGAATTTTCCCCATTCGGGTTGTACATTTGCCTCTAATAATATGATCTGTTTCCGCATGAGGCGAACCCCATTCGGGTTGTACATTTTGTGTGACTGCCCTCATACTGGATTTGATCTAAGAACTCCATGCATGCAGATAATTCATAAATCTTTTGTAAGGTGTTATTCCATTCAAATACTAGTGCGAAAAGAAAGTTCCACCAATTATTTAATGGATTTTGCTTGCAACATCTGGGTAAGTGGCTTGAAACTACGCTGATGCTCCAGCGTATATGAGGATAGCTCCTGATATATCTGAAGTTCCCAATCTCAAAAAACTATCAATCATTTGTGACGAAGAGCTCACAAGAGTGCCACCTTATCTTCATAGAACCTGAAATAGACCACAATTGAACTGGTGTGCAGGTCTCCGCCTGTTCTAGAACTTCCGCTTCTGTGCACCCTCTCCAGTTTAATGGGATTGGACATACCAAAGACACATGAGGCGTAAATGTCTTGCACTAGCGCTATGATGTTTTCATTGTTGTTAGGAGACATAGCATTGTGATAATCAGTGTGCGATATTACCAAAGCATCAGCAACTGTCAAAAAAGCCTTCCTATTAACAAAAGGATTTGCTATAACAATGAAAATGCACTGTGCTCTGACACTTGCCCAGCCATGCTCAATTGATTATCTCTGTGAAGACCCAAAATTTAAATACATGCCTTAGGTTCTAACTGCACCCCTTCTTAAATTCCTTTTCACCATCTGCATTCAACCATCTCTATTACACAATGCCATTTTAGTTTCATTACGTTTTACCCTTAATCTACTACTGTGCAACCATATAGCAACCTCCTACAAATCTTCATTTAATAAAGCAACAACCTGTTGCTGATCCTGGCTTGGATTGAACAGAACATTAAGAGTCATATCATCAGTTTACAGATGATGGTCTATCCCTTCTTTGTCTAATAGTTGACCCAAGTGTGCCATGTACATTTTGAATAAAATGACTATCTCCCATATCATTGGGGAATCCCATAATGCAGAGATCTTATATTTATGTACTGATCCATCCATAATACTATCTGGGTACGTTCCTGTTCCCACATATCCACTATTAGTAGACAATCAATCCCATCATTTTCCAGGAAGCTATTCACTATTCATTTACCTTTTGATCTATGTTCGTGTTTATACTTATTTGAGACTTTATATACCACTTTTTTGAAAGAAGGCAAAGTGGTCTACAAAATATAATTACAAATAGAAGGAAGGAAAGGAACACCATAAACTGATATGATAGAGGAAAGCAGAAACACAGAAAGACAAACAATAGGGAAGAGGAGAAAGGAGGGGAGAGAGCAAGTTCTTGATAAATCAGAGTAGTCAACTGGTTCTCTGTTATTCGCTTAGGTGACTCTGCTAGGGAAGTTTCAATTCTAAAAGATGATTGCCTGCTCTACCTAATCTCTGACTAATCACTTTACTTTTTGCTTCATACCATCTACATACTAATTGGTGCACATGCCTTTTCAGCATTATTAATGTGTCATTAAACCAAGGTGATACTCTGCTCTTATGGACATAACAACCTCCCTCTTTGGTGCCCAAATACCATACGTAAAGCCCTATCACACCTATGCACAAAGTCATCCACATCAAGACCAACACAGATATTTTATAAAATATTCACATATCTATAACTTTTAGGGAGAAGGGTTATCATTTTTTGAGAACCTAAATATAAAGCCGTATTTTGCATAGGATATCTAGAATGGTCCATTCAAGTGTTCAGGACTATAGCTCTACTTGAGTTCTCCCTCAGACCCCCTGAACCAGTTAGCATCCCCTGAATTTCCCTTACCAGTTCAGCCACACCCAGGGGTGGTCCAAGGGTTTCCACTTCCCCCCCTCTCCCCGCACATCGAGTCGCACCACCGCTCCCAGCTGCCACTGATTCTGGAGGCAGGGGCGGCTCGGCGGCAGCAGCAGGCCTTGTGCTTTGGCACACATTGCCTGCCACTTCTAACCCCTTTGACACAACTTTGGGGATTCAGAAGTGGCAGACCATGTGTGCCAAAGCACAAGGCCTGCTGCTGCCACCAAGCCGCCCCTTGCTGTTCTCCCTCTGAATCATTTCTCTCCCCTTTAATCTGTTCAACACTCTGCTGTACGGCTAATCTTCCTCCATCCTTGTCATGCTCATGTTATGCCTCTTCCTCAGTCACTTCATTGGCTCCCTATCTGTTTCTACATCCAGTTCAAACTTCTCCTGCTGACCTATAAGTGTATTCACTCTGCAGCTCCTCACTACTTTTCCTCTCTTTTCTCTCCCTACCCTCTCCTCAGGAACCAGTGAATGCCTGCACCTTAATGTAAAGAAGACAAAGATCATGACAACTGGCATAATCAACAGGTTCATCGTTGAAGGAGAAGAAATTGAAATTGTGAACAACTTTAACCTACTTGGATCAACTATCAATAAAGAAGCAACATGCAGTCAAGAAATCAGATGACGCATTGCTCTTGGCAGAATGGCTATGAAAGACCTAGATAAGATTCTCAAGAGCAGAGATGTCTCTCTCCATACAAAGATTCAACTTGTTCAAGCCATGGTATTTTCAATAACATCATATGGATGTGAAAGCTGGACAGTGAAAAAGATAGACAGGAAGAAAATTGATGACTTTGAATTATGGTGCTGGTGGCGAATACTGTGTATACTATGGACTGCCCGAAGAACAAACCAGTCGGTACTAGAGGAGATCAAACCTAAGCTTTCTTTAGAAGCTCAGATGACAAGATTTCGACTTTCATACTTTGGACACATCGTGCGAAGAGAGAGATCATTAGAGAAAGACATCATGCTTGGCAAGATAGAAGGTCAACGCAAAAGAGGAAGGCCAGCAATGAGATAGATCAATACAATAACAGCAGCTATGGGTACCAGTCTGTCAACAATGAGCCACCCGACTGAAGACCGAACACAATTTAGGATAGCTACTGCAGAGGGTCACCATGAGTCGACTCCAACTCGACGGCACTTAACAACAACAACAACATTCTTCTCAGCCTATCCAGCTATAAAATTATCAGTGACAAGCTTTTATTCATATTTGGTTCATGCTGTAGTAGGTCAAGACACATTTCCTTCAGGTACAGGAAGTATTTCTCTGTTCCCCGAGGTTTACAATTTAAGTTTGTATCTGAGGCAGTGGAGGTTTAAGTGACTTGCCAAGGCCACAAAGAGTGTCTGCAGGATTTGACTCCTGGCATCCTTGCTTCCCAGCATTCTGCTCTAACCAATCAACTATTCCTTCACTTATTAAGCTATGGTTTGTTATAAATTCGGAAACTGAGAAACATGTGATACAGGGTTCAGATTTAGGGAAGACAGCCTATCGAAGAGCTTCCTCAGACACTCTGAGCCCAAAATTCAGTGGCTTTTATTCATTGGCAGCACCTGGATTTGTTTTTTGTTATGGCAGCCAGTGTTAAAAATAACTCTCTCCCCCGATAAGCATGCTCCTCCTGTTCTTCCGGGTCTTCTGGTGACCTCTCCAGCAAGCGGAACTGCAGCCCCTCCTGTTGAGGTCGTGGCTGCGAGTCTTGAGCCGGGCTTGCTTGTAGAGACCTCCGGTGGGCAGCCCATTAGAAGCATGGCTGCAGACTCGGTGAAAGTTACAGAGGTAGCTGATTCTGCTCATGGTTTGAGTGGTTCCAGTGAAGGGAAGATTTTCTCTGAGGTTGTCACACCTGAGTCCTCCTTCGTTTTTACACTATCGCGTTCTGCCTCAGTGACTTTGGACAGCATATGGGAGGCGATAACACAACTCTCACAGGTACTAACGCAGCAGTTGTCTTTTTCCACTTCTAGGATATCTAAGCTTGAGGAAACGGTCTCTAACCATGTTACTGAGATTGTGGAGATAAAGGGTTAAATGGATGTTTCTGAGCAGAAGCTTACTCAAGTTTCTGACTTATCCTTATCCTTAGTTAAAGATAATATGGCCTTAAGAGCGAAGCTAGAGGCTACCAGATCTACCAATATACGTTTATTGAATTTTCCGATGGTACCTCCTCTGGATTTGTTCAAGAAATATCTTCAGGAGTCACTTTTGGTTCCGCCTGATTTGTTTCCTCCTATTTTGAAAGCTTACTTTTTGCGAGTGAGCAGGAAAGATGGGAGGATGACAGTTGGGACTTTAGAAATGGATTTTCTTAATGTCTCAGCTCTTTTACAATCACCTAAGGAAGATGAACTGCCTGCCTCCACTATGTTAGTATCATTTGCTTTGTCATCAGATAGAGAGTGGATTCTTAAGTTGTACTATAAAAAGAGAGCTAATTTGTTTATGGGTAAAAAAAATATCGCTTTTCCCTGATGTTGCCAGAGAAACTCAGAAGCGACGTACTTTTACTTTTGCGTCCTGGGGTGATTCAGATGGGGGCATACTTTGTATTGAGATTTCCTTGTAAATGTTTTGTTGTTTTCAAATTGCATAAGTATGTTTTCTTTCAGCCTGAAGATTTGTCTTCCTTCTTTAGCACTCATATTGTGACATCTTCTCCTTCCTGAGCGGTTCCTCATCTGTTTGTAGGATGTTCTTGGGCCTCTGCCGTCCTCTTTTTGTGGGTAGTATTGTTACCTTGTGAGTACTGGGGGGTCTCCTGCCCTCAGTATCCTTTATTTTTGTTGCTCCCCTTCATTACCGAGGACTATTGATACTCTTATTAATTTGTTTCCTATCTTGTTTCTTGTATTCTTTTTTGTGCAAGTTTATATCTTTGCTGTACAAGCAGTTTTGCTTGATATTTTGTAATAATTTATAAATATAAAATAAAAAAAAACAAAACTCCGGCCATTGCAGCTCAATTTTGAGATGTCAGATTTTAAGCTCTTTGAATCAGGAACTCCTGCCTCAGGTAAGACAAGCAGAATGGCGTTGGAACAAACAGAGGTCCCCATAGATTCTTTTCCTTTTATAAAGAATGACAAAAGCAATACTGCAGAAACATGGCACTCACAAAGAAGAAAGATTTTACACACCAATAGACTCGTGCTCTTTACAGCCTAAGAAACTAATTAGCATATTACAGAATCTCATAAATATTACAGCATCAAATCATACTTCAAGGGACCAGATTAGGTCCCCAAAACCTTTGTATCTTTATGCATTAAGAAAGTACAGGTCCTTAGAGATACTCTGCTGTCACCCACTACCTATAGGCAACCTGATTTCAGACAACCTAATATACAAGAATTTAAGCTCACCTGGCCTGTCTTTTCACAACACTATGAGTGCGATCAAAAAGTATCAAGACTTGTACAATAACCTAAGAAGTATAACACTGACAGTTGTTTCATTCAGTCTCCTTCAAAGAGTCCCCTTCTGATAAAACACACTACTGCAGGAAACAATTTGAAATGCCTCTTTCATTGTGCTGTAAAGCTGCTGTGTCAAATTTTGCTTAAGGGCCTCTAAGTCGTTGAATCTTCTTCCTTTCAGTGGTAATTTCAGTTTTGGAAACAAAAAAAAAAGTCGCAGGATGCAAGTTCACGTGAGTACGGAGATTGATAGACTTGCTTGATTTGATATTTGGCCAAGAACTGCTAGATAAGATGTGATGCATGAGCTGGGGCGTTATCGTGATGAAGCAACTATTCACCATTTCTGTGCAATTCTGCCCTCTTATGACGAACTGCATCTCTCAAACAAGTCAGAACTTGGACATAGTACTCCTTATTGATGGTTTGGCCTTTTGGAGCATACTCATGATGAACAATCCTCTGGTAATCAAATAAAACTGTGAGCATGACCTGGACATTGTTACTCACCTGACGGGCTTTCTTGGGTCTGGGATAGCGTGGAGTCTTCCATTTTGAGGATCGAACCTTTGTTTCTGAGTCATAAACATAAACCCATGATTCATCACCAGTAATAATTTTTTGATGAATTTTGAGTCATTTTCAACGTATTCCAACAACTCACTGACTCGAGTCTATCTTCTTTTTGGTCAGGGGACAGGTGTTTCGGCACAAATTTTGCAGACACACGTCTCATCCCCATATTGACAGTAAGAATGGATTATACTGACCCAAAACTGATGTCCATGTCCTCACAAGCTCCCTGATAGTCAAGGGATGATTTGAACGTATTGCAGCATACACTGCTTTGTCTTAATTCCTGCCCATGGATGGCCTTCCAGAATGTTCATCACTGTCAACACTTTGGTGTCCCTCTTGGAGATGTTTGTACCAGTCATAAATTTGAGCAAGACCCATGCATTCATCGCCATGCACTTGCTGTAACTTGTCATAAATCTCTTTGCACAAATCTCCAAGTTTCTGGCAGAATTTAATGCAAATTCGCTGTTCAGTTTTTTCGCTAATTGTAAATCTGATGAACTGCTTTTATGCGATACCAAACATCAAGTGATTTAAAAATGTACAGTTGTGCTGCAGCCATGCTAGACTCTGTACATGCAGAGCACATAACTAGGTCATTGCATGCTTAATAGCACCATGGTGCGAATTACTGCCCAACAGCTATCCTGCCTTTTTGTTCAAATAATTTGGGGAAGTTGTCATTTAAAACTATCATCTTTTCTGGTTGAACCCCCCCCCCCCCAAGTATTCTTCATCCCAGGCAATATGGCTTCAAAAGAGGCCGTAATACCAAATCTCTTGTCACTGGTGTGTTTAAAAAATAAAACATAACTTGGAAGCCAACTGTGGTCCCGACTCTACTTTCGACCTGGTGGATCACATATTACTTCTTTCTCAATTATCTGTTTTACACATTACAGACAGTCTTAAATTGGTTCTCTTCATATCTTTCAAACTCTAATTAACTGTTGACATTCGGGTCCCCCATATCTAAAACACTCAATTCACCTGAAGGAGTCCCTATGGGACTATTTTTATCCCTACTCTAAATATTTTTCTCTCTCTAATATTTATTTATTTTTCTATACCGCGCTGTTTGGTATTAGCTCGGTTTACAAATAACATCAGTTTTGTTCAGACATGGTAAACGCCCATGCTGGACTTACAGAAAACAAGGTTATTCAACTTGGATCAACTGGGGAAACTATATACATGCTCTGGGTTAAAGGTATTTACAGCTTTTAGGTAGTTATATACATATTCAAGTTGGGGTTTGAATGTGCTATTGTGGCACACAGGGTGTATGTATAGTAGGGAGTTTGGTATGTGTGTCTTGGTGATTGCAGGTAGGTGGTTGCTGTGTGATACCATAATGCTGCAGGAAGACATGATGTTTCAGTACATTCCTGAACTGTGTAAGGTCCGTAATTGCCCAAATGTCAGGCAGTAGCGCATTCCAGTATGTCGGGGCATCGAACATGAAGGCCCTCTTTCTTGTTGCTTGCAGGGATTTTGTAATCTTGCCAGGGATACATAGGGTATTGGCTGAGACCAATCTTCTAGTTCTATTTGAGGGAGTGGGAAGAATGAGATCTGAGATGGACGTGGAGGAGAGACTGTTGATAGCCTTGAAGGTCATTAGTAAGATCTTGAAGATGAGTCTACAGTAGATTGGAAGGCAGTGTAGATGCTTCCAGATTGGTGTTATTTTTATTTATTTATTTATTTATTTGCATTCTCTTATATACTGTGCTATTCTGCATCAGTGCAGTTTACATTGAACAAACTGAAATTTCATTGAACAGGGCATTATAACTTGGAGATAACTATTTTACAGGGAACATGGGCTATGGAGGGTTAAGTGGCTTGCCCAAGAACACAAGGAGCACCTGTGGGACTAGCAACCCCAGTCCTTCTGGCCCAAGGTTGCTGTCCTCTAGTGGGATTTGAACCCCCGGCCTGAAGTACCTTGCCCAAACCACTAGGCCACTCCTCCACTCCACTGTTATGTGCTCCCTCATGGTAGCACTGTATAGTGTTCTGGCTGCAGCATTCATAGCCAGCTGGAGTGGGTACAGCGTATTTTTCGGTAGGCCCTGTAGGATGGCGTTGGCGAAGTCGAAGTGGGGGATGACTAAGGCCTGGAAGATTATCCTAAAGTCATATGGAAAACTTATGCAATGCTTTGAACGTGATCTCTGTTAATTCTCAAATGACCTTCAAATAGGTTTTGCTACATATAGTCCATTTTGTGACACGACATCTCTTAAGACTGGACTTGAAGCAATTGGGGGTCATTCTGAGGCACGAATAGCGGGATGGACGTCCTTATTAAAGATACACTTATTCCACTTTAAGATTTTATAACTATTCTAGGAGACGATTTTTCACTTTAGAAGCTCAAATTTAATCTGTCATCAAATCTGGCTATCTTGCACTTAAAAACCCTCTGTTTTGCACTAATTCTGAACAGATTAGATTATTGCAATTTATTGTATAAGGCGTTAGTCTTCCTTGGACCATTTGTGAGTCCTACAAAACAATGCTGCAAAAAGATGATAGGCACTAAAAGATTTAATCATGTTATACCAATCTTGAAGGACCTTTGTTGATTATATATTCCAGAATTTGTTTTAAAACTCAGGTTATTGTTCATAAAGTCATACATACTGGGTTTCTTAAATATCTTTCACATCTCTTGATTTATGCTGTCTGCTCGATCCATGTGATCTCAGCATGGCAGTCATCTAATTTTGTCCCCTCCTCCCCTCTTTTGCCTTATTATTAACCAGACACACATCCTTTTCAGTCTGTTCATCATCTATCTGGGATTCCCTCCTACCATCTCTTAGAGGAGAATCCAACGTATTAAAGTTTAAGGCTGCTTAAAAACTCTTCACTCTACTTAAGCTGTGGAGATTTGTGAAGTTAGAATGGGAAATGGGGAAAAGTAGATTTATGCAAGTTGTGAGGTTGAATTAAGTTGGACATTGTGAGAAAGCTAGTGTATTAATGTTAACATCTTTTGGCTTTATTTGTCTTAGTTGTGAATCTGTGATGCTATGGTTTCCTTTTCTTTCCTTGCTATCATAATTTTTATGTGGATTCAAACCACCTTGTTATACTTTTTAGCTTGGAGGTAGTATATGAAATTGTTCACCAAATAAATAAATAAAAGCGCCAATACTTCTAATTATTGTGCATTATTGTAGGCATTGTGTGACACCAGAATGTAAGGCGGCATTTTAGAAGGCTAGTATGGCTTTTATATATGTAAACAGCAGCATTAACGTGTGTGGCTGATCAAAATGAAAAAGGAAAGTTATTTTGCTTGGCTCCTCATTGGATCCTCATGGATGTCCAGTTTTGTGAAACCTGGCGCTTACATTTGTAAGCTGTGAATTCAACAATTACATGTGCCAACACTCACACATTCAAAACCTGAATGGCGTTGCTCTTTTATAAACGTGTTTCTAAAATAACTGTTCCCAGTGGATGCTTATATTTCTATTTCCCAGCATCATTCTATGTATTTTAGAAAAGCTCCCACATTCAGTAAGCCTTTTATAAAGCACTCGAGGAATTTTATATATCCTGACCTGGATGTCTTATTTCCTGCCTAGATGATGTATGCAAAACCAGGTATCACATCCTAGGGAATAACTGGCTGTGCCCCAGGGAAATTTGGTTCTCTTCATAAAAACGTTGACCTCCTCCGAATTTCACGGAGCAGTATCTATAGTGAATAATCTGCAGCCACGTTCACTACAGGTTACATTACATCACCCACCAGTTTGGTTGGAGGTCTCTCCCTCTGGACAGCGAATACAGTCATAACAGCAGACAGGCTCTCCTTCCCTGGTTAATTTTCTGAAGCCTGGAGAGCAGCTCTCACTGCATTTGGATTGTGGTGGTGTCTAAATATTGTAAAAAAAAAAAAATAATAATAATAATAGTAAGAAGAAGAAGAAGAAACCTAGATAAGTTGATCATATATTTTAAGATCCCAATATTAAAAAAAGGATACGTTGATATTATGTTTGAAGTTTTTATGCATATTAGGCTTTATTTATTTTTTTATACTTTATGCACTGCTTGGTTTGGATTTTAGTCTAAGCAATTTAAATTATAATTTTTAATTAAATGAAAATTAGATTTTATAATACATTATATTTCTGAAAAATAATGTTCCCCTTCTGTTCACAAATGGATCAACCTATGGGGCTAGTTACTAAGCTATAGTAAAATTTTGCTTTTTACTGCAGCTTAATTTACCATGAGAGTCTATAACCTGTGATAACTCAGTATGGGAGGTTTAGTGACTCCCACAGTAATGGAAAAATAAAGCATGTTCCAAGGCAACAATTAACGCCAGTGCAAAACTGGTATTATTTTTTCTGGCCAGGAGCATTTGGCAGCTAACACATGGCCTGATGCTCCAGGCTGTATTCTTAAACGGGCCAGTGAGGTTTAAAAAAATCCATGGTCCAGGGGTCACTTCCACCTTAGCACTAGCAAACAGTCAGAGCTCCAAAGATACTACCCAGACCTCAGTTCAACACCTCCATCCCCGAAGGTCTCCTTGGGCCTAACTTTACTATTCCTGATAGTTTAGTGGGACCCAGATAGGAACAATCTCTGCTTGTTCATGTCTGGGCTTGTGCCAGATTCAAAATAGCATCCATGACCTCTAGTAGTAGTGTTGCAGTGATCAATGCAAACCCGCATTATTAAATTTGAATAGCAAGGTATTTTACATGTATTTGCATGTTTTGCAACCACCACATGATGTCATAAAAGAATATGTGTTATGGTAAAAGAACAGTTTACTGTTACAGTTTACATTTATTTGTTATACTGCCTTTTTCAACAATGTAAAGCGATTACAATTAAAAATCACAAACATGAAAGGAAGTACTAATATTGATATGAAAGAGGAGACAAGGTATTTCTTTATTTATGTTTTGCTCATGTCTTTCCATTAGTAGATCAAGGTGAGTTACTTTCGGGTAATACAATATTCAACATTCATTCTTTTTATTGTGGTTGTTGTTAAGTATAGTTGTGTAAGAAGATATAAGATTATTCCATTGATTGTGCTGTCTAGGTTGCTTGTGTCACTTTGCTCTGTGCTCTTTCCTTATCGTTCCTCCAGTTCAGTCCTCTACCTCTGGGTTGTCAATCTCCTCCTGCAGCTAGGAGACTGGTATGTCAGAATGATGACATCATTGGATATAGCCTGCTCCACCCCTACTTCCATCCCAGTGTGACCAGTCTCCTTGCAGCAGGAGGACTTGACGAGCCTTGTGAAAGGGCTCTCTGGAGGAATGGATAAGGAGCCAGGAGGAAATTAGGTTTGCTAAGTGGGTTAGATCTCTTTAGTGGCAGTGTCCCTTTAAAAAAAAAAAAAACAAGAGGGAACATCATGGCTTTCTTGTTTCCTGCCTGTGCCTGTGCTAGTTTTGCTTGCTGGGGGTTCTGGCTCATGACTTCGAGTTGTCCCCCCCCCCGGTGGCCCAGAGGTCTCTCCCCCCTGACTCTACGGGGGAGAGCCCTTCTTATGCGGTGCATCTTCGGAGCTGCAGTGTCAGCCCTTCGGCGGCTGTTCGGACGGCAGTAAATTGAAGTGGCAGAGCTTCGGGCCCGGGTTTTGGAGGCAGCACAAACGGCGAAATTGGCAGGAGCGTGGCAGGCCGGGTCGGTAAGTGCTGCACCGGCGTCAGGCTGCCTTTTTTTCGAGGGGAAGCGTCTGCCGGGAGTGCGGAGGTGCTGGCGGTATTTTTGGCGCCCTTTTCCCTCATTGTCGGCACTCGCAGCGGCCATTTTCTGAGCCGCGAAGCAGCCGCGTGTCAGCTAGTGCTCTCCCGATCCCGTGGTAGAGCAAAGCTAAGGTTTTATTTTCGTTGCCCTCTTGTTCCTTTGGTTGCTTGGGGTTTCTTTGTTTTTTGAGGGGCCTCCTTTTGCATTGTTTTGTTTTGTTTATTTCTTTTGTAGTTTTTTGGGCCTCTTCAGCCTTCCCTACAGAATCGGGGGGAGTGGGGGCTGAGGGGAGTTCGTTTCACAGGAGGCGAGTTTAAAAAGTAAATAAGTATGTTTTAGGATCTGCAAAGCAGCTGCTTTTGTAAAAAAAAAAGAAAAAAAAAGAAAAAAAGAAAAAGAACAAAAACCAGCTTTCAGGGGGGCAAGAGGATCAAGTAAGCCCCGGGGGTTCTGGCTAGTCTTGTTATGGCGGCCAGGCCTCAGTGTATCGTGTGTGGCACTAGGGGGTCACAGTTGCTGACACCGGGGTGTGCCGGGGCTGTGCTGCCCTATCATCCGCAGTGGAACTTCAGATGGAAGTCCATGAGTCCTCGGAGGTGCAGGGCACGCCCGCGGGGGTGGAGGCTGCATCCCCGCGGCTGTTGGCGCAAGGGCCAGCGTTGGAGGAGCTGGCGGGGCCCTCCGGCGATCCTTTGGCAGCCCAGGCGTCAGGTCTCGGAGAGTTTAGTCCTGAATTTGTTCTGCTTATGCATCAAGCTTTTTGCCTGGGGCGACAGGGCAAGAGGGCAGGCTCCGGGTCGCTGGCATCCCAACCTCCACAGTGGTGGCGGCTGGGGAGGTAGGCGAGGAGTCGCCAGTGCCGAAGCGAGTGAGACCTAGAGACCCGGCGGAGGGCGAGTGGCCTGAAGCCCAAGATTCGGAATGGGATCCTGAAGAGGGTTCGCAGGACCTGGATGAAGGTGAGATCCCTGAACCCGAGGATTAAGTGAAAATCATTAGGGTCTTCCGCAGAGAGGAGTTGGCAGCCTTGATTTCGGAGACGTTGCAGATGCTGAATCTTGCTGCGCTGTCTGCGGTGGAGGACGAGGTAGAGGATTCCATCATCCAGGCGGTTCAACAGACACAGGTGGTGTTTCCAGTGCACAGGGTCGTCGAGAAGATGATTCAAGACGAATGGGATAAGCCGGAGGCAGGACTTCGGGGCATTTGGACAATGAATAGATTGTATCCTTTGGCAGATAAGGATAAAGACAGGTTCCGGGCACCGCGGATTGACGCGGTTGTGTCGGCTGTTACGAAAAAGACCACCATTCCGGTCGAAGGGAGTGCGGCCTTGAAGGATACCCAGGACCGTAAAGTTGACGGTCTACTAAAGCAGGCCTTTGAAGCGGATTCTATTTCACTTTAGGCCTCCATCTGCGGAGCTTGGGTAGCCAGAGCGTGTCTGCGCTGGGTCCAGCGTCTGCACCAGTCTTCGCACATGGATCTCGAGGAGGTAAAGGAGCTGGATCACCTGGAGTCCGGTGCTGCCTACCTCGCAGATGTGCATTAGAACTTGATTAGGGCGCTGGCCAACAGCACAGGGTCGGTGGTGGCTGCCCGTAGATCTTTGTGGTTACGCAATTGGGCGGCGGGCGGCCCTTCTAAATCCCGCCTTAGACAGCTTCCATTTAAGGGGGGTTTGCTGTTTGGGGAAGATTTGGATAAGATGGTGAAGGACCTGGGTGAGTCCAAGGCGGGCCGGCTGCCTGAGGATAAACCGAAGCAAGCCAAGTCAGGCCAAGGCGTTCGGGGTCAGTTTCGAGATTTCAGAAGATTTCAGTCGATGCGGTTCGGTAGTTTACAGAGGGGGCGGTTTCCGTCTCGAGCCCAGGGCTTTCGCGGGTTTTGGGGAGCGAATAGAGAGTTTTCCTCCAACCCTGCATCCACATCACGTAAGACTCAATGAAGCGAGGTGGGTCCCGGCGGAGGGGCCTCCCATAGGCAGACGACTTCGGGAGTTTATTTCTGCTTGGACCCATATCACATCAGACCAGTGGGTATTAGAGATAGTTCAACACGGCTACGCGCTGGAGCTGGCTTGGCCTGTGCGGGATTCATTCGTCTTGTCTCCTTGCAGGGGTCCCAAGAAAACAGGCGGCAGTTCGCGCGACTTTGGAAAGACTCATTCAGTTGGGAGCTGTGGTGGAAGTTCCCAAAACCAATTACGGCATGGGTCGGTACTCTATTTATTTTGTGGTGCCCAAAACGGGCGGTACGTTACGGCCCATACTAGACCTGAAAGCGGTAAACCGGTGCTTAAGGGTGCCGCACTTCCGAATGGAGACGTTGAGGTCGGTCATAGTGGCGGTGCGGTGCGGAGAATTCTTGACGTCTCTGGATCTGACGGAGGCGTATTTGCACATTCCCATTTGGGAAGCTCACCAGAGGTTTCTGTGGTTCGCCCTTCCATGGGGCCACTATCAGTTCCAAGCTTTGCCGTTCGGTTTGGCAACGGTGCCGCGGACCTTCACCAAAATTATGGTGGTGGTGGCGGCGGCGTTGTGCAAAGAAGGGATTCTAGTCCACCCTTATCTCGACGATTGGTTGATTTGAGCCAAGTTCGAGGAGGAGAGTCTCCGGGTGACAGACAGGGTGGTAAAGTTTTTATAAGAGCTGGGTTGGGTAGTCAACTCAGCCAAGAATCATTTACAGCCCACCCAGGACCTCAAATACTTGGGGGTCCAGTTTGACACACAGAGAGGGCAGGTGTTTCTGCCACACAAACGGGCCGAGGGCTTGAGGTCCCTGGTGCAGCAGTTTCTGTCGGTGCCATCGGCGTGGGATTATCTCCGGGTGCTGGGCACCATGGCGGCAACATTGGAAGCGGTGCCTTGGGCCAAGATTCATATGCGACCTCTCCAGAGAGCACTGCTCCGCCGCTGGTCGCATCAGACCGATTCGTTGAGCAAGCATCTTCCTTGCCTGAGCAAAGTCAGGCAGTCTCTTCGTTGGTGGCTTCTCCGCTCATCATTGACCGCCGGCATGCCGCTGGAACAGCCGGAGTGGCTTCCGTTGTTGACGGATGCCAGCCTAGTCGGATGGGGAGCCCACTGCGGGAGCCAGTTTGCGCAGGGGCTTTGGTCTCCCCTGGAGGCCTCATGGTCGATAAACCGGCTGGAGCTTCGAGCGGTTTTCCGGGCCCTTCAGGCTTTCAAGGACATGGTACGCGGTCAGCCCGTACGAGTGCTCTCCGACAACTCGGCGATGGTGGCGTACATCAACCTCCAGGGCGGCACGGGGAGTGCCGCGATGGAGGAAGAAGCCGACGAGTTATTCGCGTGGGTAGAGATTTGCTTGTCCACGATTTAGGCGGCACACATTGCAGGAAAAGACAATGTCACAGTGGACTTCCTCAGCAGGGTGCAGGTGGATGCAGGGGAGTGGGAGTTGCATCCTGATGTTTTCGAACAGATAGTCAGTCGTTGGGGAACTCCGGTCATGGATCTCATGGCGATCTTCCAGTCTGTAAAGGTCGGACGTTTCTTCAGCAGAAGGTGAGAACGAATGTCAGAGGGCATAGACGTGCTGCTTCGTCAGTGGCCGTCAGTCGGCCTTCTGTATTTCTTTCCACCATGGGCATTGATAGGCCGAATGATTCAGAAGATCGGAGCGCATGCAGGGAAAGTCCTTTTGGTTGCGCCCGATTGGCTGAGGCGTCCTTGTTACGCGGACCTAGTACATCTCTTGGACGGTGAACCCTGGCGGCTGCCAGTGAGGTCGGATCTGTTGCTGCAAGGGTCTCTGCTCATGCCTCAGGTGGATCGGTTCTCGCTTACGGTATGGCCATTGAGAGGGCTAAGCTGATGAAGAAAGGCTACTCGTCGGCGGTCGTGGCAACTTTGCTTAGAGCTCGTAAGCATTTGACCTCTTTGGCATATGTGTGAGTCTGGCGTATCTTTGAAGATTGGTGTTCGAGGCGTCAGGTTCGGGCGGCCTCGGTTTCGATTCCGTTGGTCTTGGAATTTCTACAGGACGGATTTGATAAAGGTCTTGCGGCCAGTTCCTTGCGCGTCCAGTTGGCAGCCTTTTCCTGTTATCGGGGCAAGGTCAATGGAGTGCGTTTAGGGGCTCACCCTGATATAGGTCGCTTCCTGAAGGCGGTCGCTAGATTGCGCCCGGCGCATAGGGTGTGCGTTCCGCCGTGGGATCTCAATCTCATTCTCACAGCGTTAGCCAAGTCTCCCTTTGAGCCGTTGCGTCGGTGAAGGATTTGACGTTAAAGACAGTATTTCTGGTAGCGATTTGTTCAGCGCAGAGAGTTTCAGAACTGCAAGCGTTGTCGTGCCGAGAGCCGTCCTTTTCCAGGGAGAAGGTGGTTTTACGTCCGGTCCCGTCCTTTTTGCCTAAGGTGGTATTTCCCTTTCATTTGAACCAGGCGGTGTGTTTGCCCGTTCTGGGGTCGCTGGGGGGGGGCGACGAATCGGATCGCAGTCTTCGTCGTCTCGACGTGAAGAGAGCATTGCGTCAGTATTTGACAGTCACGGAGTCCTTCCGCAAGTCTGAGCGGTTGTTTGTTCTTTCGGAGGAGTGCGCAAAGGTGAGGCAGCGGCTAAGGCATCCATCGCCCGCTGGCTTAGAGAAGCGATTGCTTCCACTTATTTGCTTCAAGGTCGGGTCGTGCCTGTGGGGCTGCGGGCACATTCCACCAGAGCGCAGGAGTCTTCTTGGGCGGAGCACTGTTTGGTTCCGCCAGGGGACATTTGTAGGGCAGCGACTTGGTCGTCTCTACATACGTTCAGCAAGCATTACCGGCTGGATGTTGCAGCGGCTTCGGATGCTCGTTTCGGGGCCGCGGTCTTATCTGCCAGCTGGAAGGGTCCCTCCCATTGATTACTGCTCTGGTACATCCCAGAGGTAGAGGACTGAACTGGAGGAACGATAAGGAAATGATAATTACACTTACCTGGTAATTGTAGTTCCTTGAGTGACGACAGTTCAGTCCTCCTTCCCACCTGGATGATTCGAGGGGGATCCCGATTTGGTGGCAGGCGGCAGAAGGTTACAGGTAAGTCTGGACTAGTTCAATTCCTTTCGTTGTTCACTTCTCGGTGGCAAGGCAGGGTGTAAGAAAGCCTTGTCGGAAGGGGTGGATGGTTTACGGTTAGTGGATGTTATATTATGATTAGCTACTTATTTATTGCTCCTTTGAGTCTGCTTTGTTATAGTTCACACTGGGATGGAAGTAGGAGTGCAGCAGGCTATATCCAGTGATGTCATCATTCTGACATACCAGTCTTCTAGCTGCAGGAGGAGATTGACAACCCAGAGGTAGAGGACTGAACTGTCGTCACTCAAGGAACTACAATTACCAGGTAAGTGTAATTATCATTTTGCATAAGTGGTTGAATAGTGGTTAAGAATGACTCTTTGTCAAAGGATCTAAATCTTCATGTGTGCATTGAAGGATGGGTGTGTGTATGGTGGTTACTGCTTTTAGGGAGGAAAAAGGTAAGGAGTCTGTGATCAGACCAAGGAGCAGAGGAGCATTGAGTCAATGAAGAGAGGCTGGGATGAGGCCAATTTGCTGGTGTGAATATGAGATCCAGGGTTGTACCCCTGTTGTGAGTTGCTGCTGTTATTATTTGATTTAGTTGTAGAGCTTCTGTGGCTTGTAAGAAGGAGGAGGATGCTTGTGGTCTCCCAGTAGGTTAAACCATTTATTTTTGTGATGTTCTTCACATGTTTCTTCCAGTAGTGGGAATAGATTGCTGGATCCCGAGTGGGGGAGGAGATCTTATGCCAGACAAATAAAGAGATGAGGGTTGGGAATGTATATCATGTCCATGTGTTGGGAGGATTTGTGGTGGCTAATCTTGAATTGAAGTGATTCCTTGGCTATGATGAGTATTCCTCCTCCTCTTTTGTCAAGTCTTGGTTGGTTGAAGAGTTGATAGGAAGGTATGGCAAATTGATTCAGAAGAACGCTGTCTGTCTCCTCAAGCCAGGTTTCCATAATGCATGCAATGTCTAATTGGTTGTCTTTTATGTGATCGATGATTATTGGGATCTTCCGACATAGGATCTTGCATTGGTGAGCATACATTTGGGTGGTGGATGATCGAGAGACTCTGCTTGTTTAAGAGAAAGTAGTGGGTGGATCCTCAGAAGGTTGGCAGGGTTTCTGGTGCATTGCTTGATTAACAGAGGTGGTAGTCTATAATTTAGACTGTAAATAGTGGGGATGATTGCTGTTGATGGGAATGCTGAGCTGTGGGTGATTGTGTGTATGATGAGAAATACACTGAGAATAACTGAAAATTGGTGATGCATGGTGGAGCCAGGTCTTGGGCGAGGTGCTTGGTTTCAGGAAACTTGAGAATTTTGGTATCAGAGGACATTAAAGAAATGGTTGATAATGTGGATCAAACCGCTTTTGCATTTGTTTTTTGCCTGTATTCTTTTTAGATGTGTGATTGGTGGACTGGCATTGTGGTCTGGCATCTCAGTCATTCCTGGTTGTGTATTCTGGTCCTTTATGGTTCCCACCTAAGGGCAATGCCAAAGGGCCCTCTGGTGTGGCCCTCAGGTGCAGGCCTACTAGGCGCATATGTGCCAAGGGCACAAAGTTTTTTAAATTGCTGGATCTTCAGCCCAATTGGCCTTGGGGTCAGGGACCGGAGAGGAGCTCACCTTAACCCTCTCCCTCTCTCCGATCGGGTGGCTACAGATGGACATGGACCAGATGCTTTATTTATATTTAGCTCATGTCTTTCCAGTAGTAGATCAAGGCAAGCTATGTTCGGGTAATAACAATATTCAACAGAGGACCAGATGCTTTGGCTCAATGGACATGCGCAAAAGAGTTAAGAGAAGTTTTCACTAAAATTGGAAGAGCACTAAAATATGGAAGAGCACTAAAAGTCATGAAAAAAATTTGGAAAAGTGAAGAGAATAAGGAGTGATGATGAAAATGATGATCGGGTTGCTATTCCCTAGTTTGAAATAGAACCAATGAGTGAGTTCCTAAAGCACTTTTTTCTGTATTGGTCAAATTAATTGTTAAAAGTGGGATAGCAGAGAAATGATAGTGGACTTTGTTAAAGAATGATTAATGAACGGAAAAAAAGAAACTTAAGAAGAGAGAGAGGGTTTTCCATTTGCTACATGTGGTTTTGATGGGTCTGTTTAAATGCCAAAAAGTTATACAAGGCTTCTAAGATGACTTCCATAGTGTGTTGTTCAAATACCACAGGCTAGTTGTTTAGTTAATTGACCAACAATAATAGTGTGATACAGGAATATATGTGCAAAGTTGATATTTCCTATTTTATTTCAAATAGCAATGCATCAATAATCCCTACTAAACACCTTTCAATTGGCTTCTATATTATTATAGGGTTATTTTCACTTAGTTGGGCAATGTAACTCTAGAAGACAAGTATTGAAGATGTATTCGAAAGACTAGATGGAAGTAAGAGTGCAATACTTTCTAGTAGACCAACAGAAAGGAGTTGTGTGCATCAGGGTAGTCTTTATGTAGGTAGGGGATAATATTATTCCATTATCCAAACAGCTTAAGTAACATTTCACCTCCTTTCCAATACAATCTCAAGTTGACCCCTCCCAAATCCCCTTACTGGGGGGGCATACTTCCGTATTCGCTCCATATTAATTTCAAGCCTATTGTGAAGCCAGTTGTTTTGTTCCATTAGCATGAGGCAGAATTTATTGCAGTCAATCAAATAGCAGAAATTCTTCTAATTATCTTATAAGAAAATGTAGGATTTCTACATGATTCAGTATCATCCATCATGCTCTAATGTTCAATTCTGACCTGAGTAAATGCAGTCTCCCAGACAATCTCGTTCTCATTGATAGTGAAGTCCTGCCCTGGTTTAGCATAAGGGTCATAACTTCCAATAATTTCATTATTCTGCGTCCCATTGGGTAGACAAACCATATTGATAATATTGTATCCAATAGAGAGGTCGCCATTCTCATTAAAAAATAACTCTTCTCCTAGACTGTTCTTAAAGTGGACGTTCTTTAGATAATGATGGAGCTAAGGAATAAGGTATGAACACAATTTTAAAGATATATAAAACAAAGCTGAATTTTGTATTTTTGTTTAATAATGTATATAGAAAGTAGTATATGATAAGTTATGTAAGGATACTATCAGTCATTTACTAACTTACAGGCCGATGTGTTAGAACCCTACAATAAGAGGCACATTTCACATTGGGACATCCATGTGCAATGTGGGATGTCAAAACAAGAACGTCTGAATAAAAAGCAGGCACGTGCAAATTCATTTCTGAAATATGGATGTGCCTCATATGCACATGTTTGAAATGTTTTTATAAACATCCCCATAATAGCATTTCACAGCCAAGATGTCTTGTAGCCTAATGATTAGAGTAGTGGTTTAAGAGCTTTAGATCACAAATGACCAAGACGTCATGGCCCAGGGTCATTTTAAAAAGTTTAATGGTGATTTGGAAGTTTGAAGATGTTTCTATGATTTAGTTGTCCATGTGCACATCTCCGTCGTCATTCCATAATGACTTTTGCAGACATCTCCAGTGCAGGGATGTGCAAGTAAGAACAGGAGTGTGGCATACGCTTGCCCAGGAGAATTGGCAGTGTACATACATTTGATTTCAGAAACGCCTGAGACGTTTGAAGGCACATCAGTGTTTATAACTGCTCCAAGCATGAATAGGCATCAGGAAAGTTCTTGTTTTCACCTTAAAATATCCAGAGAATCAAGTGACTAGCCTAAGACTAGCCTAAGTGACAGAGCCCCCCCAAAACACTCACTCACACTTAATCCACATACCACTTCAACACACCACAAAACACAAGGAGATGAGGACACCACGCAACCTAAAATGTGCACTCATAAATGCACGGTCAATCCGTAAAAAGTGGCCAGCCATTATTGACCTCATAATACAGCTCAAGCTACTAACAGAATCATGGCTCACTACCTCAGACTCAATACTTATCAATCAACTCATCCTCCCAGATTTCTCAATACACTCCTGTAACAAAATGGACTGCAGAGGAGGTGGTACCCTCATGCTGACAAAAGCGGATCTCCAATACCAAATGATCAGCTCTAATAGCTCAACCCATCTTGATGTAATCACTATATCTAACAACCATAGTACTATTAGCCTTGGACAGATCCCCGACTGCTTCCCCTGAAGATCTCACAAATATAATTGACCTAGCCTCCAACCCCAAAGACACACGTAAGCCAAACTAGATACTAGGCGATTTCAATCTGCCAGCCCTGCCAGACAATCATGCCAATGCCTTCCTTGAAGCTTTCAACAACCTAGGATACGAACAAATATGTTGTCTGCATAGTAATATGCAGAGATACAATGTTGTTGAATCAGAAGGGTAAGGGAAGCCAGAAAGATGTTAAAGAGGAGAGGGGCAAGGACGGAACCCTGGGGGATACCGCAGGGTAGGGGGGTGACGGGCAAAGAAGAGGGGCCAGAGAGGACAGAGAAGACCTGGAGGACAGAAAGGAGCAGAACCAGTGAAGTACAGAACTACAGAGGCCAGCTCCAGAAAGGCAGGCAAGAAGTGTACGATGATCCATGTCAAAGGCAGAGGACAGGCCAAGAGAGACTGTGATATAGTAGAGCTCATGGTCATGAGAAGAGTGAAGCTAATTGAGAAGAGAAGTGAGAATAGTTTGTGCTGTGTCCTGGGCAAAAACCAGATTGGCGGGGATGAAGAGTGATGGTGGAGTCTAGATGAGAGGTCAGCTGGGTGAAGACCAGTTTCTCCAGAAGTTTAGAGAGGAAAGGAAGGTTGGAAATGGGGTGCCAGTTGGCTGGGATGAACGGGTTCCAAGGAAGGTTTTTTGAGGATGGGCCGGATAATGGCGTTCTTCCAGGGGGCAGGAAAGAGATTGGAGGAGAGGCTGGAGTTGAAGATAGAGAAGAAGAGAGGAAAAAGCGCATGGGATGGTTCCCTGAGCCAAGGAAAAGGGATGGGGTTGAGCTGACAGTTGGTTTTGTGAGAATTGGAAAATGCTCTCATCAGCTCGACAAGGGAAACAGGGCGAAAAGCAGACCAGAGGTGAGAGAGGGAGGGATTCACAGGAGAGGATGCAGGGGAGAAGGAAAGGAGGACTAGGACTGGGGATGGGGGAGGGGAAAGAGGGGAGGGACAGGCAGGGAATGAGGAACGGAGGGCCTGGACCTTATCGCTATAAAAGGTTTCTAGGGGGTAGGGTCGGTGGGGGGAGGGGGTGACAGGGGGAACTGAGGAGAGATGAGTGTGAGGGGCTGAGAGGGACTTGGAGAACAGAATAGAGCTGGTGGGAGGAATTGGAGGAGGAGGAAATAAGAGTGGTGTAGTAGAACTGTTTGGCAGCATGTATAAAGGAACGATAGTGGGAGTGACAACAGCAGAAGTGGGTCAATGAATATTGGAGGGGTGCTTGGCATGACCAAGGTGGGCACAGTGGAGAAGGAGGCCGTGGTGATACCAGGGTTGGCAGTTGGGCTGACGAGGATGAGGGGCTGGGAGACATGGGGTGAGGGTATCAAGCGCAGAGGACAGAGTAGAATTCCAGACATGGACTTGGCGCTCAAGGGAGAGGGTATCTGAGGGGGCTAATTTGTGGAGGGCATAATGTGAAGGGAGTGAGAGGAGGAGGGGGGCCTGGCAGGGGGTCTAGGCGTCAGGGAGAGCAACATGAAATAGGAGAAAAGTGGTCTGACCATGGAACTGGGAAGGAGGACAGAGCAGAGGGAGTAAAGGGGGAAGCACTGAGGGAGATCACGAGATCAAAGGTGTGGCCAGCGGAGTGAGTGGAGAAGAGACAAGTCAGAAAGGGGGGCAAAGAAGGAAGAATCGTGAGAGGTGGAAGGGGAATCTGGATGAACATTAAGATCTCAAGACGAAAATGAAGAACAGCATGTAACGGGATTGAGGGGACATGCACAATCATTATAACATTAGAACTTATTTTACAATGAATTTATGATACAATAAACAAGAGGTTTCTATACTTGGTGTAGAGATAGATGTCAGGTTTATGAGTGGGGGAGGAGATGGGGATGATTGGCAAGAGTGACAGATGTTCCTGTTGGGAAACAGTTGGAAGGGATATTCTATATTTCTCTTTGAAGAGGTGTATCTTGAGGTATTTTTTGAAGACTTTATGTGAACAGATGCTCCGTGGTGTAGGAGGCAGAGAGTTCCAGAGGGCTCTCATACAGGCACGTTGTGTTCTCTTACGTATTTGAGGTGGGAGAAGAAGAAGGTTGAGTCTGCGTGATCTATTGGGGTTTGGGTGTCTGATGAGCATTTGGAGATGCTCGGATGTGGTGTTAATAAATGCCTTATGGATAACAGTGAGAATTTTGTGTTTGATTCTTGATGCTATGGGAAGCCAATGGAGGGATTTTAGTATGGGGCTGATATGGATGTGGCTGGTGGCTCTGGTAATGGTGCGTGCTGCTGTGTTTTGGGCTAGCTCTAGAGGGGCGATGGTAGTTTTGGAAGTCCTTGAAGGATGGAGTTGCAGTAGTCAAGCAGAGGTCTGGAAGAGAGCTGACAGAGGGGGAAAGAAAGGAAGTCATAAGATACAACTCCACAACATTGAGCAGAGCCTTCAGCCTATGTGCCCCAAAACTCTGGAACACCCTTCCACCACACATTAGGGCCATCCCTGATCTCATCCAGTTCAGGAAGGCCCTAAAACATCACCTGTTCCTCAAATACTTCCTGGAGAACAAAGAAACACAGTCACACACAAATATCAATAACGTCAGCCCAACCACGTAAACTTTCCTGTCTCAACTTCACTTTACACTTCTTCAATAGATTAACAATACACTATTCAGACTCTATGACACTGTTATGTAAATAGTTGTTTTGTAAATAGTTGATCCTGTTATTCAAGTTGGTTTGCCTGTTAACTGTAAAAATCAGATAAATGTAAATTGTCTGAAGTTTCTTGTTCCATGTAAACCGCGCTGATAACGAATAGTGCGGTATATAAAAAATGTTAATAAATAAATAAATAAAAATATGGAAGAGAGCTGAAAGAGGGGCAAAGAGAGGGCTGGAAGAGAGCTGACACAGGAGAAAGAGAGGGCTGGAAGGGAGCTGACAGAGGGGGAACGAGAGGACTGGAGGGAACTGACATGGGGGGAAGGTGGGGACTGGAAGGGAGCTGATACCTGAGGATGGTACTGGAGGGGAGACTAGAAGGGTGATGACACTAGGGAAGAGAGGAGGGGGATGGAAGGGAGCTGACAGCTGGGGGTGGGATTGGATGGAGTTGACACTTGGAGATGGGACTGGTAGGTGGCTGGGAAATGGGGAGGAGGCTGGCAGGGAGGGGGCATTGGGACTGGAACTGACACGTGGGGGAGGGTTACTGGGACTGGAAATAGGCTGATGGAAGGAAGTAAAAAAAACCAAGAGATAAGAAATGGCAGATAGAGTGCTAAGACAGGAAAGCAGAAGCCATAGATCAGGACCAGCATGACCAGAGAATAAAATGGTCAGACAACAAAGGTAGAAAAAATAATTTTATTTTGAATTTAGTGATTGGACTTTGTGCTATCTTTATATTTTACACAGTATGGGGAACTGCATCTCTCATCTGGTATTCACCTTAATGCAGAGTCTGGCTTCTTGGGGTTTTGGTTTAATTTTTGTCTAAATATTTTATTTCTACTTTAGGTTGTGATCACTTATTCTATACTTGGTGAGAGTCTGTGTTCTGAGTGTGTGATAAAGACCGTATGTTCTGTTAACATGAAATTTGTATGCAGGGATCTATACTGTACTAATTTGCCTAGTTCAGCTTTTCAAATAGGTGTTAGATGTTCTAGAGCCTGCTGCAGTATTTATTGGGCTATTTTTTTCTGGGTAGGCACCATGTATGAGTTTTGGAAGTCTATGCTGGTAATGGTATGGTAGATTTAGCCTCGTAGATCTTTGGTGACTTTTGTTGGGTTTTATATTAGTTCCCAATATGCCTGGTACTGGAAAATATTTATTAGTGAAATGATCAGAATCAGATTTTTTTTTTAAAGATATTTAGTTCTGTGGGTGAATGTCCGAATTCTGCTCTGCACCCATTCTTGAGGGAGGGGGCTCTATGGATTCACAATATATGTTCAAAAAGAAAAAGCAAGAATCACAATGCAGTTTATAACAACATAAAAATGAGTTATAATTTAGTTTTATAAAGTGTGCTGTGGTTCTCGCTCATTCTTTTAGTTCCTTGGTGTGCAAACATCTTGCATTTCTTCCATATTATGTAATCGTCTTTTTGATTTGTTTAAGTCCCTGACTGAAGTTTTGAGAAAGCCTCCCCCCCACACACACTACGGTGGAGGGGGGCACCATCTCATGCCTTGCCTCAGGCAGCAGATTGCCTTGAACCGCCCCTGCATGTGACATTGATAGTTCAGGACCAGAAGTTTCAACCCCTTCCTCTTCCTCATTTGACTCAAGTGAGAATGATTCTGAAGCATCAGGAAACAGCAGTCCTTCTCCATGAGTTATTGGGTATATAACTGATGGAATGTTTGGATACTGCACAGTGCATTTTTTTTTTCTTCAACAAGCCTTTCCCAACAGGAGGCACCATGCAGAGGTAGCAATTGCTGATATGATCTGTCGGCTCTCTCCAAATTATTGGCACTGCAAAATTATGGATTTCTTTTTTCTATTCAACCACTGGTGAAGATTTGTTACAGAAGTGTTGCAGCATATGTATAGGGCCCAGCTCTTGTGATCTCCAATTTTGTAGCCAAAGTAAAGGTGGTAGGCTTTCTTAATCAAAGGATTTATACTGCATTTTTGTAATGCAAATGTCACTTCACCACAAATGTAGCAAAAATGATCTGCATTGTTCAAACAGTTACACGACCTCTCTCACTTTGGCTAAACAGAAAAAGGTCAAACGCTTAGAAGACTGGTCTATAGCCAAAATACTACTGATACGTCATGTTCCTTAAAAAAATGTTGCTCAATTTGTTCTGCAGAGTGATGTAATTAAGCTGAGTTAGGATTGCATCATCTATGACTTTCAAGAATAACGATCCAATTCATATCATGTATGATGCAATAGTGGAGGAGTAGCCCAGTAGTTAGTAGCTTAGTACCCAGAAGATTAAGGGCTCAATTTCCGCTGGTACTCCTTGTGACCTTGGGAAGTCACTTTACCCTCCATTGCCTTGGAAGAAAAGGCCTGGCAATCTACTTCCAGTGATACATTGCCAAGAAAACCCAGAGGCAGCTAGGTTGCCAGGAGTCAGCACTGACTTGAAGGCACTTAAAAAAAAAAGACACAATAGCACCTTTAAATTGCATCGTCTGTTAATTGTTTTGCCTGAAAAGAAAGTATTGTCCATAGATTTATCACAAATCCAGTCAAAGCTGTGCATGTATTTTAGTAATTTGTGATTTAAATTGAGATCCCTTCCCAATATAACTTCACAGCAATTCCAAAGTCGAGGCTGTATGTACTGACCCAGTAGTGTAAATTGAAAACTAGAGCCAATAAACAATTTTAAGCATCATTTTTGTTCTCAGTGACTCAGATTTAGTAATGTTTATTTATTTAGTTATTTATTTAACTGGTTTTGCTATACCGTTTTTCTACCAGTCAAAATGGTATACAGGTAACAAGGTGAGCCCACGATAACAAAGACTACCTTAATTAGAGTAGAACTTAGGTTACATCACACATTAGAGCAGAGCTTATAGCAGATCATGTAGTATAGCATAGGGACTATATTTTAGGTGATAGCAGGGGTCTGTGCGGGTGGAGGGGGGTGCTGCATGCAGAAGGGGGATGCTCGTGTATTGAGTTGTTCTGTCAGTCGGTGCCGTAATGCTCATAGAAGGGGTATGTCTACAGTTGTTTTCAAAAGTCCTGGGGTGACTAGATGTTCTGTAATGCAGGGGGCATTGCGTTCCATAGGGTGTGTACATAGAGCATGAAGGCTGTTAAGCGTGTATATTGACTGCTCCTGTGGTGATAGGTTGAGTAGGTTTTGGATGCTGTGTTGCCATGATGTATTGGTGCTAGGGGTGCTAATTAATATTTGAAGGTGTTCGGAGGTGATATTGTTCTGATCTTTGTGGATTGTGGTAAGGACTTTGATTCATGAGGCAATAGGGAGCCACTGGATGGATTTTAGTATAGGTGTGATGCGGGTGTGTCTGAAGTCTCCGAAGATGTGGTGTTTTCAGTGAGTTGTAATGGCAGGATGGTGTGTTTAGGTAATCCTTGGTATACAGAGTTGCAATAATCAAATAGAAGGGTGATGGTTGCTTCGCACACTGCATGGAAGTTCTCTGTGGAGAGGAGGGAGTATAGGTTTTGCAGAGTTCTGAGTTTGTAGTAGATCATATCGGTGGTGTTCCTGACTTGGCCTTGGAAGTGGAGTTGCTGATCTAGAATGATGCCAAGGTATCTGACATGTTTTGACCTGAAAATCTGTGTTGTCAATCCTGATAGACATGGGTATAAAATTGGGGTCTCTGGTGACATGGAGAATTTCTGTATTACGAGGTTTTTATCCGTTGGCTACGGTGCAAATGTTAGGAGTGGATCCATTCGAACGGCTTGCCTTGTACTCTGATGTTATGAAGTTGGTTTAGTAGAATTTGGTGAGACATTATGTCGAAGGCTGCTGAGATGTCCAGGAAAAGCAGAATAAAGCTGCTGGAGGTCCTTTCTGTCCCTGTGATGAGTGTGGATAATAAGGAGGTTATCAGGGTTTCGGCACTTTGGTAGGGGCGGAACCTATGTTGATGCTTATCTAGAGGTGCGTGTTGGTCACTGTGTTTCTGAAGCTGGGTTTGGACAGCCTTTTCTATGATTTTTTGCTAGGAAGGGTATGCTGGCTATGAGTCTGCAGGCATAAATTTATTTTGGAAGCATTTTGGCACTTTTATACACTCTTCCATCCCCTTCTGCTTTCCCAGAAATATCACCCATACTCTTCTATCCACCTTTTTCTAACCTGCATACCACCCCCAGGCTTCTCTCCCAACCAACAACCTCTCTCCCCAATGCCTTTCCTGCCCTCAATACAATAAATTTTATATACTTTCCAAACATTCCCACTGCTTTCATCCATGCCCTTTCCACCTCCTATATCCACCCCTTCCATAACCCAATCGTCCATCAAACACAATAATACACACCACCAGGCTCCATCACTGCAACCCAGCTCTCCTGCCACTCCACCTATATGTCCAAAACCCTCCTTTATTTTGCCCCCAGAAATTCTTCTGCTGAGTTCAGGTTATTTATATTAGGCAGGCAATTTATTTGCAACTATTTCTACTCATAAAGCAGTGCTTTATTCATAGAAATAGCTTTTGTAATTACCTTCATAGTCTGCATTGCACCCTGACTCATCCTCCTCTGATAGTTTCGCTTCAACATTGTACTACTGTATATCATGCTTTTTCTCAAATAATGTTTACCTTCCATGGCAAGGAATTCAGAGATAGCCAACTTGCTTCAGTCCATGTGGTATAATTTCTAGATCCAAACATGACCATGTTATGCAGTGCATATGCGAGGGCATAGACAGCATTGTATACACTATAGCTGTTGCCAAAGTGTTTACTGCTACACGGGGATATGAAGGGTAAAGTTACATTATCGCTGCAGGATCTTCTGATGCTTTCAGGGCACCGTCTGTCACACAGGCTCATCCACCAGTACTCTATGAATCTATCACCTGGCTTGATAGGATTCACCTCACGGACAAATTTTATGAAGCTTGGAATATTTTTCTTCATCACTGTGAATGTCAAGGTATTGTTCTTCCATTTTTGCTTAAGTGGATGTTTTGAATTCAAGAACCAGTCATTTGTGGTGATCCAGACTCTGGCAGGTATCTGCAGAACATTTATAGTATGAAATAGATAATCTAGAGTATCTCCCTTAGTATATAGTATGATAACATGAGGTGAGGGTGCTTTGATAATCCCATGAATTTTATTGACGTTCTCTAAGGTCTGCAAACTGCTGTGGCTGAAGGTTTCTATGTATTTGATGCAGCCGCCATTCTGCTCAATCCCTTCTCTCAGGATCTGGACAGCTCTTAGACTGTTGTCATCATCAGATGCGATGATACCTATCCAGGTCCAGCCAAAATGCTTTAGTAACTTGATTATCCCAGCACAGACATGCAGATCATTGGGAACAGTCTGATAGAAATCAGGAAATCGAACATCATTATTTGTAAAAATATTCTGTGAGGCATAGCTGATCTGTTGAGAAAAAGCATGTTTCATCACCATCATAGCCATTATAAAATTACATTTTAAATATTTTTTTTCACTTTCTGCCTCCTGTGACATCATAAAGTCCCTTTTATCCTCCTGTCATTCAGTGCCAGTGATCGTCTCCAAGACAATTTACTTAAGTCGGTCATTACTGAGCAGGAGAGATGGGCATTGGTTTGAAAGCAAATAGTAAAATATGACAAATTAATCCATTTTCAGTTTTTTTCTTCTAAATCAACTCAATGGGAATGGATCTCAAATGACCCAAAAATCATTAGTTTTCAGTGCCATTACAGTCTATGATGCCAGGAATATGGCACTTGTTTTGCATGGCCAACACGAGGCTCACTGGTTATAAAACTCATGACCTGGTAGAGACTTGGGGCTTGTTTATTAATCAGCGGTAGCAGCTTCCGATCAATATCGGAGCTGCTGCCCCACTGAATTGAATGAGGCTGCAGCTCCAATATCAATTGGAAGCTGCTACCGCTGCTTAGTAAACAAGCCCCGTGGAGTTAAAGCTATAGGAACTGCACAGTTGAGGGTAATTTTATAATAGGTCACCTAGGAAAGAAGACAGTCACCTATCTTGAGGCTTTTCTGTAATGACACATAATAGTCTCACAACACCCGCACAAACGAGGGAAATATTCCGCTGTATGTATTTACACCTGCTCAACTCTGCCTGTGCTCTACCCATTTTACTCCCCTGGGAATGCCTACATGCAGGTCACAGTAGAGTTTCTGATTTATGGTTATAACTGAATATACCCCCCCCCCCCCAAAAAAGAAAATCACCTTCCTTAGCTCCCCAATGATGTCCACATGATGGCTACTGTCATAGTCAGGTGACATCATCAGAGCTGGCCATTGCTGGAGACCTCCTCAGTGAGTGGCAGGAGCGCCTGGTCTTGTTCCTGCCAGGCATGGGAAAGGATTTGAAGCTCCAAAAGAGCCACTTCACATTTCAGAGCCTCCCACAGTGGCAGCAACAGATTAAGCCAAGCAGCAGAGAGCAGGGAGAGCAAAAATCAGGAGCTGAACCTGTAGTGTTCAGATAGGGAGGCTATTTCTGTTGTTGTGGGAAGGGATAGACTGTTGATGCTGATGCTATTGCTTTGACTGGGGGAAGGGGGTGCTGATGCTTTGGCAGGGACATGGAAAAGGGGGGTAATGCTGAGGTTAGGAAAAGGGATGGCGCTGGAAAATGGGATTCTGAATCATTGAATTGAATCCACCCCAAATCTGATTAACAAGCTAGTCACATTTTTTTGTGACACAAAAACATATAAACCCGTAATATTCCAACCCTGGGTAAATGCCAAGTTGCCTCAAACATAAGACCATAACATCCAAAACAATTAACACCTGGAATCAGAACCCCTACATATATCTACATGCTTGTCACCATGCATATATCCATATGTGCGTGTTTCATGAAATAATTTTATAAAAATCTTTCAGTCTGGCAGCCTCTCTGTTGCCATGGAGGAGAGAGGGCACGTGAAAGGAGAGCATTACCTTGGCATGTCAGGAAGTGATCCTGTAGCTAGGACCTTTCCTCCAGGTGATGTAAAACCCTCTCACAGGGATATGTGCCCATGAGGGAAGGGTTAGTAAAGCCGTTATATTTGGCGATTCGAACATTAGGCATGTAGAGACTGGGTGGCATGAGGATCACCTGCCTAGTGTGTAGGTAAGCGGATCTCACGCGCCATCTAGGCAAGGTTTTAGATAGTGCTAGGGAGGATCCTGCTGTCTTGGTATATGTTGGTACCAGTGGCATAGGAAACTGTGGAGGGGTGGTTCTGGAGACCACATTTAGGCTTTTAGGCATAAGAGGCATGTATATAGTGTGAGACTACACCCGTCTTAGGCGCCCGCCTAGACATAGGGTATAGCCTGGGTTGTTAAAGAAAACTCTGTAGTCGTGTCCAAAGTGTAAATTAAAGCTGGGCTTTATTCCCCTTCCCTTGAGGATTGCCTTGAATACATCAAACGAGGATAACACAAAATAAACTGTTGCTTCACAGGTAAATAAAAGTTTCTTCCAAACAATACTTATGCTTCTTCTTGCTTCTTTTTAACAAAGAGATTCTATCTCATCTGAAATGCATAAAGCACACTCCATCGGTTCTGGAATGACCTCGGGGTTTGAACTTTCCCACTGCATAACCTCAGGACCTGGTCCTGTATATGGGCACCATGTTTCTGTATTGCTATCTTCAGAACCTTGCCCTCGGGAGACCTCAGCTTCTGGGAGAGGAGACTGCCTTGTGCCGTCAGATATACAAGGAGCTGTGCTTGGGGTTTCTTCCCACCACCTATTCCAATAGGGGTTTTCTAGCACCCTGTAAGCTTGGCTTTTTATACAAGGACCCACTTCTTTCCCTTTATAGAAGACAGGGTACTTATCTTTCTTCTGGGTGAAGATTGTTTCCAGCCCTTCCTCCTCCAGCCAAGGCTTCCTCTCTGGGGTGCAAACTGCTTTTCTCCGTGAGTACCAGGCGCTGGGCTTAGCTGAGCTGAATTCACTTCCTGGTCTCAGTGAGCTTTCCTGGGTGTGACCTTTGCTCTCTGCCTGCTTGGTTGTTTTCCTCTGCACGAGGACCCCTCTGGCTTGGAAGTCTTTGGCACTGTTCTTCCTAGCCCTCTTGGGTTCAACAGCCTGCTTCCCTTCAGCCTTGGTTCTCCAAGACAGCGTGTCTCTCTGTGTTTGCTCCGGAGTCCTTGTCTCTACTCCCTTCTGAGACTGACTCCTCTGCCTAATCTCCCCTTGTGGGATTTCCCACCTGGTTTTATTTCCCTACTTGTTAGACGTAGAACGTGACTCTTCCCCCAGGTGAGCCTGATTGGAACTCTGAATTTGTACTGCGTCACTAATGCCATGAGGAAAGTTTGTTTCTCCATTCCCTGCTCCCCTGCAATGTGAATGTATCAACTGCACATGTGGCTGTGAGGTAAGCTCTTCTTTTACATTTCCCTTTATTATTTCAGGCTCAGTGCTGTCTACCTCATGACAATAGCCATGGTTTAATGGGAGAAAGCCAACATGGATTTAGCCAAGGAAGATCTTGTCTTACTAAACTGTTATATACAAACATAGAAACGTGATGGTAGAAAAAGACCACATGGCCTATCTATTCTGTTTCTATGTTTCCATATCAACTACAATAGTCCCGTTTTTACTTTTAGAGATACTCTGTGTTTGTCCCATGCTTTTTTGAATTCAGATGTCCACCACCTCCAATGGGAGACTATTCCACGCATCTACCACTCCTTCCATAAAGAAATACTTCTGCATATTAATCCTGAGTCTATCCTCTTTCACTCTCATCCTATATCCCCTCAAAGCAGAGCTTACCGTAAATTGAAAGAGACCCTCCGGTACATTTATGCCATAGAGATATTTAAATGTCTCTATCATATTGCCCTTATCCCACCTTTCCTCTAAAGTATATATATTATGATCTTTAAGTCTGTCCTCATATGCTTCATAATGAAGGCCACTAACCATTTTAGTAGCCACCCTCTGCATTGACTCCAACCTTCTTATATCCTTTTGAAGGTGCGTTCTCCAGAATTGTAGACAATACTCCAAATGAGGTCGCACCAGAGACTTATATAGAGGCACTATCACCTCCTTTTTTCTGCTGGCAATTTATAGTAACATAGTATATAATGGCAGATAAAGACCAGCATGGTCCATCTAGTTTGTCCAGCAAGGTTGCAAGAGGAGGTGCGCCCGGCGCTCCATGCAGGTCACCCCTCCCCATGCCTTTGTTTAAGGGTGTACCCACCACTCCTTGCAGGTCACCTCTACTTGTTGGCATAACAGAGACAGTTAAGTTTATTTTTATTTCATCCTGTTCTATAAAGGGATCCACTGTGTCTGTCCCATGCCATTTTGAATTCTGTCACTATATTTGCCCCCATCATTTCCATCAAGAGGGCATTAAGTGAAAATGTATATCTCCAGGAACAAGCAGGAATGTAGTCTTCCCATATGGGTATTGTCGGTACCGACGGAGCCTGTGCGGGAACGCTCCCCAGCGTCCAATAGGAAACCTTTTGAGAGCATCCCACAGTGCCTGCCTGCTGCCTTCCTGCCTTTCCCAACTGTCCCTCTCCTGTTCTTCACTTTCCGCGGAGCCGACAGGTCGCACATCCTGTCACCGCAGAAAATTCCCTTCTTATACTTCTTTTTTGTGGTCGCGTCTGCTTTCCCTTGACGCTATACCGGTACCGCCGGTTCTTTTCTTTTTTTCTAAAAAAAAAAAAAAAAAGCCTTTGTTTCTGGAGTCTCTCTCCAGTAATTTTCTTCTCGGGTGCCACGCGCCATTTTGGGCACTAGGCCCAGTTATTTCCCTCAAAATGGAAAAACCGGTTTCGGGTTTTAAAAAGTGTTCTAAATGTGGTGGTACCATCTCCATCACCGACACCCATGAGTGGTGCCTCAAATGTTTAGGTCTTGACCACTCTATTTCAGAGTGTGTTGCCTGTGGGATGATGTCAAAAAGGGGCCGGCAAAACCGAGCTGCTAAGTTTAGCACCCTTTTTCCCTCCGATGCAGCCTCCGTGGCATCGATGTCCTCCAGGGCTTCATCTTCCTCCCATGGATCTCAGGTAACTAAACATAAATATAGCTGGTCCTCAAAGGGTAGATCTCCTTCTAAACATTGAGATGCCTCTGGCGTTGCCCTTGAGGGACTTTCACCGGCAAAATTGCCCTGGCGGGAGGCTTTGGCTTCCAAAGCACTAACGGGGCTCCAGGATGTTTTCGAGGCTTCAACCTTGGCAGAACTACTGGTGCCATGCTCTGGGGTTCTGGATGCTTTATCCGGCACGAATACCCAATTTATTTAGCTGTATTTATATCCCGCTTTTCATCGGGTCAAAGCGGTCAATTGGGAGATACATTTAACATGAGGGGATATGACACACATACACTAATACTTACAGGGAACTTGGGCAATGGAGGGTTAAGTGGCTTGCCCAAGACCACAAGGAGTGCCTATAGGACTAGAAATCCCAGTCCCTCCGGCCTGAGATTGCTGTCCCCAGGTGGGACTTGAACCCCTGGCCCTCCGGCCTGAAGTACCTTGTCCTAACCACTAGGCCACTCCTCCCCAAGCATCAGCAGTGTCGATAGACCAGAGATTTTTGCCTCTTGAACGCAGTCTGGCGGCTCTTCTCACTGCCTCAATGCCCCTGAAACCGCTTCAGACAATTCAACCGGTACTGGCACCGACTCCGGTACCAGTACCAACTGCATCGACATCGGCAGGTATTCTACCGGGACCGAGTCATGCGTCTCTATCTGGCATCGACAAGTCAGTACGGGTCCACTCCAATGACGACTTCGATCGGTACCGGTACCATGCCTTGCACGATCACCCGGATCGGAGATACTTCGAATCCTCGGATGAGTCTGAAGACTCTGAAAGCTATGCCGATACCACAGTACTTCTTCCTGAGGATTCCTCTTCTCCTCAGCGTAGGATGTCTCCACAAGAGGATATGTCCTTTCAGGATTTTATCCAGGATGTGACCCGAGGTCTTTCCATCACAGTGGCTCCTGAAAAAGAGCCTAGGGCAAAGGAATTAGAAATCCTACAATATCCTAAAACTCCCAAGGAAGCAGCTACCTTACCTATTCATGAGATCTTGCATGATCTTATGTTAAGGATGTGGGAAACACCTCTGACCACATCTCCTCATTCTCGAAGACTCGAAACCATGTATCGAGTTCCTCCTTGTCCTGGGTTTCAGAAGACTCAATTACTATACCATTCCATGGTGGTGGAATCAGACATGAGACGAATAAAGAGTGCAAAAAGGCATGAATCTAATCATGAGTGTAGGACTCTTGACGCCTTAGGACGTCGATCCTTCCAGGCTTCCATGCTTTCTGCTAGGCTCAGTTCCTATATCTTGTATTTGGGAATGTTCCTTAAGGAAGTCACAGGAGACTTAGAGCTTATGAGCCCTCTCCTTCCTGATGATAAAAGGCAAGATTACCTTGCTCTTGTTAAACATGCTCAGGATGTTTCCAAGTTTGTGAATCATAGAAACATAGAAATATGATGACAGAAAAAGACCACATGGCCTATCTAGTCTGTCCTTCCATAACAACTACAACAGTCCCTTTTTTACCTTTAGAGATCCTCTGTGTTTGTCCCATGCTTTTTTGAATTCAGTTACTGTCCTCATCTCTACCACCTCCACTGGGAGACTATTCCACGGATCCACTACTCTTTCCGTAAAGAAATATTTCTGCATATCACTCCTGAATCTATCTCCCTTCACCCTCATCCCATGTCCCCTCGTAGCTTTCAATTGAAAGAGGCTCTCTCCCTGAACATTTATGCCACGGAGGTATTTAAACATCTCAATCATATCATCTCTATCCCGCCTTTCCTCTAAGGTGTACATATTAAGATCCTTCAGTCTGTCCTCATATGCTTTATAATGAAGACCACTAATCATTTTAGTAGCCACCCTCTGCACCGACTCCATGCTGTTCACATCCTTTTGAAGGTGTGGTCTCCAGAATTGCACACTGTACTCCAAATGAGGTCGCATCAAAGAGTTATACAGAGACATTATCACCTCCTTTTTTCTGCTAGCCATTCCTCTCCGTATGCACCCAAGCATCCTTCTAGCTTTTGCCGTCACCTTTTCTACCTGTTTAGCTACTTTAAGATCATCAGACACAACCACGCCTAGGTCCCGCTCTTCTTTAGTGGACAAAAGTACTTCACCCCCTATACTCTATTGCTCCCTTGGATTGCTGCAGCCCAAATGCATGACCTTACATTTTTTAACATTAAATCCCAGCTGCCAAATTCTAGACCATTCTTCAAGCTTAGCTAGATCCCTCCTCATGTTATCTACCCCTTCCTGGGTGTCTACTCTATTGCATATTTTGGTATCATCCGCAAAGAGGCAAACCTTACCTGAAAGCCCTTCCGCTATATCACTAACAAAGATGTTAAAAAGAATTGGACCAAGGACAGATCCCTGGGGCACACCACTGATAACATCATTCTCCTCAGAGTTTATTTATTATTTATTTATTAACATTTTTTATATACCGCACTATTCGTTATCAGCGCGGTTTACATGGAACAAGAAACCTCAGACAAGTTACATTTATCTGGTCATTACAGTTAACAGGAAAATCAACTTGGATAACAGGAACAACTATTTACAAAACAACTATTTACATAACAGTGTCATAGTGTCTGAAAAGCGTACTGTTAATCTGGTGAAGTAGTGTAAAGTGCTGTTGAGACAGGAAAGTTTACGTGGTTGGAATGTAGTTATTGATATTTGGGTGTGACTGTGTTTCTTTGTTCCCTGGGAAGTATTTGAGGAAAAGGTGATGTTTCAGGGCCTTCCTGAACTGGCTAAGATCAGAGATGGCCCTAATGTGTGATGGAAGGGTGTTCCAAAGTTTTGGGGCACATAGACTGAAGGCTCTGCTCGATGTTGTAGAGTTGTATCTTATGACCTTCTTTGGTACGATTAGCATATTTAGTTCCGTGGTTCTTCTTAGTCTGTTGGGTATGACTGGTTGTATCATCTCCGATAATGAGGTGGAGGCGAGACCTTTGTACGCTTTAAAGGCCTGGAGCAGTGAGCTCCATTTACTTGTACTCTTTGTCGCCTCCCACCCAACCAATTTCTAACCCAAGCTGTAACTTTAGGGTCCATCCCTAGGGTGCTCAGTTGTTTATAAGTCGCCTGTGAGGAACAGTATCAAAGGCTTTACTGAAATCTAAATACACCACATCTAGGGCTCTCCCTCGTTCCAACTCCCTGGTCACACAGTCAAAGAAATCAATCAGATTTGTCTGACAAGACCTGCCTTTGACTGCTTTGAGTGCATAAGCAGAACCTCTGTTATTGTCATAGGTGCAAAGAGATTTGCCTAGCTCCGGGCATCTGACTTGGAAATCTGGGTACAGGACAAACTGGGGAATATACCTTGCACAGGAGAGAATCTTTTTGGCAAGAATTGGCAGGAAAAAGCTAATGAGATAGATGCTGACAATCTCACTTTGGATAGATTGTCCAAATCTACAACTGATCCTGCGAGGAAAAAATCCTCTAAGAAGAAACCATTCTTCAGCAAGAAGAAAAGGTTTTATCCTCCTATACCCAGCAGGTACATCGTTCAGGTCAGTCTGCCCAAAAGGGACAGCAGCAACAACCTAGGCAACAAAGGAAGCCAAAAGCAGCTAAGCCTCAACTGGCTCAGCAGACCCAGCCTCCACAGGGGCTTTGACTCCTGTTTAGAGAACTTTGCCTTCCTAGCCCTGAACGGCCCATAACCCTCCACCATCCCAGGAAGGTTATGTTATTTTGCCCCCAGATGGTGTCGGATAACAGCAGAAAATTGGACTCTGTCCATTGTACGAGAGGGGTACAAGCTTCATTTTCTCAGTATTTATTTATTTATTTATTTATTTATTCTTATATACCGCGCTATTCCGCATCAGTGCGGTTTACATTGAACAAACTGAAATTACATTGAACAGGGCATTATAACTTGGAGATAACTAATTTACATGGGCTATGGAGGGTTAAGTGGCTTGCCCAAGACCACAAGTATGCCCCCTCCTACAATTGTAAGACAGTTCAATTCTCAGACCTCTCTCAACAACCGGTTAGGTCAAGAAGTCAGTATGCTCCTTGCTTAAGGAGCAATAGAAGAGGTGCCCATTACCCAACGGGGTACAAGGTTTTACTCCCCCTATGTCCTTATTCCAAAGAAAACAGGCGGACACAGACCCATTCTAGACCTCAGAGAATTGAACAAATTCCTGTTCAGAGAGAAGTTCAAAATGATTTCACTAGGAACTCTGCTGCCATACCTTCGGAGTCAGGATTGGCTTTGTTCTCCAGATCTCAAGGATGCGTACACTCATGTTCTCATCTATCCAACTCACCGAAAGTTCCTTCAATTCCTGTTTCAAGGAAAGCACTACCAATACAGGGTTCTTCCCTTTGGCCTGGCCTCTGCACCAAGGGTGTTCACAAAATGCATGGCTGTGGCAGGGGCGGCCCAAGGGGGGTGCGGGGCCATGTCCGGAGACTCGGTGCGGGGCCTCATTTGCATAAGGTGCCTCATTTGCATAAATATTTGCATAATGTTACCATACACTAACTTTTAGTAAACATGCCTCTTAATGAGTATATGGATAAAAAAAGACTAAAAGGTTTCTACATTACTATAATCCAGTACCAACCGCCAGGCACATTAGGAACTACTACAAACACTGCCCATTTAGAACCCATAGCAAACCCGCCGTATCCTAACAGCACTACCAGGACTCACAAAGCACCATACCCTAACTATCAAAAGGCAACACTGCAAATATTAAACCAATACATTTCAGAGAACAACAATACATGACCTACTGGGGAAAGAACAAGTGGCAATGTCAAATAGGAATTATATAAACAGAATACCTCAGCTCAGTTACACATGCAGAACATAGACCATCACCAAACAAGGAATCACAATTTAGAAACAGGAAGACAATAATTAAACTGGGATCCCCAAAAGCCAAACTTGGAATATACAACAACACTGTAGAAATAAAACTATAAATTAATTTCCTCTTGTACTAAACAAAGCGCAAAAATTAATGATGCACATTTCCCAGAGCTGACATATTCCAGTTAATAAATTCAAAATAAAAAGATATTTTTCTACCTTTTGTGCATTTTTTTTTCAGTTGCAATTGTTCCAGCCACTTTCTTCTGGTTTCTTCGTGTCTTCTGCTACCTCTCCATCTGCTGTCCATTTGTCCTTTCTTCTGTCTTCTTGTTTTTTTTCCATTCTCTCTCTACATCTGCTTTAACATACTAATCTTTCTCCTTTTGCTCTTTCCTCATTCCTATTTCATCCACTCAAATTTTACCCCTCCATCCTCAATCCCCACTTACTCTCCCAATAGCCGGCCAATTGTAGATTTGTCTTCCCTCCCACGCAAAATATTTTTCCCTCTCCATTTCACTCTCCCAGCTCCATCCCATTCTAATCCTCCCCCAACATCAGCTCTTTTCTAGTTCCAGCCCCACCCAGCATCTGCTCCCTTCTTGTCCCTGCATCAGCCCATTTCCAGTCCTAGTCCCTCATCAGCCCATTTCCAATCCTATCCTAGCCCCACCATCAGCCCATTTCCAGTCCTAGCTCCCCCATCCATTTCCAGTCTTATCAGTCCCTCCATCAGCTCATTTCCAATCCCAGCCCCCCATCAGCTCATTTCTATTCCTTTCCTAGCCCCACCATCAGCCCATGTCAAATCCTAGCTCCCCTCCACTCAGCCCATTTCCAAACCAAGCCCCCATGAGCCTACTTCCAGTTCTAGCCCCTCCATGAGTCCATTTCAATTCAAGACACCACCACAGCCCATTTCCAACCTTAGCACCCCATCAGCCCATTTCCTGTCCTAGCCCCCCCCCCCACTCAGCCCATTTCCAGTCCTAGCTCCCTCTCCTCACAGCCCATTTCCATTCCAAGCCCCCCTCCCCATCAGCTATTTGCAGTTCAAGCCCCCTTTCCACTCAGCCCATTTCCATTCCAAGCCCCTGTTCCCATCAGCTATTTGCCGTTCAAGCCCCCCTTCCACTCAGCCCATTTCCAGTCCTAGCAACCCCCCATCCCATTACCAGTCCTAGGTTTCCCATCAGCCCACTTCCAATCCGAACCTATAGCCCATTACCAGTCCTAACCCCCCCATCAGCCCACTTCCAGTCCGAACCCCCTATAGCCCATTACCAGTCCTAACCCCCCCATCAGCCCACTTCCAGTCCTTACCCTCCCATCACCCCATTTTCAGTCTTACCCCCCATCAACCCATTACCAGTCCTAACCCCCCATCAGCCCATTACCAGTCCTAACCCCCATCAGCCCCCATGTCGTCTTAGCCCCCCCCTAGCCCATTACCTGTTGTAACACCCCATCAGCCCATTACCTGTCCTAAACCCCCCCATATCCCATTTCCAGTCCTAATCCCCCCATCAGCCCACTTGTAGTCGTAGCTCCCCATAGCCCATTACCTGTTGTAACCCCCCCATAGCCCAGTACCAGTCCTAACGCCCCCCACAGCCCATTACCAGTCCTAACCCCCTATCAGCCTACTTGTAGTCTTAGCCCCCCCATAGCCCATTACCTGTTGTAACCCCCCATCAGCCCATTACCTGTCCTAACCCCCCATAGTCCATTTCCAGTCCTAATCCCCCCATCAGCCCACTTGTAGTCGTAGCTCCCCATAGCCCATTACCTGTTGTAACCCCCCATAGCCCATTACCAGTCCTAATGCCCCCCACAGCCCATTACCAGTCCTAACACCCCCATCAGCCCATTTCCAGTCTTAGCCCACCGCCCCATAGCCCGTTTCCAGTCCTAATCCCATCAGCCCACTTGTAGTCGTAGCCCCCCATCGGCCATTTCCTGTTATAACTTCCCCCATCTGCCCATTTCATGTCTTAGCCCCTACATAGTCTATTACCTGTCCTAACCCCCCATAGCCCATTCCCAGTTTTAACCCCCCCATCAGCCCACTTCCAGTCCGAACCCCCTATAGCCCATTATCAGTCCTAACCCCCCCCCCCATCAGCCCAGTTCCAGTCCGAACCCCCCCTACCTCCCCATCAGCCCATTTACAGTCCTTACCCCCCCCCATCAGCCCATTTACAGTCCGAACCCCCCCATCAGCCCAGCTAAGTTTAAAAAAAAAACCCAGAAACCGGCTGCTGCTGCCGCTGCCACGGCGGCAGCGGCAGAATCGAGAATCCCACGGGGCCCCCCTGTCCTGCAGTCTTCTATGCGACCTCAGCGTGGGCTTTTCAGAGCCGCGCGAAGGGAGAGTTTCCCTTTCTCGCGGCTCTGTTAATCCTGCCGCGGGGCTGATGGGATTTCCCATCAGCCCCGCGGCGTGATTAACAGAGCTGCCAGAGGAGAAGCTCTCTCTCTTCGTGCAGCTCTGACAGCCGACGCTGAAGACTGACAGCCGCATAGAAGACTGCAGGACAGGGGGGCCCCGTGGGATTCTCGATTCTGCCGCTGCCACAGCGGCAGCGGCAGCAGCAGCCGGTTTCTGGTTTTTTTTTTTAAAACTTAGATGGGCTGATGGGGGGGGGGGTGGTAAGGACTGTAAATGGGCTGATTCTCGATTCTGCCGCTGCCACCGCGGCAGCGGCAGCCGCAGCCGGTTTCTGATTTTTTTAAACTTTGCTGGGATGCAAGATGTTTTTTGCGCGGGGCCCCCTGAAACGCGGGGCCCTGTGCAAAAAACATTCTTGCTCAATGGACGGGCCGGCCCTGGGCTGTGGTAGCAGCATTTCTCCGCACCCTGGGAATATTTGTCTTCCCCTACTTAGATGACTGGCTCATTCGAGCCCCTTCAGAGCCAGAGGCCAGGGTTGCTCTGTCTCGCACAATGCGCATCCTTCAGTATTTGGGACTTGTCATAAACTTCCTGAACTCCAACCTTGCTCCCATTCAATCCCTAGAGTTTATAGGAGCTCTTCTGGATACCAGACGGACAAGGGCCTTCCCTCCACAGCCCCGCTGCCTTCGCATTGTACAGTTAGCTTCCCAAGCAGAGCTAAAACCTCACCTCACTGCTCGGGAAATGTTACAGTTGCTAGGCCAGATGGCATCCACCGTGCATGAGGTTCCTTATGCTCGCCTCCATATGAGGGCAGCTCAGTGGACCTTATCCACTCAGTGGACTCAGGCATCAGGTTGCCTGTCAGACAAAATAGCAAACTCAGATCGCTTTATTTTGTCCCTCTAATGGTGGCAGTCACCTAAAAACCTTTTGGTGGGGTCTCCTTTTCAGCAACCCCCATCCCAAGCCACTCTAACAACAGATGCTTCACAGGTGGGTTGGGGAGCCCACCTGCATGGCCTCTCTATCCAGGGTACCTGGACTCTACAGGAGGCTTATCTTCATATCGACCTCCTGGAGCTCAGAGCAATCTTCCTTGCTCTTCGAGTATTTCACACCCAGCTCAGCTACAAGACAGTCCTAGTTCAAACGGACAATCAGGTAGCCATGTTCTATGTGAACAAGCAGGGCGGAAAAGGCTCTCTGTCACTGTGCAACGAAGCTTTGGGACTATGGGCCCTCGCCAGAGAGCATCATATTCATCTCCTTGCGGTGTATCTTCCAGGCATTCAAAACTCTTGGGCAGACAGACTCAGTCTAGTTCTACTTCCACACGAATGGTCTCTCATGCAGACCAGGTGGCCCAAATTTTTCAAATTTGGGGAACCCCGGACATAGACCTCTTTGCAAGTCCGCTGAATGCCAAACTTCCCTGGTTCTGTTCCAGAATTCCGGCTCGAGGTTGTCAGGTCAGGGATGCTTTCCTCCTTCATTGGGGTCAGGACTTCCTGTATGCCTTTCCACCCATTCCCCTAATTCCCAAAACCCTGTTCAAGCTTCAGAGAGACAGAGGTCATATGATCCTCATAGCTCCACGTTGGCCATGGCAAATGTGGTACCCTCTGCTCCTACATCTCTTTCAAGCTCCGCCTCTGGAGTTAGGATCTGCTCCAGATCTTCTTTCTCAAGAGGATGGGATGCTGTGGCATCCCAGTCCCCAGTCTCTGCATCTCAGGGCCTGGTTGCTGAAAGCCTAGAACTTCACGGTCTTAACCTTTCCCAGCAGGTAAAGGATATTCCTCATGCTTCCAGGAAACCTTCCACAAGACACTCTTATGCATTTAAGTGGAAAAGGTTTACCATATGGTGCTCGCAGAAGGGTCTTAACCCTCTTGCGATACCTATGGAATCATTAATGGAGTACCTCCTTCATTTATTAAATGCAGGGCTTAAGACCAATTCAGTGAGAGTCCATTTGAGTGCTATTGTAGCTTCTTTCAAGCCTCTAAATGGACAACCTATTTCATCCTCTCATAGTGAGATTTATTAGAGGCCTTCTTTTAACGAATCCTCCCATTAAGCCACCACCGGTGGCATGGGACTTGAATCTGGTACTTGGGCAGCTCATGAAACCACCCTTTGAACCATTAGCCACTACCTCTTTGAAATTCCTTTCCTGGAAGGTTATCTTTCTCATTGCAATCACTTCAGCACGTTGCATCAGTGAATTGCAGGCGTTAGTGGCTGATACTCCTTACACAAGGTTCCATCATGATAAGGTAGTCCTTAGGACTCATCCACACTTTATGCCAAAGGTGGTTTCACCTTTTCATTTAAGCCAAGTGGATTACCTTCCTGTATTCTTTCCAAGGCCTCACGCCTCAAATGCAGAAAGGAACCTTCATACTTTGGACTGTAAAAGAGCTTTGGCCTTTTACTTGCAAAGGACACAGCAACATAAAAAATCCTCTCAACTCTTTGTTGCTTTTGATCCTAGTCATTTGGGACTTCCAGTCTCCAAAAGGACACTGTCCAACTGGATTGCACAGTGTATATCTTTTGCCTATGAGAGTAAGAACCTTCCTCTTGAAGGCCATGTCACAGCTCACAATGTGAGAGCCATGGCAGCCTCAATGGCTCATCTTCACTATGTGTCTATCGATGACATCTGTCGAGCAGCTATTTGGGCTTCGGTACATACCTTCACAGCCCATTACTGCTTAGACAAGGACTCCCGCCGAGATGCCTTGTTTGGTCAGGCTGTTCTTCAACACCTGTTCCAGACTTAATCAACTCCTACCCACCATCCCTGGTAGGATGCCAGAGATCAATGGGGGGAAGTGGAGCCCTTTCACAAGAGCACACAACTTTCTGGGGCCATCTCCCGGGCATCTGCAGCTAGGGAGTCCCCATATGTGAAGACTACATTCCTGCTTGCTCCTGGAGATAGCATAGTTACTCACCTGTAACAGGTGATCTCCGGGAACAGCAGGAATTTAGTCTTCACAACCCGCCCACCTCCCCTAGGAGTTTTATCTCTTTTTCTCTCACTCTTTCTCTCCTTCCCTCTCTCTTTTGTCTCAGCTATAAACCCAACTGGAGAGGGACAGTTGGGAAAGGCGGGAAGGCAGCATGCAGGCGCTGTGGGATGCTCCCAAAAGCTTTCCTATTGGATGCTGGGGAGCATTCCCGCACAGGCTCCGTCGGTACCGACGATACCCATATGTGAAGACTAAATTCCTGCTGTTCCCAGAGATCACCTGTTACAGGTGAGTAACTATGGTTTCCTGACGTTGCCTTCCAATTAAGCTCTTGCAGCTTCATGTTATGCCCTCTATTTATTTATTTATTTGAATGTTTTATATACCGCTATATCAGGTAATCGTACCGATATATAAAACACTAGTATTACAACTTCCCCGTCTTTGAAAAAGGTTTGTTTATTCATCAATACTCCTTATGTATTTAAAGGTCTGTATCATATTTCCCCTGTCTGTCCTCTCCTCTAGAATATACGGGCCTGATTTTCTAAGGCAGTTACATGGGTAACAGCCCATGTTATCTGTGTAAATACCTTAACCAGGATTTTCCAAACGCACCTACATGGGTAGTGCCTTTGGAAAATCCAGGTTAAGTCCCTAATGCGCTCAGTTGCTATCCGCTTAGCATCGGGAACTGTTTGGGGCGTTCCGGGGTGGAGCGGAGCTGGGCAATAGCACTAAGTGAGTAGCAGCAATTTCTTTATGCTGCCCACTTAGCTCGCTGTGCCTTAAAGATAGGCGAAGGAAATCGCTTCTACCCACAGTGCCATGTGCATCCGGCCTGGATTTTCATTTCCGTTGCTGTGGAAATGAAAATATGGGTAAAAGGGGTCGGCGGACAGGCTATGCGCCAATGCGGCACATAGCCTGCCTAAATGAAAATCGAGTCCTACATATTTAGGTCTTGGAGACTCTTTTCATACGTCTTCTGGTACAAGCTCCACATCATTTTGGTCGCCTTTCTCTGAACTGTTTCCAGTCTTTTTATGTGCTTTGTGGGATATGGTTTCTAAAACTGAACAGAATATTCCAAGTGAGGCCTCACCAGCGACTTGTACACTGGCATTAGTACCACCTCCTTTCTGCTGGCAATTCCTCTCTGTATGCAACCCAGCATACTTCTGGCTTTGGCCACTGCCTTGTCACACTGTTTCGCCACCTTGGGATCCTCAGAAACAATCACTGCGGGGTCCTTCTCCTGGTCTATGAACACCTACCTCTCCCCCTCTATCACATAAAATTCCCTTGGATTTCTGCATCCTAACCCTGCTCTTCTTCACATTAAATCTTAACTGCAAAGCATTAGACCTTTCTTCCAGCTTTTGCAGATCTTTCTTTATGTTATCCACTCCCTCAGGGGAGTCCACTCTGTGGCAAATTTTAGTGTCAAATGCAAAAAAGACAGACTTTTCCATTCAGTGTTTCAGCGATATCATTCACAAATAAATTGAACAGTACCGGCCCGGGACCGATTGCTGGGCCACGCCACTAATCACCTTACTTTCATCCAAGTGAGTTCTGTTTACCATCACCTTCTGTCATCTGTCAGTCAACCAATTTCTGATCCATTTCACCATCTCTGGACCCATCCCCAGGCTGGTCAGTTTATTGATAGGCCTTCTACAAGGAACAATATCAAAACTTTTGCAGAAACTTAGGTATATCACATCCATCGCATGCCTTTGATCTAGTTCTCTGTTCACCCAATCAAAGAACTCAGTAAGATTTGTTTGGCATGATCGTGCTTTGGTAAAACCATGTTGCCTTGGATCATGCAACTTATTGGTTTCGAGAAAGTCCACTATTCTCTCTTTCAGGAGCGTCTCCATTACTTTTCCCGCCACCGGGGTAAGGCTACTGGCCGATAGTTTGCCACTTTTTCCCTATGACCACTTTTGTGAAGAGGTACTACATTGGCCCTTTTCCAGTCCTGCAGAACTTCTGACCCCAAGGATTTATTAAAAGCATTCTTTAAAAGCCTGCAAGAACCTCTCTGAGCTCTTTCAGTATCCTGGGATGTATCCCATCCAGTCCTACGACTTTGTCCACTTTCGGTTTTGCAAGCTGTTCAAACACATCATCTTCTGTGAATGGTGTAGTATCTACTCCATTTCCATTTGAATAAATGTCGATCATAGGTGATTCTTCTCCAGGATTTTCTTTAGTAAAAATAGAATATAAATATTTGTTTAGCATTTCAACATCACTTTCCACAAATCTTTTTTCAGCACTTTTGAGCCTTGCAATTTCACTTCTGATCTTCCTCTTTTCCCGAATATCTTTAGCTATCTTTTCTTCTGCCTTTCATTTTGCTTTCCTTATTTCTCGTTTTGTCTCTTTTAGCTTTATACTGTATTCTTTTGGGTGTTCCTTTATTTGCTAACTTCTGAATTTTGTGAAAGCATTGGTTTTTTTTGCCTATATTTGTGCAGCCACTCCTTTAGAAAACCAAATAGGTTTCCTTTTCCTCTTGTTTTTATTTACTTTCCTTCCATATGCATCTGTTGCCCCATTTATTGCCTCCTTTAGTTTAGCCCACTGCAATCCCACTTCCCTTATCTCCTCCCACCCTGCCATTCCTCTCCCTATATTTTTTTGAAGGTGTGAATAAAAAAGTAGATAAAGTGGACTGGATTTTAAGAAAGCCTTTGCAAGGTCCCTCATGAGAGACTCTAGGCAAAATTAAAAGGTCACGGGATAGGAGGCAGTATACTCTTGTGGATCAGGAAATGTTTAAAAGATAGAAAATGGAGAGTAGGACTAAATGACCTCAAGGATCTGTGCGGGGCCTGCTGCTTTTTAACACATCTTCATAAATGATTTAGAAATGGGAATAACGAGTGAAGTGATCAAATTTGCAGATAACACAAAATTATTCAGTTGTTAAAACACAAGAGGATTGTGAAAAATTGCGAGAGGACCTTGATAATTTGGAAGACTGGATGGCCAAATGGCAGATGAAATTTTAATGTGGACAAGTGCAGAGTTATGCATCTAGGAAAGAACAACCCAAACTATAGTCACACGATCCAAAGTTCCACATTAGGAACCACCACCCAGGAAAAGGATTATGCATCATTGTGGATAATATGTTGAAACCCTGCACCCAGTGTGCAGTGGCAACTGAGAAAGCAAATAGAATGCTAGAAATCATAAAGAAAGGAATGGAGAATAAAATCAAAAATATGTATGCGTCTGTATCATTCCATCGTGTCCGCACCTTGAATTTTGTGTACAATTCTGGTCACTATATCTTAAAAAGGATATAGCAGAATTAGAAAATGTACAGAGAAGAGACACCAAAACTGGAAAGATGATGGAAGGATTCCCTATGAGGAAAGTCTTAAAAAGTTAGTGGTCTTCATCTTGGGAAAAGAGTCAGCTGAAGGGAGATAATAGAGCTCTATAAATTAATGAATGGAGTAGAACTGGTAAATGAAGATCGGTTGTTTATTCCATCGAGAGGTAGAAAGACTAGGGGACATGCAATGAAGCTACAGGGTAAACTATTTAAGACTAATAAGCGAAAATATTTTTTCACTCAATGTGTAATTAAATTCTGGGATTTGTTACCGGAGAATGTAGTAAAATATTTTTTCACTCAATGCGTAATCAAACTCTTGAATTCATTACCAGAGGCTATTGTAAAATCAGTTAGTATAGATGGGTTTAGAAAAGTTCCTGGAGGAAAGGTCCATAAATCCAAGGCCCAGGAAATCCACTGCTTAGCCTGAGACAAGCATTGTGGAACCTGTGTACCTTTTTGGGAGCCTGCCAGGTACTTGTGATCTGGATTGACTACTATTTGGAACAGGATACTAGGCTCGATGGACCTGGTCTAACCCAGTATGCATTTCTTATGTTCCCTTCTATACATATGAAACAACATTTACCTATGGAAAAAAGTTCATAAAATTACCCCCATAAAGTTGAAGCCAGGGAAATGTCCTGCACTTGGTAGTAAACAGTAGAGAGAGACTTTTTTGATGAATCTATTAAACCAGCATTTGGCCTCTAATCAAAGATACACCCAGTTCTGATCCAATGAGCTCCTCAAGAGTGTGTCTCTCTTCTGCTGCATAGGGGATAACTATTCACTGTCTTATACCTGGATTGTGTAGGCCTCATGTCTTCAGTTATTTATTTTATTTTTATTTATTTATTTGTAAATCTTTTATATACCGCCACTTCCGAAGATCAGTGGCGGTTTACATCAAACAATAAGTAGTACATAGAACAGCTCAATAATAAAACTGGTACAATGAACGGTAATCAGAACTAGAAACAATAAGTATAAGCATATTTTGAACTATTTACAGATTTTTTACAATATTTATATATACGTTTCATCAGGTGTTCAGTTATCTGAGTAGTGTCATGATTATTAGGGCAGAAGTTATAAGTCACTATAACACAAGTGGAACTCTCAAAACAATCCTTGCTCTTATAACTGTATATAACTCTCTTTTAAATGTAAAGTATTGTCATATTCTGATTGTAATTAACCCTACTCTACACCGATAGAAACTTATGCATTTATAAATTTTAAAATTGATATACATGAATGTTTATTGAGCCGTTAATTTAATTGTTAAACCAACATTTAAAAGCATTTACTTTTACACTTACTAATAAAAGCATCCCCTATTACAAAATTGAATGAGATGAATAGCTAACTTTATAATACCCACCTTCCTCTCCCTTCTTCCTTCCCTCTCCTTCCCTCCTCCCTCCTCCTTTCCCCTTTTCTCCCCCTTCCCCTCTATCCCTTTGTCCCTCTCCCCTCCCCCCTTTCCCCTCTACCCATTCTCCCCCCTTTCCCTACTCCCTTCCCCCTCTTCCCTCTTTCCCCCTCCCCCTTCCCTCCTTCCCCCTTCCCTCCCCTCCCTTTCTCCCCTTCCCCTCCCTCCCCCCTCCCCCCTTCCCCTCTTCCTTTTTATGTTCGTTCAAACATTTTCTCTGTCCGTTCAAACAATTCATCATTGTTTTAATACTTCATTATTTTTAGTACCCCCCCCCCCCCATTTTTTGGCATTCATATGGAAGTCTCCCATAATATTAGGTAATCTTTCATTAGTAAATCACGCTACAGTGCAGCACAGAATAAAGATTTGTAAACATGCAGACATGATATTATAATAATTTATAAATTTATTTTGCGTTCTGGTAAGAGATTTATATTTATTTATTTATTTATTTATTTAACAGTTATTTATATACCGCTCTTTCCCATGTTTCAAGTGCGGTTTACATGTAACAGTAGGTTAATTGGTATGAGATATACCAGGACATTTTACATAGAACAGATAATTATAAATTACAAGGAAAATTGTAACATTACAAGTATAACATATTAGAACATATATACATTGCTAGTTAAATTATTAATCATCATGTAAATGAGTGTGTAGTATGGTTAAATTAGTGTATTAGTGTCGTTTATTTTTGAAAATAGGGTATATAATATTAAAAATAAATGTTAGCCTGTATCCCTTTGAGAATTCTGTTTTGGGAGTGTATTATAGTGTAATGTAAATAAGTGAGTTTTTAATTTTTTTTTAAATTCTTTTATGTCAGACAGTAGGCGAATGTTGTCAGGTAAATTGTTCCAGAGTATTGGAGCAGAGTGTGAGAAAGCTCTCTTATTGGTTTGTTTTCTGGCTTTTGTAAAATCTTTTGGTATTGTTAAAGTATTTATGTTTCTGCTCCTTTGAGATCGTTTATCAATGTCAATGTTAATCAGTGTATTTAGTGCAGATGGTGCAAGTTTATTTATAAGTTTAAATGTAGTGACAAGAATTTTATATTTGATTCGGGAGTAAATTGGTAGCCAATGAAGTTCAGCTAAAATTGGTGTAATATGTTCAAGTGGGCTTATATTCATAATCGTTCTAGCAGCTAAGTTCTGAGTTATTTGTATCTTTTTAATATTTTGTTTCGAAATACCATTAAGTATTGTATTTGCAAAATCGAAATGTGGGGTAATAATAGCATGAATTATGTTAATAAAATCTTGTAGAAGAATCAAAGGTCTTAGTTGTTTTAGTGTTTTGAGTTTGTAATGTATATTTTTAGTTAAATATTTTATATGTGAATCCATATTTAGATTATTGTCAAGTATCACACCTAAATATTTTACTTCTTTTTTTATATTAATTTCATGAGTATCTAGTGTAATCGTGTTTGGGGGTATATATGTTTGATTTTTAGTGATAAATAAAATATCTGTTTTAGTAAAGTTGATAAGTAGATTTTGTTCTTTGAGCCACTCAGTTAGTTCATTAAAACATTCTGTTATTTTTCACTTCAGACCGGCAAAAAAACGCCGATAACAAGCAGCCAAGGCTGTTACCTAATCTCTGGACACGGTATAGCATAAACACTATGGTAGCATATATGATTGAATGTATAGTTCATAATATCAGTCTGGTTTAATTCTTTTTTTGAAATAAGTTTTATACTATATTATTAAGTAATCTGGATTGTGAACTTTCACCCTGATTTGGCGATAAAATGCCATTTTAAAACATCTACGGCAGACATTACTTTCCTAATATTTCCGGAGGGTCGGGGGTTCAATTCCCGCATGGGGACAAGTAACCTCAGGCCGGAGGGACTGGGGTCTCTAGTCCCATGGCCGCTCCTTGTGGCCTTGGGCAAGCCACTTAACCCTCCATTGCCTCAGGTACACTTAGATTGGGAGCCCTGCGGGGACAAGGGAATAAAAAAAGTACCTGTTAATATATACATGTAAACCGCTCTGATGCGTAAGTCAAGGGCGGTATATCAAATGCCTAAACCATAAACCATTGCCCGTACAGGGACGGTCACGGTGAAGCGGTAAGAAAGCTTTTTTTGTTTTAAACTTTTTTTGTTTTATACTTCCATTGAGATTTTATTAGATTTAACAGAATTTATTGGCATAGTATGTCACAGCCCAGTAGTCAATTTATCTTTTAATAATTTACTCCTCATCCTGGGATAGTACAAAACGCCAGTCATTTGGTTTCCTTTTTAACAAATGCAATTGTATATATATGATACAGTTTGTATCATTTTTTAAATGAGTATTATGTTTAGGTTTTCAAGAATATTGAATTTTCATCCCAACTTGGCGAAAAAATGCCGGCAGAACTTTTTATGGTAACTATCTTTTAATACTGCCCGCACAGGGAGGTTTATGCCGAAGCGGCATAGAAACCTTTGCATTTTCAATGTATTTGGTGCTAAAATAAATTGGTAACTAGTGTCTATAAGTAATTTAAGTATAGTACTTTACAGTTTTGGCTGCGTACTTCATAATAGCAATCATTTTTATTCATGCACATTTTTTTGAAAAGTTTTGAGATTGAATCACTGTTGCGCTTCAGGCTTATGGAAAAGTATAAAATAATGCTGTTCTCAAAGTAAGGCAGTATTTTTCTGCCAAAAGATTGCAAAGTATGATTTCACCAGAAGTTTGTTTAAATAAGATTTCATCTAGATTCGTCGGTAGAATTAAATGTCTAAGTGAGTCCATTTTTTTAATAGTACTCATACATAATCTTTTCAAATGGTTTCTTCTTAAACATTATTCATTTTTGCAATTTGTTGTTTTAAACGCTTATGTTGGGAGTTGTCCTAGTTCTTTTGGTGATACGGTAGAGCTATAAATATTTTAAACAAGGACACCATATGTAATTTGTTTTAATTTTAATATACTCTATCTAGTGTTATAACAATAAACTTAAAGTCTGATTTATACGGATGTTTAAAAAGACATGGTGCTCACAACATGAGATACTCCACATTTTACATTTGCATAGGATGATTTATGATAGATATCCTCTTTTCATTTCTATTGATATAGGAATGTATCAGTTCATAATTTATTTTTTACTTTAGAAAGTATAACATGACAAGAGCTCCTCTTTTGTCTTGCTCACTTCATTTTTAGTCCTCTTTTACATATATCATAATTTATGGATATTTTTATGTTTATTGTTCATGATACAACACAACTGTGATACAAGTGTCTTTTACATGTTGTTTCATCATTTCAATCATTTAGTGATCGATCATTGACTTTTAATTATTTATTTCAGTGACCTATGTCTTTTATTTGCAAGAAAGATTTTACAAAAGAGGTACTGGTGATATGATTTTGTATTTTCAAGTTTTTATGGATTTTATTTTCCTTTATAATTTTTATTTGCATATCTTTTATATTTTTTATTTACCTTATTTACCTGATTTACCTGTCTTATTGTATCCTCCTCATCTCACACACAAAATAGTGTTAGTAATTAATATTTTAATGCCCACATACACATATGCTTTTATTTTATTAGTATTTTTATGGCACAATTTAGTTTGATGTTATATTGATTTTATAGTTGTATAGCAATTTGCATGTTTATATTTATTTTATTTTACTTCCTTTTTAATGATTTATTCATTAATTCACCTCTGACTGTGTTTTTATTATTTATAATTTTGTTTTTAATTTTGTATTTGTTCTTTCAAGGTTTGCTCCCTCATTTGATATCCCCCTGAGGAAGGCCTTTGGCCGAAACGCATAGGGGTCAATAAAAGGGGTTTGTTTAAACCTGAATATTCTGCCAGTATTGGTATCTGTTCTCTTGTTCCCACGTATCCTACAGATACTTTGTTGCTTCTTTTTGTCTTCCGTTTGGGTTAGCCATGTTCTCCCCTTGGAAAGAGGTCCTCAGTTACAATGAAAAAGATTTACAAGATATGTTGCCAGAGGACCCCTTTTTGTAACCAAGAAGACATCAGTAGTGGAATTGAAGATATTTGGGGAGTGACTGTGCGGTCTACACAAAAACTGGTCAAAGAAGAGATGCACGCCTCATCACTCTTAGAAAACTGTTGTCATAAGATCATTCCTAGGGGCTTACGAGTCCATAAAGCTCCAGGAAAGTATCAGGACGATGAAGAATTCCTGGCTGATTGGACTAAGATATTAAATAAGTGCTCTTTGGATCTCATGATTTTACTTATTAATACATCACGTTGCAAAGCAGAGTCTTTGAGGACTGTAGGATTGAAATTAGCTACGTTAAAAGAAACAGATAGGAATTTTGAGAAATCAAAAAATGAGTATGACAAGAATGTTCTTGAGTATAAAAAAATGATAAAAGATAGAAAACTTAAGAAATTTAAACGAGATTTATTTATATTCTCTTATATACCGTGCTATTCTGCATCAGTGTGTTTTACATTAAACAAACTGAAATTACATTGAACAGGGTATTATAACTTGGAGATAACTATTTTACAGGGAACATGGGCTATGGAGGGTTAAGTGGCTTGCCCAAGACCACAAGGAGCACCTGTGGGACTAGAAATCCCAGTCCTTCCGGCTCAAGGTTGCTGTCCTCTAGTGGGATTTGAACCCCCGACCTTCCGGCCTGAAGTACCTTGCCTCAACCACTAGGCCCCCCAAAGCCCCAAACTACTACCTGGCAACACTTACACGTCCGGCGGCTCCGGCATCCGAAAGCAAGAGGCCGGATTCACGCCGCGTCCCCGCACTAGCTCCCGGCGTCTCCTTCATCCCATTGGCTGCAGCGCACAGTCGTCACGCACCGCAGCCAATGGGATGGTATTATCCCCTCCGTTCCGCCCCCCGGGCTCAGAATCGCCACGCTACCGACGTTGGAATGCACACGGCCGCCCCCCCCCCGGTTAATGGTGGGCGCGAGCACATGGCTCCGTGGCCTTGCCGTTCCAGAAAAAGAAAATACGATCATAAACATGACAGGTATAAAAATAATAGATCTCGCTATCCCTCAGAGGTAGGGAGTCTTGAACATAGTAGAAAAAGGAGTCAAAGCGATCATTTAGACCCTCCTGATCCCTCTGCCCCCCCTTTTTTCCTCTTATCCTCCCCCTAATCAACAATATAAACATAAGCAGGATTTTTTCATGGACAATCTATGGAAAGGCGGAGGGAACACACACAAGAAGGAGTCTGGATTTCAAGAAGATCCACACTCCTCCAAGGATTCTCCTTATTACATATAGAAACCAATGGAATTCCACTCACGAGGGAGAGGCAGAGGCAGAGGTCAATATCACCAATACCAACTAGAACACTAGAAGGAATTTTTAACCTTTCTAGTTATAATCTTACCCCTTTAGAAGTCTCTGTTTTAAACAAAGGACTTTCCTTTGTTCCAATGAAAAAATATGACCCTTTTACCACACAAGTTGAGATGTTTAAATTCTTTCGTAAACTTCAAATAAAAGAATTTTTTGATAATCACAGGACAGGACCATGTGATGTTTCCATGATCAGTAAACCTTCTACTTGGATTCCTCCCAAAACAAATAATGTCATAACAGAGGCCTTTCAAAAGGTAGTATATCATGAAATACAAAGATTATATAATGAGAAAAAACCACACACTTATTTTAATTTAAGCCGGGAGGAAAAAACAGCATTGACGCATCTTAAAAATAATTATGAAATTATCATCAAACCAGCAGACAAAGGAGGAACACTTGTTATTCAAGATAGAGATTCTTATATACAAGAGATTTTGCAGCAAGTAAAAGATACTACTTATTATGTACGTTTAAAAGATGATCCTACCCCAGTCCTTAAAAGTAAGGTTGATACACTAATTTATGTAGGTCAAGAAGCAGGATACCTCACACTGAAAGAAGTTGATTTTTTAACAGCAAATCATCCTGTGATGCCGACAATCTATGTCTTACCAAAAATACACAAATCTTTAGAGAATCCACCGGGAAGACCTATAATATCGGCAATTGGCTCTTTATTTGAGCCTATTTCAAAATTTTTAGATGTCTTCCTTCGTACCTTTGTAGAACTCACCCCTTCATACGTTTGTGACTCATCTCATATGATACATTTTTTAAAAACTTATCAAGGAACTCATGTTGGGATTTTATTGGTTACTTTAGATATTAAATCATTATACACCAATATACCTCAAGAGGCAGCCTTAACAGTCTTAGAAAGTATTCTTATTACAAGATCGAGACCCGTAAGGGCAACCACCTGTTTCTTAATACAATTAGCAACTTTGGTACTATGTAACAACTGTTTTTGTTTTCAAGACCTTTATTACCATCAAGTGAGGGGTGTTGCCATGGGGTCCTCCATGGCACCCGATGTTGCAAATCTTTATGTTTCAAATTTTGAAAAAGTTTTTCTCACTACACATCCGTTTCATAAACAGGTACATTTATGGAGGCGTTATATAGACGATATATTCTTTGTTTGGGAAGGCTCATATGATCAATTATTTATATTTATAAATTGGTTCAATTCATTAGATCCACATTTACAGTTTGAATATGCATATAGCTCAGATTAAATTTCATATTTGGATATTTTAACTAAGAATACGCCAGACGGTTTTATTACTTCTCTTTTTGGAAACCTACTGACAGAAATTCATTACTGCATTTCAGCAGTTTTCATAATCGTTCTCTAAAAGAAAATCTGCCAGTAAGTCAATTTCTAAGAGTTTGCAGACTTTGTACGACCGATGGCGATTTTGAGGATCAGGCCATGACCACGAGCAAGAGGTTCTTAGATCGGGGATATCCGGTTGAATGTGTTGACAAAGCATTACAACGTGCTCGTTCTTCAGACAAGGATTCCCTCTTGACAAACCATACCCAAGAAAAGACTAACTATATAGTATGTACACTTACCTTTTCTGTAAATTCAAGAGAGCTAACTCGTATCTTACGGAGTGCATGGCATATTTTGGAACCCTTGCCCTTTTTAAAAGATACAAAGTTATTAGTGGCCTACAAGAGAAATTCGAACTTAAGGGATATTTTGGTTCCTTCAGCTCTAAGTAAACCTCACTTTTTACCGAAGGCCTATGGCTATTTTAAATGTGGTCAATGTACAGTATGTGAGAATGTAATATTTACTAAAAAAGAATTTATTCCCCCCATTACTTCCTATAAAATAAAACTTTGTGACTTTTCAAATTGTGAGACATCGAATGTCATCTAAAAAATGTCATCAGACAAAAGACGCTGAACTCATAAGCAGACCCACTATCCGCTACCTTGGTGTTACATTAGACCAGCAGCTCGATTTCAAAGCGCACATCAGTAACATCGTCAAGCAGATCCACCATAAAATAACGAACACTGAAACACCTCCGACCTCTACTTCAACCAGATGACTTCAGGACAGTATTTCAGGCCCTCGTGACCCCCTATTTCGACTATGCCAATACGATTCTTCATGGCCTGCCAAAGTGCTCATTAAGTCCGCTACAACTAGCAATGAATACAGCGGCACAGAGCCTCCAGAGGAGACCATATTACCCCTATTCTAAAGGAATTACACTGGCTTCCAATCTACTGGCTTCCAATCCACATATAAAGTAGTCCTGATAACATTTAAGGCCATCAACAACATGTCCTCCTCTTCCCTTACAGATATGATCCACCTTACCCCGGCAAACAGAGCGAGAAGATCATTCGCCATCAACACCCTTCAGACTCCCAACGAAATAACCAAATGCACCCAAGCGACGAGGAGCAGAGCTTTTAAGTTTTATGCACCTAGCTGCTGCAATGCTCTCCCATCCTCCATCCGAGCAATTACCAATATTGCTCAATTCAGAAAGGTTTTGAAACACCACCTCTTTCTCTTACACTACTCACAACCCAATATTAGCCACAGTACAGCCAACTAAACAATGATAGACTACAAAATAACTCATAGATATAATGTACAGATATGTAGATATTGTAAATAGTTCCCCCAGTTGAATTCCAAGTTGTATCTCTCCCGTTCTCTGTAAATGCATATCTGTTATGCTGAGTTGCATAAATGTTACCTGTAAACCGCACTGATTTTAAAGAGCGCGGTATATAAGAGCAATAAATAAATAATAAACTCTATTTAATACAGTGTCCCTGTAAGTTATATTATGTAGGAAAAACTGAAAGGAGTGTAAAAACACGTATTATTGAACATAAGAGTTGTCTTCACAGAAGAGTGGCAGACAAACCACTGGTACAACATTGGATTGAAGTCCAACATTCTGTCTCAGATCTTCGCTTCCTCGTTTTAAAAGTAGTTTAACCTCATTGGCGAGGAGGTAATATTAGTAAGATTCTTTTAAGGATAGAACAACGTTTCATATATGAATTGCGAACACTGCATCCACAAGGGTAAAATCAAAATATAGATTTATCCTTTTTTTGTAAAAGTTCCCCTCCCTTCCTTTTCGTCCTTTCCCTTTTCCTTCCCCCCTCCCTCCCCTCCCCTTCCCTTTCCTTTCTTTCTCTTTCCCTTCTTTTCTCGCCATTCCTTTCCCTCATTCCCTTTTTTCCCCTCCTCTCCCCACCCCCTCCTTCCCCTCTTCCTCCATCCTTCCCCCTCCTTCCTTTCTCTTCCCCCTTCCCTCCTCCCCCCCCCTTTCTCCCTCTTCCTTCCTCCCTCCCCAGTTTTCATCCCAACTTGACGAAAAAATGCCGGCAGAACTTTTTATGGTAGCTATCTTTTAATACTGCCCGCACAGGGAGGTTTATGCCAAAGCGGCATAGAAACCTTTGTGTTTTCAATGCATTTGATGCTAAAATAAATTGGTAACTGGTGTCTATAAGTAATTTAAGTATAGTACTTTACAGTGTCTGTAAAGTATATAAATTGGAAGCAAGGAATGCAAAAAAGTCAACTCTAATAGCCAAATGTATCCCTTTTAATATTGTAGAAAGATGAATATTCTGGGCTAATGCAAAATTTAAAAAACAAACATTAGAAAGTATGAAAAACGCAAAACTCACAAGTGATGCCAGACTTTTCCACACCACTGTAAAGGATGCGTATACTCATATTCTCATCCATCCAGATCACAGGAAATTCCTACGGTTCCTTTTCCAGGGAAAACACTTCCAGTACAAGGTTCTTCGCTTTGGTCTGGCTTCGGCACCAAGAGTATTCACAAAATGCATGGCAATAGTAGCTGCATTCCTGCGAACTGTGGGGATATTCGTCTTCCCTTACTTAGATGACTGGCTCATTCGAGCCCCCACAGTTCCAGAGGCCAGCTCTGCTCTGCCTCGCACAATGCGACTCCTCAATACTTGGGATTGGTCATAAACCTTCCAAAATCCCATCTTGCTCCTTCTCAGTCTAGAGTTCATAGGAGCTCGTCTAGATGCCAGACAGTCAAGGGCTTTCCTTCCTCAGCCCTGCTGTCTTCGCATAGTGCAGCTAGCTTCCCAAACAGCGGTTAAAACTTACCTAACCGCTCGAGAACTGTTGCAACTTCTGGGACATATGGCATCCACTGTTCATGTGGTTCCCTATGCTCGCCTCCACATGCGAGCAGCCCAGTGGACTCTATCCACACAGTGGACACAGGCCACAGGTCACCTGTCAGACAAAATAACAAACTCACAACGACTTGTCTCGTCCCTCCAATGGTGGCAATCACTGGAAAACCTTCTGGTGGGGTCTCCTTTCCAGCAACCCCTATTCCAGGCCACCCTAACAACAGATGCATCACAGGTGGGATGGGGAGCCCCCTGCACGATCTCTCTACCCAGGGTACCTGGACACCATAGGAGGCTTGTCGTCACATAAACCTCCTGGAGCTCAGAGCAATATTTCTTGCTCTGCGAGTATTCCAAGCCCAGCTCAGCTACAAGACAGTCCTTGTCCAAACGGAAAATCAAGTAGCCATGTTCTACATGAACAATCATGGCGGAACGGGCTCTCTGTCTTTATGCAACGAAGCTTTACGACTATGGGCCCTCACCAGAGAGCATCAAATTCACCTGCTGGTGGTATATCTTCCAGGCATTCAAAACCTTTGGGCAGACAGACTCAGTCGAGTACTACTGCCTCACGAATGGTCTCTCCACCTAGACCAGGTGGCCAGAGTATTTCAAATCTGGGGAATCCCAGACATATACCTCTTTGCAAGTCCACTGAATGCCAAACTTGAACCCTTAGCCACTACATCTTTGAAGTTCCTGTCCTGGAAGGTCATCTTCCTAATTGCAATCACCTCCACACGTTGCATTAGTGAATTGCAAGCTTTAGTGGCTGATCCTCCTTATACAAGATTTCAACATGATAAGGTTGTTCTTAGAGCTCATCCACACTTTATGCCAAAGGTGGTTTCGCCTTTTCACTTAAACCAAGCGGTATACCTTCCTGTATTCTTTCCAAGGCCTCATGACTCCAATGCAGAAAGGAACTTTCATACCTTGGACTGTAAAAGAGCTTTAGCTTTTTACCTCCAAAGAAGAAAGCAACATAGAAAGTCTTCTCAACTTTTTGTTGCTTTTGAGTCTAGTCATTTGGGACTTCCAGTTTCCAAAAGAACTTTATCTAACTTGATTGCACAATGCATATCCTTTGCTTATGAGAGTAAGGGTCTTCCTCTAGAAGGCCATGTCACAGCTCATAATGTGAGGGTCGTGGCAGCCTCTATGGCTAACCTTCACTCTGTGTCTATCTATGACATCTGTCGAGCAGACACTTGGGCTTCGGTACATACCTTTACAGCCCACTACTGCTTAGACAAGGACTCCCATCGGGATGCCTTGTTTGGCCAGGCTGTTCTTCAACATCTCTTTCAGACTTAATTCAACTCTTACCTACCAACCCTGGTGGGATGCCAGAGATCCATGGGAGGAAGCATGGCCCATCCCAAAATGGGTGGCAGCTTCCTGGGGCCATCTCCCTGGCATCTTCAGCTAGGGAGTCCCCATATGTGAAGACTATATTCCTGCTTGTTCCTGGAGATAGCGTAGTTACTCACCTGTAACAGTTGATCTCTGGGAACAGCAGGAATTTAGTCTTCACAACCCACCCACCTCCCCTAGTAGTCGTCTCTCTATCTCTCTTTCCTCTCTCCCTCTCTCCTGTGTCTCAGCTATAAACTCAACTGAAGAGGGATAGTTGGAAAGGCGGGAAGGCAGCACACTGATGCTGTGGGATGCTCCAAAAGCTTTCCTATTGGATGCTGGGGAGCGTTCCCGCGCAGGCTCCGTCGATACAGACGATACCCATATGTGAAGACTAAATTCCTGCTGTTCCCAGAGATCACCTGTTACAGGTGAGTAACTACGCTATACTGGTGGAGTGATCTTTTTTGGATTTGCTTACTGATTTTCACTCTGATTTTGACCTTTATGGGTTGTGAATTTACGAAAGAAGAGCAGGACCTGGGAGTGATCTTAAGGTGACTGAGCAGATAGGAAAGATGACGGTGAAAGCTAAAGAATGCTTGGATGCACAGGGAGAGGAATGAGCTGCTGGAAGAACGAGGTGTGAATGTGCCTCTGTTTAAGTCTTGGTTGAGACCTCATTTGAAGTATTCTGTGCAGTTCTGGAGATCACACCTTCATAAGTATATAAACAGGATGGAGTCAGTGCAGAGGAAGGATACAAAAACAGTGAGTGGTCTTCGTAATTTGGGAATAGATTTAAAAATTTCACTACATATATTTCAGAAGAAAGGTGGGAAAAGGGGAGATATGACAGAGGTGTTTAAATACCTCCATGACATAAATACACAGAAGGAGGACCCCTTTCAATTGAAAGAAAGCTCGGGAATGAGGGGACATAGGATGCTGGTGAAAAATGATAGACTCAGGAGTAATCTGAGGAAATATTTCTATATGGAAACAGTCATAGATGCATCATTTTTCTCTGTTTCTTATGTATAGTTATATATCTATATTCATCAATCTGTTTTCAATATGAGTATAAGACATGTAGAGTTGATTCCCTAAGATTTTATCTTATAGCCACAGAATAGATTTAAAAATGAGGCCTCTATATTATACTGTTGAGCATAAAGTGAAATATTGAATCTCATACCTGTGGGTAGTGGTATATTCTGAACACACTGGAGAATTGGAGTGATGACTCAGGTGAAAGACCTTCAATGACAGCAACCAGAAGGCCAGTTGTTCCACATCTGAAATTAGGCATCCCCGAGATCCCCTCTGATAACAGATTCATTGCAGCTATAAATATTGGGAATGGATGGTTTAAAGGCTCATAAAGGCGGAACCCTAATGTGATGTTGGGCAAGATTTCAGGGTCGTTGTTCACCTCTTCCACAGCAGAAATAAAAGCCAGATAATTGAAAAAACTTGTAAATTGATATCTGCAATGGTATTTTAAATTAAAGCCAAGTTAGTACTGTAGAAAAAACTAAAACTTTAGCAGCATTTAGGTTAATTTTCAAAGGATTCAAAACACAGTGAAGTAAATAAATGAATGCCTATTAACTGTCCGTACTTGTTAGCGGTACTGACACTTAGGGGCATGTTTATTAGTGTGCATTAACTGGTAGTGCTAGAAATTACCATGGGGCTCTGTGCTAAAAAAAAATCCCTGTGCTAACTGGGTAGTGCATGATTGGGCAAGGACTGGGTTGGGCTGTGGGTGGAAAGTGGGCATGGATGGGGCTTTGTGTTTAGGAGAATCGTTTTGGCTGCATGCTAATGGGTGAAACTAGCTCTTAGTGTGGCTGGCAGTCAGAGCACCTGCATGCTAGTTAAAATGGTGTGGCATGGTAACATTCTACTTGTAGCAGAAGAAAGATGCACACATCCCCTAAAATCAGTGCAGATGTCCACACCGACATTCAGGTTCCAACACATGTTACTGTCACATTTCTTAGAAACATACCCCTTGATATTGAATCCAATGGGAGGACTAGCGAGAGGGAATCACTTTTGCCAGCCTACCTCTAGACCACCAGGGCTTCTTAAAATACCGGTCTGGGTGAGGAGGGTTTTGGGTGGGGAAATGTTGATTTGGGATACGAGGAGTAGGGGGTCCCCGGAGGCAGAGCCGATCCTCGAGGTCCTTCGACCTCGAGTCGATCCTTGGTCGAGGTCATGATCCGATTCCCAGAGGTGGAATAAGCCCCCTCCAAGATTGACAGCCATTGTGGCAGGACCCCCCCACCCCCCGATCAGGTAATCAGGGCAAGTCCTTCTGGGTGTCTGGTGGCGGGAAAAATCTTGTTTAATGTTGTGCGGGTTAGTGAGCCTCCTGCATGGCATTCTGATGTCTTGGCAATAGGATGCCAAGGCACCATGGCTCCATGCAGGAGCATCAGTGGCTGTGCGGGGAGTTTGCCATGTGTGCAGTGGGGCTGATCCAGGGCCAGTCCGGTCTGTCCAAGTCTCCCGATTCTGCACCCACCTTTCATAATAAAATTAATTCAATTACAATTAAAATGACAAATAATTCACAATAATAAAATAATAATAAAAATTTAAATAGAACAGAATATATTATTCTACAAGACGATAACCATAGGTAAATAAGGAGATGTAATAAATTTACCATAAAAGAACCAAACCAACAATAAAAGCTATATTGAAGGTTAATTAATAGAATAAGTGAGAACCCTATTGTTGCTACTACCTGTGTCCCTCTGGGACCTGTGTCATGGCCTGCCTCAGTTCTGTACTTTGCCTTTCCCCTCCTGATTGTGGTATTCTACCACTAGTGTCCTTTGGGTTTCTTTTAGGCAAGCCTTCATCTTCATCTGGCTTTGCATCTTTGTGGGTGCCTTTGGGTTTTCAGTCTGCACGTTGATCTTGGAGATTTGTTGCCAGTCTTCTTCCTGAGTTGTTCTGTGTGATTGATGTCTCAGCGAACTGATGCAGTAATCCTGCATTTTCCTGTTTTGCAGTCTTCTCCTGGAACAAGCAGGAAGTCAGTCCTCACATATGGGTGATGGTGTGAACAGATTTCCGCGGAAGCATCTCCCCAGCTTTCAAAGAAAGCCTTTGTGAGATGCCACTACACATGCGTGTTCCCCTTCCCGCTCAGGGGTGCAATCTTACTCAGTCTACTTTTTCTGCGGAGCCCTATAGACATCTGTCTCTGTTCCCCTGGAAAAAATGTTTTTATTTGTATATTTAGTGCATTCTTCATCCAGTTAGCACTGGTCCTTTTTCCACCTCAGAGCCTCGTTGTCTTGGCTTCGAGGCTCGGAATTTTTTAAATTTTTTTCTCCATCTTCGTTTCACACCCTTCTTAACTGCTGGCTATGTCGAAGGTCTTTGATCTTGTAGGGGTCTTTTTTGCCCCAATGGCCAATGGGTTCAAAAAGTGTAATCGGTGCACAAAGAACATGTCCCTAAGTGACACACATGACTGCTGCCTCCGGTGTCTGGGGGCTGACCATGACCCAGAGGTTTGTGCTCTGTGTAAAAATGTCCGCCAAGGCCATCCAAAGTTGTCGGCAGAAGCAGGCCAACATCTTCCATAGGTCAGATTCAGCCCAGGTATCCCCAGTAGCATTGTGCTCTAAGGCCCCACACTGATCCTCAGAGTCGCATAAAGCCCCCATGGTTCCCGATTGGGCCTGCAGACATTTTGACACGGGTTGCCCGGAATGAGAGCACACGAAGAAGAAGAAATCCTCAGGAATCTCTTCCTGGGAATCAGACACACATGGCAAATCCTATGTGAGGTCCCACAGTTCCCGGAGGGTATCCAAGGAGTCAGAGCGGCTGGCAAAGATGCCCAGGACAGATTTTGAGGCCTCTGGAGATGGAACACAGACCCCCAAGGCTCATCTCGCCAAAGACTCCCTCTATTCACCAATACCGTAACCAGTCACCTCGGTGCCAGAGTCAAAGGCTTCAACTCCCAAGTGTGAAGCCAGGATGATGGTGTTGGAATGCAGCATTACTGTCTTTCTTGCCTTGCTGGTGCTTGCACTAAGACCATAGGTACCTCGATGGCGAAGACACCCTGGGCTGCTGAGATGATCCTCAAAAGCCTCGGGCCTCAAGCCGATCCTCAGTGAGGGTCTTGATCCTGCTTCTGGTCCTTGGGAGCGAGATCCTCCCTGGCAAGCACCTCTGGCTCTAGCCAAGTTAGAGGCATGGGTCATCATAGACCTGATCTAAACCCGATGTCTCAGGAGCTGTCAGGCCTCGAGTCTTCGATGAACTACTCGGACTAGGAGTCTGAGGATGAGGCTTCTCCAGAGTCTTGCGCACACCGTGAGCTCTCCTCAGATCGAGCTCCCCTCGGATCAGTCTCCCCCGGAGTCGAGATGCTGGTCCCCTCCCAAGGACACCTCATTCCTCGAGTTCATCCGGGATATGGCAAAGGCATTGTCCCTCACCACAGAGTCTGAGAAATACCCTCACACGGAGGAACTCGAAATCCTCCAATATGAAGCACCATCCAAGGACGCCCTGACAGTCCCTGTCCCCGCCATCTTCGGGTGACTCCTTCTTCGGATGTGGGAGACAGCGGCATCAGTGCTGATAGTTAGCTGATGCATGAACATTATGTACAGAGTCCAGCAGCGCCCTGGCTTCCAGAAAACGCAGCTCGCACCCCCTCCCCCCCCACACACTTCCATGGTGGTGGAGTTGACCATGCATCAACAGAAGAGCCTGAAGACCCACTCTTCCGTGACCCTGGTCAGAGAGTCCTGCACTCTTTACGCCCTTGCAACACAAATGCAACCAAGGCTCGATTCTGGCTTGCCGAATAAAACATACCAGCTGTATATACACATGTATCTCTCTGAGACCTAGCAAAAGAACATGCAGGTTTCTCGAGGGGTCTCAGTGGAGATCATCTCCAATGATTCCAAACACTCACAAAGTGTATCGGGAATGCTCGATGTACATATCTCAAGCCGCCTATGACGACTCCCGTACATTAAAATGCCTGGGGGAGGGGGGGATTGTTCCAGAGAGATATTCTTCTGGTATCTTAGGGCCTTTGAGCCTGCCTTGCTGTTGTGCTAGCTTTTTTGGGGTTTTCTACCACTGGCTTTGTATTGCAGTTTCTAACAACTCAAGCACAAGAAAAACTGAAACTGGTGTGGTAGGGGACACTACTGGCCTAATACCATCGATGAGCCTTGGGCTAGGTTTTTAAAGTTCTTTTCAGATTTCCTTCACTATATTTGTTAGCCTAGCCTAACCACAGGAATATACGCCTTCCATGTTCATTCAAAGTGCCCCAGAAAGAGACACTTAGCTTTTTCGGAAAGACTGGAGTTCACTTCTTGGTGCTTTCAAGCTGACAAAGGTATTCTGCTAGATCTTTTCATATGTTTAATGGTCTTGTAGATTAGCTTATTGCTATGTTGGTGCTCCTTGGGTATTTTATGGATTGATTGATTTTGTAGCTGCTCAAAGTATTGTGCCTGCTCCCTTTGGATATTTTAGAGCCTTGTAGCTGATCTGGGTGTTCTAGGTGCTGACCTTCTTCTGGGCTCTCACAGTCAATGCTCGCTGCCCCATTCCAACTGCTCTTTGGGTATTCTCCTACCCACTTTAGCATACAATTCCTAACAACCTAAGTCCAAGAGAAGCTGAACCAGGCACGGTGGTGGACACCATCGGTATATCACCATCGATGAGCCTTAAGCTTTGTCTTCAAAGTTCTTTTCAAATTTCTATTAATTGTATGTGTTTGGTCATTCATGCAGGGGAGCACAGCTGCTGCTATAACCTTGACTGAAGAATGATAATTCTGTTGGGAGGGATAAGCACAGAGCAGTAAAGAAGAAAGGGCAAACCTGCTAACGAGCAAGATCAGCCGAACCAACCCTAGCGATGTCAAAGACAGATCACCCTCACATCCACTGTCCTACAGTACTGTACGTGTTGACGCTCAGTCTTCTGCTACAAGTGTTAGTCTTCAATTCTGTAGCTTTCCAGCATATCTTACTGCTGCATTGGTCTTCAGAGTTGTTGCCACCAGTGCTGCCACACTACTCTCACTGTTTTGGGGCCTTCACCACAGCACATTCTTATTCTTATTTAAATCTTCAGGACATCTTTTAAGAGTCCATGATTTTTTGTTTCACCTCTTGGGGATTTCAATCTTGTGCTATACTTCAGGTTTCTATGATGGGACCAAAGGCCTCAGTTCTAGGACTCTAGCTCGTGGGCACAAAGCTTGGCTAACCTCAGTCTTCTGTTGTGGCCTGGGCTTGTGTGGCCTTTTCTGCTGCTGTGTTGGCTTTGTACCATTGTTTGAGGACTCTTACATCTGACCTTAGTGCTTTGCTGGTTCTCTTTGGTTATTTGGAGGTTCTGGTGCTGTGTTGGCTCTTTTGAGCTTTTGGGGGGCTTTCCAGCCTGTCTTGCTGCTGTGATGACTCTCTACAGGTGTTTTAGGGCTTTAAAGATGATTCCTTTAGATCTTCTGTTATTTCACCTTATATCTTAATATAAGAAGACAGCAAGGGAAAAAAGAAAGATTTAATCAGCAGAAAAATACAGTATCAATGATGTAGTTGAGCAGTTGACCAATGAAGCCCAGGCGATTGAAACAGTGATAGCCTGATAGCAATGACATAGGAAAATGTGGTAGGGAGGTTCTGGAAGCTAAATTTAGGCTTTTAGGTAGGAAGTTGAAATCCAGAACTTCCAGGGTAGCGTTCTCCGAAATGCTTCCCGTTCCACGCGCAGGACCCAATAGGCAGGCAGAGCTCCGGAGTCTCAATGCGTGGATGAGACAATGGTGCAGAGATGAGGGGTTCGGATTTGTTAGGAACTGGGGAACATTCTGGGGAAAGGAGGGGCTCTTCCGAAGGGATGGGCTTCACCTTAACCGGGATGGAACCAGGCTGCTGGCATTAACCTTTAAAAAGGAGATAGAGCAGCTTTTAAACTAGATAATAGGGGAAAGCCGACAGTCGCTCAAGAGCGCATGGTTCGGAAGAATGTATCCTTGAAGGATACTACAAAAAGCAGAGAGGTTCCAAAAAAGAGTAAAGTAGCCCAAATGCCCTCGAGTATGGAGCAGACAGAACTTAAAGATCCCAAATTACCCATGTCTACCAATAGCCAAATTAATATGAATAAAATACAGTCTCTAAAATGCTTGTATGCAAATGCTAGAAGTCTACAAAACAAGATGGGAGAGTTAGAATATATAGCACTAAACGAGAGGTTAGATATGATTGGAATATCAGAGACATGGTGGAAGGAGGACAACCAGTGGGACACTGTGATACCTGGGTACAAACTATATCGAAATGATAGAGCTGATCAAATTGGTGGAGGGGTTGCGCTCTATGTTAGAGAGGGCATTGAGTCGGAAAGGATTGAAGTTTTGCAAGAAACAAAATTTGCTGTGGAATCTCTATGGATTGAAATTCCATGTAAAAAGGGGAAGGCGATGGCAGTGGGGGTGTACTATCGTCCGCCTGGCCAGAATGAACAAATGGATGATGAAATGCTCAAAGAAATCAAGGAAGCTAGCAAAAGTTACAGTGCAGTAATAATAATGGGTGATTTCAATTACCCCGGCATCGACTGGGTCAGTGTCACAACAGGACATGCTAGGGAGATAAAGTTCCTAGATGAAATAAATGACTGCTTCTTGGAGCAGCTGGTTCATGAACCGACCAGAGGGGAAGCAATATTAGACCTAGTCCTTAGTGGAACACCAGATGTAGTGCAAGAGATAAGGGTGTTGGGGCCACTTGGCAATAGTGATCATAGCATGATCGCCTTTGATTTAATTAGTGGAGGAGGGATAGTAAGGAAATCCACAGTACTACCCTTTAACTTTCGAAAGGGAGACTATGATAGAATGAGGAAAACAGTTAAGAAAAAACTAAAAGGAGCAGTTGCAAAGGTTAAAGACGTACATCAAGCTTGGGTGTTGTTGAAAAATACTATCTTGGAAGCCCAGACCAGCTGTATTCCACGCTTTAAGAAAAGTGGAAGGAAGTCCAAAAAATTGCCAGCATGGTTTAAAGCTGAGGTCAGAGAGGCTGTTGTTGCCAAAAAAAGCATCTTTCAAGAAATGGAAAAAAGAGCCAAATGATGAAACCTGGAAACAGCACAAGCACTGGCAAGTCAAATGCAAGGCATTGATAAGGCAGGCAAAGAGAGAATTTGAGAAGAAGCTTGCTGCGGAAGCAAAAACGCGAAATAAAGACTTTTTCAAGTACATTCGTAGCAAAAAACCCGTGAGAGAGTCAGTTGGTCCATTAGATGATAAAGGGGTTAAAGGAGCACTAAGAGGCGACAAGGCGATAGCGGAGAGACTGAATGAATTCTTTGCTTCGGTCTTTACTGAGGAAGATGTAGGGATGTTACCCACGACTGAAGTGGTATTTAAAGGTGTGGAAGAATTGAAGGAAATATCGATACATCGGGAAGATGTCTTACAACTATTAGATAAACTGAAGAGTAGCAAATCACCTGGGCCGGATGGTATACATCCAAGGGTGTTGAAAGAACTGAAATTTGAGATTGCAGACCTGCTATCAGTAATCTGTGAACTATCATTAAAATCATCTCTAATACCTGAGGATTGGAGGATCGCCAATGTAACACCAATTTTTAAAAAGGGTTCGAGGGGTGATCCGGGAAACTACAGACCGGTGAGCCTGACATCAGTACCGGGAAAAATGGTAGAAACCATCATAAAGAATAAAATTACTCAGCATATAGATAGTCATGACCTAATGGGAGACAGCCAACATGGCTTTAGACAAGGAAGATCTTGTCTTACTAATCTGTTATGTTTTTTTGAAGGAGTGAATAAACAGGTGGACAAAGGTGAGTCGGTTGATATTGTGTATCTGGACTTTCAGAAAGCCTTTGACAAGGTCCCTCATGAGAGACTTTTGGCAAAACTAAAGAGTCATGGGATAGGAGGCAGTGTACTACTGTGGATCAGGAACTGGTTAAAAGATAGAAAGCAGAGGGTAGGGCTAAATGGCCAATTTTCCCAATGGAGAAAGGTGAATAGTGGTGTACCCCAGGGATCTGTGCTGGGTCCGCTGCTTTTTGACATATTCATAAATGACCTGGAAAGTGGAATAACGAGTGAGGTTATCAAATTTGCTGATGACACAAAACTATTTAAAGTTGTTAAAACCCAGGAGGATTGTGGAAAATTGCAAGAGGATCTTGATAAATTGGAAGACTGGGCATCAAAATGGCAGATGAAATTTAATGTGGAGAAGTGCAAGGTTATGCACCTAGGGAAGAACAACCCAAACTATGGTTACACGATGCAAGGTTCCACATTAGGAACCACCACCCAAGAAAAAGATTTAGGCGTCCTTGTGGATACCATGTTAAAACCCTCGGCCCAGTGTGCAGCGGCGGCCAAGAGAGCAAATAGAATGCTAGGTATGATAAGGAAAGGAATGGAAAATAAAACAAAAGATATTATAATGCCTCTATATCGTTCCATGGTGAGACCGCACCTTGAATATTGTGTGCAATTCTGGTCGCCATATCTTAAAAAGGATATAGCGATTTTAGAAAAGGTTCAGAGAAGAGCCACCAAAATGGTAAAGGGGATGGAAGGCTACTCCTATGAAGAAAGGCTAAAAAGGTTGGGGCTCTTTAACCTGGAAAAGAGACGGCTGAGGGGAGATATGATAGAAGTCTATAAATTAATGAACGGAGTGGAACGGGTAAACGTACATCGATTGTTTACCTTATCAGAATATAGAAAGACTAGGGGACATGCAATGAAGCTACAGGGTAAACTATTTAAGACTAATAAAAGAAAATATTTTTTCACTCAACGTGTAATCAAACTCTGGAATTTGTTACCGGAGGATGTAGTAAAGGCTGTTAGTGTAGCTGGGTTTAAAAAAGGTTTGGACAAGTTCCTGGAGGAAAGGTCCATAAACCATTATTAAGAAGGGACCCAGGATATCAATGCTTGAACCAATACAAGCATTGTGGAACCTGTGTCCCTTGGGGAAACTGCTAGGTACGTATGACCTAGATTGGCCACTGTTGGAAACAGAATACTGGGCTTGATGGACCTTGGTCTGACCCAGTATGGCATATCTTATGTTCTTATGTTCTTATGTTCTTAGCCTGAACTAGGCTATGCCATGAATAATGTTAAAACCTGATCTGAAGATTGTATGCATCACTTCTCCTGTTCTGCCAAGACCTCTTCTCTTTTTTTTTGTTTGCATTTAATGTATAGTCAAAGAAAACATTACTGGACAAAAACCTAGACATTGTCTGTTCTTTGGTGACTAAATGCATATTTAGAAAATCTGTCTTGTCCTAATTCACTGTTATCATAGCTAGAAGTTTTATCTGGTATATTTTGAAATTGTTCAAGCAGTGGCATGCCTTTACTTGAATCTGTTCCTCCTCCCATCATGGTTTAATTTCTGGCGTACCCCGCTTGAATCCGTTCCTCTTCCCAGGATGGTTTATGCATAAGCTCCCCAGTGAGAGGAAAGGGCTTTTTCTTTATTTACATCTATCTTTTTTATGCACTAAAGTAAACAATCACTCTAGTTAACAAGATTGGAAAGAAACACTAATAGATAATCAGCTGAAGATCTAACAATCTTGGCAATTTGGGGTGAGATGTTGGGTATGGGGATGGATAAAGTGATGCTCCCAGTAACTAAAGCATATTCCTTTCCAGTAGCTAAGCATTACATTTAAGTCTTAGGATGGTAAGGAAAGGTAATAAATAATGAATAGCCTTTAACTGTGCCAGTTCTTAGCATTATCTATAGAAGAAGGAAGAACAAGACTTCACTTCTGATGACACTTCCAGTAATTTAGAAAAATGTTTCCCAACTTGAGGTCTGTGGATTCCTGGTGGTTCATGAGGAAGGAACCAGAAAAGCTTGTAAAGCACACGTGTAATCCTCTCAGATATGCTAGCCAGAATTACAGCAGCAGAGTGGACAGGATCACCATGGCCTTGATGGCCAGAAATTGAGCAAACATAGATGGTCTGAGGTAGCAGTTGCAGTGGAGGTGAAATCAGTGGCAGAAGCAAAAGCAAAAGCAGTGGTAACATTGGGACTAATGACAGTGAGTGAGGTCAGGAAATGCAGTGCAAAAACTGCCAAGGAGAGACTGATTCTAGTGGTGACAGAGGGGGTTGATCAAGAAAGATAGAAGGGTTCAGAGGAATAAGAGAAAAAGAGCTGTTGGGCTGGAAAAGGGAGAAAGGACAGAGAGTTGTCGAGCTAGAGGAGAGGAATGAGTGCAAACACTAGAAAGCGATAGGCGAAAGATTTATGGTGTACTGTAAGTAAGAGAGAAGATAAACAGTAGCTGAGAAGAAAACTGTGGGAGAGAAGAAAAGAGATAGCATTGGTGAGGTAGAGTCATGGGATCAGAAAGATTGGTGGGTGGGAAAAGTATAGGAGTGGAGAGGGGTATAAAGACGAAGGTGGATACTGTAAGTGCTCCTGACATCAGCACCAATCACTTGCCTTGCTCCTGGCTACCCAGAAGTGATGTGGCTGCAGTTCCTGCAAGGTATTCTGGAAGATAAATTCAAGCCATCTGTGGCATTCCGCGCTGCCGTGGCACGCTCCCAAGAAGCTGGACACACTCCTTGAACAAGCTCCTTGGAGTGACTCCAATGATAAATGTAATGCTTCATCTTCCTTCTGTATGATCTTTTCAATCTTAAGCCACCTTATTGCTGCTCCTCATTGTAGCTTTATGGATGAGTCTCACCATCTGCTTCGACCCTTGGTTTCATTTCTCCTGTGCACCTCCTACCTTCTTCTCTTCGTCATGTCTGTGATCCCTGTACATTGTGACTGGCGCCCCCATCCTCCACCTTCCCCTTGCCCAACAACCTCTCCTTTGTTACCACCAATCTTCTGCACTGCCCCTCTTCCCTCTCTAGTGTTTGCAAGCCGATTGCTCCCTCCCACCTTCTTCTCAGCCTAGCCCTCATCAATTGTAGGTCTTTATGCTCCAAATCACTTCTCATCCAAAACGCCCTCCTCCAGCACGCTCTCGACACTTTGTTTCTCACTGAAACCTGGCTGCGTGAGGATAAGAACCCTCTGCTCAATTACTTCCTCCCCCCCAGGAATTTCTGCCTTCACTACTTCCTGAACAGGTCAGTGTGGTGGAGGAGTGACTTTTCTTCACTGCTTCACCGTCCCTCTTCGTGAAGTTCATCCCCCTGCCCTCCATTGCCCTGAATCCCTGTTAATCTGGTTAGACTCCGCTCTGGCTGTTCACCTCATCCTTCTCTATGCCCCCACCCCCTTCACTTCATCCCAACTTGTAGGACTCCCTGTTGCTCACCCTTTCTCAAATCTTCCTCTCAAATCCCCACCTAGTCATTCTCAGCGACTTCCATATCCATCTCAACTCCCCTACTAGACCTGGAGACAGGGCCTTTCTTACTTTCCTCAATGACCTTTCCTTTCATTAACACATCCATTATCCTTCCCACATATTGGACCTGGACACATGTTGGACCTGATCCTTACTCCTGTGCACTCTCCCTTCTCACCTTCTGCCATTTGCATCCTATCCCTCCCTTTGTCTGATTTATGCATATTCTTCTCCCTATCTCTCTCCTTCACACCTTCCCTGCCTAGTTCCTTCTCTATTCCTTTGCCAGCACACCTCAGGTGCCTTATCACTCCTGCTGCACTTGAACAGTTCCTTCCTGCAGTTACCCTTTTCCCCCCAGACTTTGTTTCTTTTCTGGCTGAAACTCAAGTACAGTACAGTCCTAGAATGCTATTCTAACGTCTGCCCTCGATCAACTGATCCCTTTGCGCCCAACCCCACCCTCATGTTCATCCACCTGCCACCTTTGGTATCACCCCAGGCTTCACCTCCACCATACATACCTCAGCCATGCGGAGCGCTGTTGGCATAAACACTTCTCTCCTATTCCTTACTGCACTTCTGCTGCTGCCATCATCATTACTGCACCATGATTCATGCTGCAAAGCAGTCCTATTATTCAAATCTCAACTCTTCCTCTTCTAACTCTTCCAGGCAACTTTATTCAGTTCTCCACTCACTTTCCACTTCTCGCACTTCTCCATCTGCAACTCTCCCCTCTTCTGCTCCAGACCTGGCCTTCCCTCGGCTCCTGATCTGGCTCCTCTGAACTCCTGCTGCTTTTTTCCTCCTGGTTCACTGCAAATTACTTCCATCTTAATCCTTCCAAATCTGCCATCATCTGGTTCATTTTTTTTATTTTTTATTTAACCAGTTTTCTATACCGCCTGGTGCCCCTTGCCCACCACTGGCACCCTTGCTTGCATGCTCCCCTATCCCACTTGTATCATCCCTCTGGTACCTTGAGGTCATTCTGGATTCCTCTCTGTCTTTTCAAGACCATCTTTCTTCTCTTATTCACTGCTCTATTGCCTCTTTATGTCAGATTTGTGCAGTCTGTCCCTTTCTGTCCTTCCCCTCCCTGACTACACTTCTGCTATCTTTCTCTGAGAACGTCCTTGTGCTGCGCTCCACATTTCTTGCCTGTCCTCCTCCCCTCTACCACTGTACTCCCTCTTTCTCCAGGAACAAGCAGGAAGTCAGTTCTCACATATGGGTGACATCGGCACCAACGGAGCATTTCCCCAGCTTTCAAAGAAAGCCTTTGGGACATGCTACCACATATGGTCCCCTTCCCGCCCAAGGGTGCCATCTTGCTCAGTCTCCTTTTTTCTGCAGAGCCCAACAGATGTCTGTCATGTTAATCCAGAAAAATCCTTGCTAATTATCCTTAAAGTTAGGTTTCCCAGTTTGCGTGCCAGTTCCTCTTCCTGCCTTGAGCTGGCGCGGATCTTGGTGCTGTTCTCAGCCCCCTTTTCCTTTTTGATTGAGGCCTGCCTCAACCGGCATTTGTGCCTTTTTATGTCCAGGGGTCGTCGTCCGCATCTGGGTGTTCCCCACCATGTACCCCGGTGGGTTCAAGAAATGTGACCACTGCAGTCAAACCTTGTTGGTGACCGATACCCATGACTGCTGCCTGCACTGCCTGGGCCCGAAACATGACAGTACCTCCTGCGACCTGTGCCAGGCCATGATGCCTGAGACCAATAAAAAGAAGTCAGAGTTGCAGGAAAAACTGTTCCCCAGGTCCGACTTGGCCCTGGCCTCCCTGACGCCAGTCTCCAAGCCCAGCACTTCCCGTAAAGCCTAAGTGTCCTCAGAGCCCCATGGGGCAGCTCCTCTGAGAAGATCTCAGACTCAGAGAAGAAGAAGAAGAAGAAGAAGAAAAAGTCCTCGCAGTCCACCGAGGTTGCACCAGAGAAACCCAGTAAAACCGCCTGGAGAGACTCGGGCAACTCAGAAAAGCGCCCTACCAAGGTCCTCAAGATGGATTCCTTCTCCAGCGGAGATTGTGCGAGGTTCCTCGAGACAGTAGTCCTCATTAAGGATACACTCACGAGTGTGCTGGCACCGGGTCCGAGATCCTCGGTGCCTGTGCTGAAAGCTGCGGAGCCTTCTGGCTTGGAAACCAGAATGACAGCCCTGGAGCAGAATATCACTGCTATCCTGGCACCTGCAGCAGGCAATGATGGCTGGTTCGTCCGCATTATCTGCCCCGACGACCAGGTCCCTGACTGGAAAGGAGTCCCTGGTCGTTGAGCCGAGCTCTGAGTGCCACTGACCTCGGGTAAGCCTCTGCGCCGGTTGAGGTCCCGTTCCCCTTCCTCGGGCATCCAATCCTCCCCAGCTAGTTTCCGCAACTCGGACCCCAGGTCTTCCAAAGGCTGCCGACCACTCGGTGCCAGCCTTGAGACAATGAGTTGTAGGGCCTCGGATTTGTCATCACACCTCGACTCCAAGTGGGAGACCGACGATGAGGCATCCCTGGAAAGCAAGAGGCATTGAGATATTCCCTCGGACCCATCTTCCTCGGACCCCGGCACCATTCTCCTTCAGGGAATGTGGAAAGGTCCTTTGGATAAACTGAAAAATATGATTTAGATTTTTCATTAAACACTACTAACTTGTTAACACGCATTTTAGTGTGTGGTAAATGGCAGTGGTGAATGCTAGCATGCTTGCTTGCCAATTACTAGCCGCCAAATGTCACGATAAGTTGTCATTATGTGCTAGGGCAAAGAATGCGTGGGTTGGGGCAAGTAGGGATATAGAAAACACATTGCTAGTAATGCAAGGACAATTGCTGCATGCTCAGTGGCAATGTGGCAATTAGCTTGAGCTTCCAGAGTAATATCTCTATGGGTCTCGTTAGGGGCACCTGCAAGCTAACCCAGCGCAAAGGCAAGCCGGAAACACACACACTAGCACCCACACACACATGCACAGCGGACTCACTCACCGGAGCATTTCAGCTGACAAAATCAGATGAAAGCAGCTTAAAACAGGACCGGAGCACCAGGGCCTTTGCTGTAGCGTGGAAGTAAACTTCTCCCACACTGCCAACATTGAATATCAGTGTCCACACGATCCTACAAGCTAAACCAGCACAAAGGCGTGCCTGCGCCCAAGGGCCTCGCCAAAGGACACTTAGGCAGAGACCCCACCAAGACAGTTGGACATCTTCCACTCTAGAAGACCCTCGCAATCTTCAACAGCCTGCCAACCCAACCAAATGATGATCACACCGATGAACACCCTTTCAAAGCAAAAAGACAATACAAACCTTTTGCCAACCAGGAGTGTCAGGACCTTATAACGGAATAGCAAGAAAAGTCTGCAATGATTCAACACCCCACAACAAGAAATCAGAAAAAACATAGCACACCCAATTTACAGAAAGATTGAAAGGAAACACCACACTCAACCATGCTCACTCTGTATGCAGCCCTTTACACCTTACTTGCATTCACCCTATTCGCCTCCACATACCACAGCCACACTCTCACAGAGCACCCTTACTCACCATCCATACCATACACTCAACAATGCACAAATCTCCTCTAGCACCAAGATAAACAAACAAACCAGCAACATACCTACCAGAACCTCGCGTACAACAATAACCTCCACCCTCTATATCGTTCCATGGTGAGACCTGTCATGCAGCGAGGGCTGATGGAAGCCAGGATAGAAGAAAAGAAGCTGTTTGTCAGCAAGGAAAAGATGTGCTCAGAGTGTAATATTCACAGGGACCAGCTAGAGGGAGCAGGAGTGCAGTCAGGGAGACTGAAGGGCCACGCCCAGCTGGTCAGGAGCACATGACAAACATTTCACAAGCCTCAAAGAGAGGAGTCCTTTATAAGGAAGAACTGCTTCAAGCTAAAGAGAAAGAGAAAAAGTAGGAGAAAGAGAAAGAGAAAGGAGGAGGACCGGGGCAGAGGAGAAAGACTTATACTGATTGCAAGCAAGAAGCAAGTAGGAATCAGCCGGGAAGGAAAAGCCAGGCTGAGCAAGGAAGCCAGGATTTGGGCTGTTGCAAGAGCAGGCATTTACCAGTAGAGCTGTTCCCACGGGTGAGAGAGGAACCAAACTTTCAGAGAAAAGCTTGGCACGAAGCTTCTGAAGGGAGGAAGCCAGCCCTAGGAGAAAACCTTTCCTCATCGTGCTGCTGCAATAAAAGGTATGAGAATTATATTCCTACAAGGAAACCTTTGCCCTGTAAAAGTTCTTATGAAGGAAGTGTGGAATCTCTAAGAAGAGAAAGCCCAGTTAATACTAAGGGGACACGTGACCAGCGCTCCAGGCTAAGCCCGAGGCACTGGAAAGTATTAAGGGAAATATACAAAGCTCCAGAATATAATATTCCAGAGACTGTTAACACAGAATTAGACATACCGTTTCCTGTGCCGATGCAAGTGGAATTGGTGGAACAGTTGCCAGACCCAGAGGAGATGGATTGCTCTCTCTGCATTTCCCATAGCACAGAGTCTTTGGAGGACGTATGAACTGCTGGTGGTTTCCGCAGAATGTCTATTATGTGCTGAGCAGAAGAAGTGTACAAATGTGCTTTAAACTGGAAGCTATGTTTTTGACCTGCTACTACTGTGAAGTTAACAGTTTTCCTTAAACATTGTGTTTTCTTTTGTGCCTGAAGTTAAGGACATTATTTTCAGTTGTGACCAATTTATGACCCCATGCGTAAAGGGAATAAAAGTCTTTTTCATCCCTACCACTCTGCTTTAATTGATTGCTTTAAAAGGATTGGAGTTTAAAATCACTAGACCAAGTTTCCTTGGTTCTTAAAAAGGACTCTCCTATCTAATAATAATAATTTTTATGCCACTGTGTGACAGACCGCACCTTGAATATTGTGTGCAATTCTGGTTGCCGTATCTTAAAAAGGATATAGCGATATTAGAAAAGTTTCAGAGAAGGGCCACCAAAATGGTAAAGGGGATGGAAGGAAACTCCTATGAAGAAAGGCTAAAAAGGTTAGGGCTCTTTAACCTGGAAAAGAGACGACTGAGGGGAGATCTGATAGAAGTCTATAAATTAATGAATGGAGTGGAACTGGTAAACGTAGATTGATTGTTTACGTTATCAGAATATAGAAAGACTAGGGGACATGCAAAGAAGCTACAGGGTAAACTATTTAAGACTAATAAAAGAAAATATTTTTTCACTCAACGTGTAATCAAACTCTGGAATTTGTTACCGGAGGATGTAGTAAAGGCTGTTAGTGTAACTGGATTTAAAAAAGGTTTGGACAAGTTCCTGGAGGAAAGGTCCATAAACCATTAATAAGAAGGGATCCAGGATATCAATGCTTGACCCAGTACAAGCATTGTGGAACCTGTGTCTTTTGGGGAAACTGCTAGGTACGTATGACCTAGATTGGCCACTGTTGGAAACAGGATACTGGGCTTGATGGACCTTGGTCTGACCCAGTATGGCATATCTTATGTTCTCCCTACCCCATTTCAACAACTAAAATATGCACTCATAAACACTCGTTCAGTAAGAAACAAAATCCCCATCTTCCGAGACCTCCTCACAAACCACTCCCTGGATGTACTCTGAATAATGGCTTACAGATAGAGACATCATCCTCATGAACCAACTCCCACCCCAAGGCTTCAACCTCTTCTACTGCCCACAGTCCCCCCTGCAGAGGTGGAGGAGTACTAATTTTGGCCAAATCCAACCCCACTTTTGCTTCCTTTCAACTGAAAGCACAGAGGATACCTACACCCCAACCATCACAAACACCTCACAATTTGCCTAATCTACAGAACCCCCACCACATCCATAACTGACCTATCGAACATCCTAAAAAAAGTATTAGACATCTCCAACTCAAACAAAGACCAACAAAGACCCAAACCAAAGACATCTCCAACCCAAACAAAGACCCAACACACCACCTCATTCCTTGAAGCCATAGAGCTCATGGACCTTCTACAAATCATCCAGTCCCCTACATATGATAGAGGGAACACACTAGACCTTGTCTTCCTCAACAATCATACAATTCCCCCTCACCACATCAACATCACTCTTTCTCCCTATACGCTGGTCCGATCACCGGCCCATAACCTTTCCCCTATCCTCCAGTACCCCCCCCCCAACCCAAATGCCTATTCAAGCAATTTGACAAAAACAACTTCCTCAATGTCATCTTCCCCAATTACAAGCCCTCTCAAATGATCCAGTGTAATCACAACCAACTGGTATTGCATCAATGGAGAAGCTGCATCCTCAACAACCACCCCACCACAAGTGACCAGCAGACACCCAAAAACTCCATGGTACATCCCCAACCTCAGAAAACTCAAAACCCAACTGCAAAGATTAGAGAGGAAGTAGAAAAATCCACCCTCAACACAGTCCGAACTCGCTGCTTGGAAATACTACACACCTACGATCTGACAATGCAAAACGCAGTTACTACACCAAACTCATCAATGGATCACTCATCTGTCCTATACAGCTCTTCGACCTTGTCTGTCAACTCACAATGCAAACCTCCTCAACACCACTACTGACACACTCACCAGCCCTCAACAGTTAGCCAATCATTACAAGCAACTCCCCCACAACCCAATCTCCCCCATCCCTCCCACATTCACCCCCCTCCAACACATGGTCCTCCTTCTACCCAATTAGCAGAGAAGACATAAAATCCATCATTTCATCACTTAGCACAACCAAATCCCCCTTGACCCATGCCTAGTAAACTGGGTCAAGACAGCTAAGCAAGAACATATCACAACACTCACCAAACACATCCAATTAACCCTGCAACATGGTCAGATGCCTGACTGTCTGAAGCTATCCTATGTATGCCCCACTTTGAAAAAGCCTCACCTTGACCCGCATCCTACAGACCCATCACAAGCCTCTCATTCACAGCAAAGATCATTGAGAAAACTGTTGAGCAACAGCTCCAGGACCATATTGATGAAGAAAACACCTCAACCCCCAGTAGCACGGATTCCACCCACTTCATACAGTACAGTGCATACAGTAAAGAGATTGGAACTGGCACAGTGGAAAGCGACCAAAATGGTGAGAGGTCTTTATTAGAAGACATAGGAAGTCTCATATTCAATAAAATGTTTGGGAAATAATTTGAAACATCTAATGTAGACATTTCAAATGATTTCTATAATCAACAGCACTATACAGATAGCTAGTGCTGCCAAATAAACAAATATAAATTATAAGTATACACATATGTCACAACATTCACGACACCTTCAGTGCACTCACTCTCATCAGATCTCAAAAGCTAAGCAGAGTTAGGCCAGGTTAGCACTTGGATGGGATGATCACCTTGGAATACCAGATGTTGTAAGCTTAATGTACAAAAGAAAGACCTGACAATTTTCTACTACTACTACTACTACTAAGAATTTGTATAGCACTACAAGAGGTATGCAGTGCTACACAGACATGTAAGAGACAGTCCCTGCTCATCAGAGCTTACAGTCTAATCAAGACAGACAACAAGACAGAGATACATCTAGGGGGAATGGTAAGGAAACACAAGGATATCGGGTGAATCAAGATTTGAAAGTGGCAGCGAAGAGGTGAGTTTTCAGCCTGGATTTGAAAAGGGTCAGAAAGGCACCTGAAGTACAGACTCAAGTAGTTTGTCCCATGCGTAAGGTGCAGCAAGGTAGGGCTTCCGGTGACATCACCGAACTGCAGGGACGGCTGAAAAAGAGCTCTACCATTAAACCCCACAAAAGTAATTAATCTCCGCTACAAAAGTAAACCAAATACCCAGAGAGGATAGTATTTGACAGTGGGTGCAGGGGCTGGTAATATGACGGCAGCAAGGAAAAAAACAGTGGATATAAGAGAGTACAAGTTTTCAGCTGTGCAAGGTGAGCAGAAAGAAGGAGAAAAAATGGAAGGCAAGGCGAATTTGGAGGCCGAAATTGAACAACAGCTTGGTACCTTGGAAGAGGTGCAGAGTAAAAGCGCCATTGTACAAATTTCTAAAGAAGATCTGTGTTCCTGGTTCGGTGAGCTGCTCTCAGAAATGGCGGGATTTAGGGCGGACATGGAGGCGGCCATGATGCTGATGTGCAAAAACTGGGAAAAAGAGTGAAGGAGGTGGAAGGGCAAGTAGAGGAGGTGCGAAGCAATATGAGTGCAATAAATAAAGCAGTAAACAGCTTGGAAGCGGCGAAGGAACAGATTGAGTTGAAACTTGAAGATTTGGAAAATTGAGCGAGAAGGCATAATTTAAGAATAAAAGGGGTACCAGAAAGTGAAGAATATAGAGACTGTGAGCAAACGGCAGGAGATATATGCATGGCGGTGCTAGAGGACCCCGAGGAAAGAGGGAAGGCTCAGGAAATAAAAATAGAGCACGCCGCACGCTCGGCCCAAGGAGAGGGGAGGCACCGTGAGATATAATTATATGCCTCTAGGACTTTACAACTAAAGAAAAAATAATCACTAAGGTGAGGGGGGCAGGTCTAGAATATATATATAGAATATACAAAAGACTATATATATATATATAGCATATAGAAAGACTAGGGGACATGCAATGAAGCTACAAGGTAAACTATTTAAGACTAATAAAAGAAAATATTTTTTCACTCAACGTGTAATCAAACTCTGGAATTTGTTACCGGAGGATGTAGTAAAGGCTGTTAGGGTAGCTGGGTTTAAAAAAGGTTTGGACAAGTTCCTGGAGGAAAGGTCCATAAACCATTATTAAGAAGGGACCGAGGATATCAATGCTTGAACCAATACAAGCATTGTTTAACCTGTGTCCCTTGGGGAAACTGCTAGGTACATATGACCTAGATTGGCCACTGTTGGAAACAGAATACTGGGTTTGATGGACATTGGTCTGACCCAGTATGGCATATCTTATGTTCTTATGTCTCCTTGAGTGGAAGGGAAACAAGGTGGCAATTTTTGTGTACTTGGTGGGGCCACACTATAACGCAGAAGAGAATGGAGAGGATTTACAATGAGGCTGTGGGAAGAGAATGTTAAATATAAATGGTTGTAACTGGCAGGAATCGCGTTTACCAGCAATGGCATTACAAGGCGGGCGATAACAGTGACACAGCTGGCGGCGGAAATGAAGGAAGCAGGAGTAACATGTTTACCAGAGATGGGAGAAATGAGAAAACCAGTGAATGGACAGACAACAAGATGGCAGAAAGTAGGGAGTAAAGAGACGAAAAGTAAATGTGTAATGCAAAAGAGAAAGGACATGGGACTGAGTAAATAAGCAGAGGTGAGATGGAAGGAAAAGAAAAGGAATCCAGAGTTAAGAAGGAAGATGGGAAGGAAGAGCAGTTGATGAAATGAAAAAAAGAACTGAAGGCAACAGCAAGGAAAAAGAAGCCGCAAAGACGGACTGAGTATATAATATGAAAGGGAAGGGGGGGGGGGGTAGTGTAAAATGAGCAAGGATAAGAATGAGGGGGGAGATTAAGATAAGAAGAGAGTATGTTAAGAAATATGTGTCATGAGTGAAAGGAGGGAAAAACGACGCCAATGAGGAAGGGGAAGCTACTAAATGATAGTAAGAAGGAGGGGTGGAAGAGGGGGAGGTCGGGAGGGGAAGGACTGAGAGGGGGGAGGGAAGGGGGGTAAATGTATCCTGTGAATGTAAGAAGAGGAGTTACAGCGATTTGAAGCTATGGGCAGTAAGTAAAAGCAACTTGATGAATGTAAGATTGTAACCATTAATGTGAAAGGCCTTAATTCCTGGTATAAAATACAGGCTCTATTAAAAGAAGGCAGCAGAATAAGAACTAATGTAGTTCTTATACAAGAAACGTATTTAAAAAAGGTACAAGAAAGATGGATGATGAGTAAAGAGTATGAAAAAGTATACTTGGCACATAATCGGAACTTGCCAAAGAGGGGGGGAGTTGGAATTCTTTTTGCAAAAGGGTTGAGCGTAGAAGAAGAACATGTAGAGAGGGACCCGGAGGGGCATTTTATTTTGTGAAAGGAAAAATAGCAGGGAGGTCCTTAGTAGTAGGGAGCATATATGCACCAAATACACAGCAAGGGGGGTTTTATGAGAAGCTGTATGAGGTGGTGGAAGCGCATATGCAAAACCTGGTGATATTCGGGGGGGATTTTAATTCAACTTTGAACCCCAGAATAGACACTACGGGAGGCAATAAGCAAGGTACTAGGGGTGTAAGCAAAAAGTTAGGGAAATTGCTATATAAGTTGGGTGTAGTAGATGTTTGGAGATACAGTACATACATGGGAATAAGAGAGAATGCACACACTACTCACACCACACAAAAGCTACAGTAGATTGGACATGATATTGGTGGATGGAAGGATAATAGAACAGATAAAGCGAGTGGTTATAGGACCCATAAGCTGGACAGACCATGACCCAGTGGAGGCTTCTCTGAGATTACAAAGAGCAGGAGGAGGTCTGCATTTTTGGAGGTTGAATAAGTCCCTTATAGCTGAGGAAGAAGTTCAAAAAAGTATTCAGAGCACTATAAGGGACTATATGCATCACAATAAGGGGGGTGAGATGAGGCCAGCTGGTATATGGGAAGGTCTGAAGGCGGTGGTAAGGGGCAATGTATAGCGCTGGTGGCGAGATGGAAGCGGGGAAAAGAACAAAGAGCGTGAGTTATTAACAAAGTTGATTCTAGAAGAGACAATGCATAAGCAGAGAGGTGGAAGGAAGAGGTTGCAACACATTAGAAAATTATGAGAAGAATTAGAGGGATTAAACAAGGAGGAAGAAGCATTTAATTTGAACCAACTTAGACATGAATTTTATGTACAGGGGAATAAGCCAGGCAGGTCTATCTTGCGTGAAAGGGAAAAAAGGATGCAACAACAGATCCTGAGAACAAAAAGATGAGCAGGTTAGATGGGCTAGTGATACTGAATAAATACAAAAAGTATTTCAGGAATACTATTGTAAACTTTATGAATTGGAACAACTGTACCTGGCAGAGATCACATTGAAGCAATTGGACTCAGAGCAACAGAAGTGGATAAATAGAGAGATTGCTAGAGAAGAAGTAGTAGAGGCTATAAAGAGTGGCAAGGCACCAGGATTGGATGGATTTACAGCCCGGTTTTACAAAACCTTCTGTGAGGATGTTAGCTCAAATAATGAGAGATGTCTTCAATGAAGGGGAAAAGTTACCAAGCTCTATGGAGTTAGCTGGTCTGGTAGTAATACCCAGACCCGGAAAGGACCATGGGAAGTGTGAGTCATATAGGCCCATCTCACTTATCAATTTGGATGCTAAGATACTGGCTAAAATATTGGCGTCCAGGTTGCAGAAACATTCCACAGTTGATAAAGGAGGATCAAGCAGGGTTTATTCTGGGTAGACAAGCGAGTGATAATGCATGTAAATTGTTGAATTTAATTGGCAAGTACATAGGGATCAGACATTGTCTATAATGATGGTGATGGATGCGGAGAAAGCCTTTGACAGAATAGAATGGGCTTTTATGTTTGCAGTTATGAGAAAGATGGGTCTGGGAGATAATTTCCAGAAATGCATAGAAGCTTTTTATTTCAAATCATTTTTATTAATTTTCAAACAGGTCAAAAACAGAGATCAAAACATCAACAGTACAAAGAAAAGCCACAGAATACTAATACAGAAATTCCCTATCAGGCCAAGACCTGAGAAGTAGCCAGAAGTCTGTCAATCTTATCCTCCCCCCCCTTTCCCTCCCCCTACCCCCCCCCCACCCCCCCCCACCCTCCCCAACCCCACCCGGCCCCACAGCACGGACAGTGGAATCAGGTTACAGGAAAATGTAAGCAAGTGCACTCTCCGCCATCTAGCCATTATCAAGGCCTTGGTTGTCTGTTCTCCCTACACCCGCAGGGGGCACCTAAGGTACCCACCCAACAAAAGTCCAGGGAGAAGATTCACCAACCATTGCATGGTCCCCAAAGTCAGGTATTCAGGATTAAAGCCCGCTCGCCGGGGGAGATATGAAAGAGAAAGGGTGACCACAACGCCGTGAACCTATCCCAACTCGGGCCTCCTTTCTGTCGCGCCGTCAATTTTTCCATACGGAGCAAATCATACAGCGCTGATTCCCATAGCCCAACAGTAGGAGGGGAGACCTCAACCCATCTAGATAGTAAAGACTTCTTAGCAATAAGAAAGCCCCGCTCAAACAAGAGCCGATGTGTCCCCGATGGCCTCCCAGGATCTAACTCCCAACAATGAAAAAGGCAGACCTCCTAGGGGGCGGAGCCTGATGTCCAGCGGGTAGGACGCTTTGCGTTGAAGCTCCCGAGAGGCCTACTCAGAATCCTGACTTAATACCTATATAAATTTACTATTTCGCTCCGAGCTGACCGGGGCACCTCGGGGGGGATGGCGGCCCATAAACCAGCGCACTTGGACTTCGGGTCTCCTTCTTCTTCTCACGGAAAACGCTCCAAAACAGAGGTGTCCTCCCCACAGAAGATGGTTCCATTTCGTGAAAACCCCGCAATGCACCTGGAGATTTTGGAGGAAATACGCGGCGTGAAGGAATTGGTGCAGTCCAATGGAGAAGCGCTTCGAGCCATGCGAGAAGACTTTGGAGTGCTCCAGGACCGACTTGAAGGTCTTTCATTACGGCAGGACAATATGGCGGGGGTCCTCGACTCGCACGAGGTGCGCTTGGGCAAACTGGACAAGGCTGAGCGCCAGATACAGAATCTTCAAAAGGAGTTGGAAGATAGCAATAATCGAGCCCGTCGCAACAATGTGAGGCTCCTCGGAATGCCGGAGGGGGTGGAAGCAGGAGATATAAGAGAATTCTTGCTCAAAACTCTTCCCTCCTTGCTGAAGATCACTTTTCACAGAGAACTGGAAATCGATCGAGCACACCGTGTTCCTGCCCGCATGGCGCTCAACCGCACGACCCCCCGGCCTATTATCTTTAGCTTGCTACGATATCAACAAGTGGAACAAATTTTACATGCTGCCCGAGCGAATCATCATTTGGAATTTGAAGGTCGTAAGGTCTCCTTCTTTCCTGATTTGGCAAAGCCTACCGTTGACCGTCGGAAGAAACTCCTTGCTCTTCGCCCTCGACTTCAACAGCTACAGGCTCGCTTTGGCCTGTTGTATCCAGCGAAGCTCCGAGTGACTCTCCACAACCAGACCAGGACGTTCGAGGATCCTGATCTACTATCAACATTTTTGGACTCCAAAGAAGCAGAGCAGATGCGCTAATCCCAAATCTTGGACTCTTATCTGCCGGCTCTGTCCGCCATTTTGAAGGGCCCGATGCGGCGGTCATAGCCAAGCACAGAAATAGCCTGGACTTTCTCTCTTTCTCTGTATGACTTTTGTTTTTGGTCTCCTATCCCTTCATGATGTGTGCCTCGGTCGGATTCGGAGCACGCACAGTCCTACAGGTTATGTGTTTTTTCAATTTCGGCCTTCTCTGGGGTTTCTCCCCGCAGACACATGGTCGCCAGTAATTTTGGGGTTTTGCTTCTCCTCTACCGTACTGCGGTTTTCTTTGTTAATGTGGGGCGCTTCATTGTATTATATTAGCTTATTTTTCCTATGTCATGTGTACAGCCAGATACAGTCAGTTTGAGGGACACAGTGAAATTATGTGTGCTATCATGCTCAGAATTTTTAACTTTTCTGAATGGCCTTATGTAAAATCTTATTATTCATCGTCAAAGGCATTACTGGTCCACTCAAAGGGAAGAAAATCCTTAGCTATCTTAGCCACGAGCATGTTAATTTGGTGTTTCTTCAGGAAACGCATTTCACTCTGCTGAAACACTGAAACTCAATGCTAGGCCTCCCATGGTAGCTGCCTATTCTCCCACCGTTTCCAAATGGTACGGGATAGCCATTCTGGTTAAGAAGTCTTTGCACGCTACTGTACCTGATATTAGCGCTGACATGGAGGGTAGATGGGCCCGTGTACACCTTGAGGTTGGAGATAGTGAATTCACGTGTATTTGCACTATGCCCCGAATGTGGACAACCCTGCTTACTATGCAAGTTTTGCGCAGTTGGCCTCGGCCTCCGCCAATGCTCCATTAATACTTGGTGGCGATTTTACTCAAGTGTTCCCTCAATCTTTTCTTCTCAAACAAGGTGCTCGTTGGTTGGAAGATCCAGTACCGAGCAGACCTGTGTGGCTAGATATAGTAGCGGGCCTTTGCTAACCGATTCCTCTTACCTTTCTCCCTGGTATGACTCTCCCATCAGACTCCCACTATCCACCAATGCTTTTCGACACTTTAGGTGCCTTTAATACTCTTATGCAAACTTTAGACTACCGACTCTGGTCAGTGCAACTTCAGCATTGCATTCGGAGCACTAGAGTACTCCCGCCATCGGCATTCTCTGCATAAGGTTGATTGGAGACTTCCGATCTCTCGGTAGTTTACCGGGTGTAGCATCCAATTTTACTAAACCTTATGTAATGCTATCACTAGAGATACCTCTATAGCGCAGAAAGTATGGGAGAGAGAATTGCATGTGACTTTGACCTCGGAGCAATGGAGCCTTATCTGGAGTAGAGGGACACGGGTTCCCGACCCGCCTCACTCACTCAGACCCTCTTCTTTCTAGCCCACCGGTGTTTTTTACACTCCTCACAGATTAGACAAATGGAACACTACTCAGGGTAATGGTTGCTGGACACGTCCTGCGGCCATTGGTTTATTGCTTCATGTTATGCATGAATATCCCGCACTACAGTATTACTGGCGGCGGGTCTGGGGTCGTATTTAGTCTATCTCGCACTCTCAGGAGTCCCTTTCTTGGAGGATAGTGGGACTTCGCCCAGTTGCGGGGATCCCCTCTCTCCCAAAAATGGCTTATCTCCTTTCGAACTTTATGCTTGGCATTGCTATTTCCCTAATTAAGTAATACTGGGAAATTAGTTCCCATCTGAGCCCCAATGAATGGTGGAATCATGCCTGTCTCTACAGTAAATATGAACAAATACCTCGTCTGTTCGCTTCCGCCGTTCAGACTCCTTCTCCTTGGTCTTAATGGAAGATGCTCAATGAATATGTACATTTTGCTAAATGCTCTCATCTGACTGTCTAACTTTGTATATATCTCTGTCCCATGATCATGCTGTATTGTGGATACTTTTTGATCGTTTGATGTATAATCACTGTTAATTGGAAGCGCTCACATGCTGATATAAACGGGTAGAGAAGAAGCATCGGGGTGGGGGGTAATGGGTTTACTTTTCCTTATTGTATACTTGTTTTGTCTCTTTTGGTGTGTTGTTTCTTTTGTTTGTTGCAAAATGAAAATAAAAGTTTAAAAAAAAAAAAAAAAAAGGCAGACCTCCTGGCGAGCCACCAATTGAGCACCCAGCCATCCCTCCAGCAGGCGACAGATCTGTATCCAGAAATCCTGGACCAAGTGGCACCCCCAAAATTTATGTATGATAGTGCCCGGTTCTCGGCCACACCATCCACAGAGGTCAGAGTTTCTCAAGCCGACCCGGCAGGCCCAAGTATCACAAGTGTATGCTCTCCACAGAAATTTATATTGGAGTTCCTGCAAGTATACCCATTCAGACCCCTTCGTTATCCCCGCAAAAGCCAAACGCAACCGAGCCGGTGTCATAGCTTCCACCCCATCCTTTTTCCATCGCTCACTTAAACTCACAAGATAAGTATCTCCCCTGCTGGGCCGAAGCAACATCTTACACGCCTCCTCACCCCGTTGATTCTCCACCAGCCGGCCCAAGATAAGCCGTGGAGTGTCTTTTTCCACTCCAGCACGAATGGTCAGAGCCCGCGGTAGACTCTGCAAATAATGCCGTACCTGTAGATAGCCATAAAAATCATGACTAGGTAAGTGATAGCGACGCTGAAGATTCTGGAAGCTGTCCATAGTTTGACCATCCTCCATCAGTAAGTCCCCCAAGCAGACTACCTGTCGACGTTCCCAACCGCGGAACATATTCACTCTAGAGAAACCAGGGAGAAAATTAGGATTTCCCGCGAGGGGAAGCATGGGCGATCCAGCCCAATTCCAACCAAAACGTCTCGATAGGGCTTTCCACGCTGTTCGCAGCGTGCCTAAATAAGTCCCCCCCCACCCCGTCCTGGAGTGCCGCCGGCAATCTACTCATCTGAAGCACATATAGTCGATGATACGGTTCCACGAGCTCATCAAGGCCTCGCACCAAATCGCCGCCCCCACCCCCCTCCAAAAGGGTTGCCACATGTTTAGTGAGGTATCGGAGATTATAGTTACGCAAAGAGGGAAGCTCCAAACCGCCCTCGTCCCGCCTGCACATAAGGGCCTGTAGGGGAATGCGAGAGCGTTTACCTCTCCACAAAAACCCTCTTAAACCAACTTCAAAACGTTTCCAGTCATCAGCCGATATCCAAAGGGGTAGCATACGTAAAACATACAGCCAGCGGGGAAATTCAACCATGACGTATAGAGCAATTCTCCCTCTTAAAGATAAGGGGAGGCTGCGCCAGCCCTGGAAGGTATGCAGACTCCGGGCCAATAGCCCAGGGATATTGACATGATATAGGCGGTCAGGTCGATCTGGCAAGTAAATCCCAAGATACTTAATTTCCCCATTCGCCCAAACCAGCGGAAACGCCCCTTCCCACCCCGTCCGCACCTTCCCCCCCACATCCAACACCATAGATTTCAGTGCATTGATTTTTAATCCCGAAAATGTGCCAAAATGCCGTATCAAGCGAAGTAAACAATGAAGCGAGGCAGGCACATCCGTCAAGCAAATCAGCATGTCATCAGCAAAGGCACTTATTTTCATTTCGGCGCCTCCCATTCGGATACCCGAAATCTCCGGATCCTGTTGGATGGCCTGAAGTAACGGCTCCAGCGCTAGAACAAAAAGCAGGGGAGACAACGGGCAACCCTGACGTGTGCCTCTTTCTAATATAAATGGCTCCGAAAATATCCCATTAACACCCACTCTGGCCGAGGGGTGAGCATATAACGCTCGGATCCACTATATAAACGGCCCCTGAAATCCAAAACTAGACAAAGCATGCCAAAGATAACCCCAAGCCACTCTGTCAAAAGCCTTCTCAGCATCGAGACTCACCAAAAGTAAAGCCTCGTTTCGGTGAAAACATTGATCCATCCCCAATAGTAATTTGGACAGATTCTGGGAGGCCTCCCTACCCTGTACAAAGCCCACCTGCCTTGGGTCGATAAGTTTCGGCAGTATCGGGTTAAGTCGGGACGCTAGTATAGATGCCAAGATTTTCATATCGCAATTAATAAGCGAAATAGGCCTATAAGAGGCCGGATCCAAAGTATCCTTGCCGGGCTTTGGAATGACCACAATATCCGCGCAACGCATATCTCGAGGAAAAATACCGGCAGTGCGGGCATCATCGTACATCACCACCATAGACGGCGCTAGCCGCGAAGCCAGCATTTTATAGTATTCAATACTGAACCCGTCTGGGCCCGGAGCCTTATGAGATTTGCTATGCTTAATCCCCTGTAACACTTCCCGCACTGACAGCGGCGCGTTAAGAGCCTGTAAGTCAACCTCAGCGACCTGTGGTAAAGACTGTGCAACCAAAAATTCCAGCCCTGCTGCATAATCTCGTTTCTCCTCGCTATAAACCTGAGCAAAGAACGTTCGAAAAATCTCAGCTATACGCTTTGGCTGATGGCACATATCTCCGGCCTCCCCCCGCAGCACGGGAATAAAACGAGCTCCCCGAGGATCGCGAACTAACTTGGCAAGTAGCGTTCCCGACCGGTTACCATAACGGTAGAGACGATGACGATAATATTGCATAGACATACGCGCCCTACTCTCAAGTAAGTCATTCAAAGCCGCCTGCGTAGACATGTATTCCTTCTGGAGCTTCGCGTCTCGGCCTCTCCCCAACCGTCGCTGCTGAGTACGTAGCGTTCGCTCCAGCACCAAGAGGCTGCGATCCAGGTGCTTACGTCGCGCCAATGTATAGGATATGATGGCTCCCCTCAACACCGCTTTACTTGCTTCCCAGAATAAAATGGACGGGCATTGAGGGAGGTCATTAAAAGAGACATAGTCATCCCATTGCTGCTCAAGATATTTCCGAAACACCTCATCCTCCCAGAGATAGGCGGGAAAGCGCCATCCCCTCTGTGATGGTCCCTGAGCGTCCCATAGGATCCAAATTGGTCCGTGATCAGATACCACAATAGGGTCAATACCCGCCTGTAAGACCCGAGGAAAGCCCCCTTCACCAACCAAAATGTAATCAATACGAGACCATGTAAGATGTGCACGCGATTGGTGTGTGTATGTGCGCTCTCCTGGATGTAGAACTCTCCACACATCTATGAGTTCTCCCATTCTACATAAGTAGCCCACCCCCTTTTTGGCCCAAGAGCCCGCTGGAGTCGGTTGAGATTTGTCAAGGCAGGGGTCATGAGGGCAGTTAAAGTCCCCGGCAATAATTAACTTATTCGGACCAGGAGTACGCACTAAGCGCAAGATCCGCTTATAAAACTCATGATCATACACATTAGGAGCATATACATTCAATAACCAAACAGGCTCATTATATAATTTAGCATACAACAAAATATAGCGCCCGTGTGGGTCAGATTCCGTTTTACTCACTTCCAGGGGCACTCCCTTCTTTATGAGGATCACCACACCTGCCTTTTTTTTGCCCGAGGCCGCTCCATAGGCACATGCAACCCAATCCCTGGCGAGCTTACTATGTTCCAAGATGCTTAAGTGAGTCTCTTGCAACAGAGCTATATGCACGCCCTTCTTCTTAAGCGTTTGCAAAATTTTGGTACGCTTAATGGGGGAACCTATCCCTCCTACGTTCCAGGAGACAATCTTAACTTCAGGCATATCCACTCAGCATCAGAAGATGTAGCAGTTGATACAAATGTATGTGGTACCAGAGGTGCCCAGCCTCACCCCTAGGACCAAAACAACATATGACCCCCACATGCGCCTCCCAAGCAAGTGCCTCAGCAGCTAGAGTCATCCCTCCAAAACACCACAGGGCCGTGCTAATCCCCTGGGGGCTCTCCCCTCCAACCCTCCCCTCCCCGCCTCCCCCTTCCCCTTCCCCCCCACCCAATCCCTCCCCCCCATCTCAATCCCCCCCACCCCCCCCGCTCCTCTCCCCATCCCCCCCTCCCCATCCCCAGCTCCCCCTCCCCCTCCCCCCCCCAGCACACATATGCCTCTCCACTAACCCCGTACCCACAGGTCTATTACCACGGCCTATCCGCCGCGGCCTGACTTCCCTAAGTGTGCACCTCAGGGCCGCCTCGGCTCCAGGAATCCATAATCCCCAGTATCCCCCCAACAACTAAGATCCACAACAAAATATGTCTAACTACAATAATCATTGCCAAACAAACAGCACATTTCACATTCAGCCCCGGCACCAAACGCGTGCCATATTATGCTCAGAATGGTGAGCTCAGAGCTACTCCCCTCACCGCCCGCCACCCCCCACATAATAGCGGTGAAGCGAGGGCCACCACCCGCTAACAGAGACCCCCTGGAGTATCGAGTCCATAGTCTACCGCAGATAGTCTCAGAACCAGGCTCATGATGCAAGCTCCCATGGCCTCTCTCCGCCATCACAAGGGCACTGGCATGTCTACTCACGCTGCATCCACGCGGGCAGGGCCGGAGTACTAACAGGGACCGCAATCAGCTCTCACTGTGGTCCCGCGTTCAGCCCGGAGCCCTCGCTCAAGGTCTCCAAAAAGACTTTAGCCGCCCCTACTGAGGCGAAGGCATGGTTCTGGCCCAAATGCGTGACCCGGAGGACCGCCGGGAAGGCCAAGGTAAATCGCACCTTCCGTTGAAAAAGCGTGGAACAGATGGGAGCAAATTCTTTCCTTTTTCCCGCCACCGCCACCGAGTAGTCCTGAAACAGCAGCAACTTTTGGTTATCAAGCTGAAGGTCCCGTTTACTCCGATAAGCCTTTAGCAGCTGTGCTTTATGCTGAAAGTTTAAGATTCGGGCTATCACCACCCGAGGCCTCTGGCGGGCTTCCGTTTTAGGCACTATCCTATGGGCTCTTTCCACCCTGAGTTCCCCCACTAGTGCCGACAGGCCCAATGCATTTGGAAGCCAAGATTCAATGAGTGGCAGTAGCATTGCATCCGTGGTAGTCTCAGGAATCCCAACAATACGAATATTGTTGCGTCTGGATCGATTCTCAAGATCGTCAACTTTGCCCAACAGGGCTGCTATTTGATCTGCTCGGGCCTTGTCCGTTCGGGCCATGCTGCCCCCATCATCCTCCAGGGCTGACACGCGCTGCTCTAGTTCATCCACGCGTTGACCCATTTCGCCCAGCGCTGCACCCAACGCTTCCAATTTACCGAGTATTTGGTCGAACTTCAGGGTAAGTAGTTTCACTACTTCTCTCGCCATCTCTTCCGAAGCCGATTCGGCGCTTTCAGTACCTGGGGAGGCTGGGCTCAACGTCGCCGACCGCGCGGTTCCCAGTTTAGGCCCTTTTTCTTTCTCTTTGCGCGCCGGCAGCGGCATTGGGCTTCCGATAATATGCTCCAAAATACAACCGTAGGGTGCCGACCCTTTTCAAAGGTGCCCGCCGGGGTGAGAAGGCAAGAAATCGGGGAGGTAGCAGATGAAATCAAAGATTAGTCCCGAGGTGGTCCCGGAGCGAGCTGAGAGACGTCCTCACTCGCTCATGCGCTACCGGAAGTCCGCATAGAAGCTTTTTATAGAAAACCTAAAGCACGTATACGGATAAATGAGGCATATTCAGAGCAATTTAAGTTAGGCAGAGGTACAAGGCAAGAGTGTCCGATCTCTCCATTGCTGTTTGCAATGGTGATAGAACCACTGGCCAAAAGTGTAAGACGGAATATGGAAATACATGGTATAAAGGTAGGTGAAGAGTACAAAATTCACTATTCGTGGATGATGTCAGGTATACATTAGGACAACCTATGGAATCTATACCAGTGTTAGTACAGGAGATTAGGAAATATAGTGAAGTATCTGGGTACAAAATGAACATGGGGAAAACAGAAGTGCTAAAAATTCAGTTGGACCCACAGGAAGAGGGTAAGGTGCGAAATACATTCCCATTTAAGTGGGCTAGTGAAAATGTGAGATACCTGGGGATTCAGATTAGTGCAGAGGGTCTGAGCTATATAAGTTGAATTATGATCCAACTATAAAAAAAGTGCTAATGGACTTAGTAAAACGGGACAAACCAATTTTCTCTTGGATGGGAAGGACTGACATAGAGATCCCCACCATAATTTTAAATTTGGTGCAGAGAAGAATCTTCTCCTTTATCTGGAGATGCAGGCCTCCTAGGGTGCAAAGGAAAATAATGTATAGAGAGAAAAAGGAAGGGGGTTTGGCGGTCCCTGAGATTACAAGGTACTATGAGGCGGCACAGTTGAGATCGTTAATGGGATGGAGGTTGGAGAAGGATGGGCCTCAATGGAGCATAATAGAACAGGAGATGGTAAGACCAAATAGCCTTACTGATTTGATGTGGCAGAGGAGAGAGGAAGGGATTTGGATAGGAACCCATATCTGACATGTACACTTCGAGCTTGGGATGGGAAACATAAGGTGCTGACACATATGGAAGGAGATATTAGAGCACAGCAGATCACACAGTGTGAGCGATTTTTGGTGGGAGGAAGCTCTGGTGTTTTTCAAAAATGGAATGGGACAGGGTTACAGTATTTGGGACAGATATTAACTGCGTAGGAGAAATTAAGACCGTTTGGGGAGCTTCAGCAAGAATTCCAAATAGAGATTAGTGATCGGTATGGATATTTCCAATTGGCACACTTTCTGGGGGGAAAACAAATAAAAGATTGCCTAGGTAGCAAAGAGAAACAATTTGAAAAGATGTTTAGGATGGGAGATTTATCTAGAGGTACAATTTCTAGATTGTACAAAGCATCGAGTGCACCCACGAACCAAGACACACATATGCAGGCATGGGAGGAGGGCTTGGGAGGTCATTGGGATTATCAGAGATGGTAAAAAAATATATGAAGGGGTAAAAATACCAGTGGTCTCGACAGCAATTCAAGAACATTGTTATGTGTAAGATGGGGAGATATAAGTATTCAATATCTTGGAGGGGGTGTTTAGAGAGAGGGAATTATATGCATATATGGTGGAGATGTCCAGTGCTACAGAAAACATGACAATGGCTGTCTGATGTGGCACGGGATATGGTGGGCTGGGTTGGATCTATTACACCAGCAGGAATGTTATTGAATGAGTGGGGGGGGGGCAGATTTGAAGAGTGAACTGGTGTATATGTTGAAGATGCTTGCAATTGGAGTGTGGATGGAAATAACGAAGGGGTGGAGGTCTGAGAGAGAACCAACCCCTGAAAGAATATTAAGTAGACTGGCCTATAACTATAGGATGAGCGAAATTACTGCATATAAAACACAAAGGATAGAGGCCTTCCAAAGAAGATGGGAAAGGTACAGTGAATGGTTACAAAAGGAGGACAACAAATTATCGGGCTGAGATTAATCAAGCTCAGGGAAGGAGATTGTAAAATAAGGAAGGGTGCATAACAGGATCCAGTGGGGGAGGGGGAGGAGAAGAAGGGAATATTGAAAAATGTATAGGTACATGGAGAGGAATATGTAATGTAAATTAAGAGAAAAAAATGGTGATTGGGTAATTGATGGGCTGATGAATACAGCATGATATACCATTGATTGTAAAGGAGAAGAAAAATGATGTAAAAATCTGTGCAGTACTGAATAAAGAATTAAATTTAAAAAAAAAAAGGTGCAGCAAGGTGAAATGAGCGAAGTCTGGAGTTAGCAATAGAAGAGAAGGGTACAGATAGAAGTGATTTGCCAGAAGAGTGGAGAGGTGTAGGGAGAGATAAGAGAGGAAAGGTAGTGAGGAGCTGAAAAGTGAATGCACTTATAGGTCAACAGGGGAAGTTTGAACTGGATGTGGAAATGGTTAGGGAGCCAATGAAGTGACTTGAGAAGAGGGGTAATATGAGCATGATGAGGCTGGTGGTAGATTAGCCGCACAGCAGTGTTGAACAGATTGAAGGGGAGAGAGATGTTTTGGAGACCAGCAAGGAATAGATTGCAATAGCAAGATGGGAGGTGATTAAGGAGTGGATGTGTGGAGAAGGAGAAAGAGAAAGAGGAATCAAAAAGGACCCCAAGGTTGCGAGCCAAGGAAACAGGGAGGAGTAGAGAGTTATCCACAGAAACTGAGAAAGGAGGAAGAGGAGAGGAAGTTTTAGGGGGAAAAATAAGAAGCTAAGTTTTGTCATTTTCAATTTCAATCGGTGGTGAGACATCCAAGCAGCAATGTCAGAAAAGCAGGCAGAGATCCGGATCTGGATTGCCGGAGAGATTTCAGGTGTGAAGAGGTAGATATGGGAGTCATCAGCATAAAGATGGTACTGAAAGCCATGGGAAGAGATGAGTGCACCAAAGGACTGGGTATAGAGAAAGAAAAGGAGTGGACCCAAGACAGATCCTTGGGGTACACCAACTGAGAGCGGGATAGCAGCAGAGGAGGATCCACCAGTACAAACACTGAAAGAGTGATGGAGAAATAAGAGGAGAACCAGGATAGTACAGAGCCCTTAAAACCAAGCGAGGACAGGGCATCAAGAAGAAGGTTGTGTTCAACAGTGTCAAAAGCAGCAGAATGGTCAAGAAGGAGGAGGACTGAGTAAAAGCCTTTGGATTTTGCCAGGAACAAGTCACTGGAGACTTTGGCAAGAGTCGTTTCAGTAGACTGTAAAGGACGAAAGCCAGATTATAAAGGATTCAGGAGGGTTTGAGAGGAGAGAAAGTCAAGGCAACTGCGGTGAACTGCATGTTCAAATAGTTGAGAAACAAAGGGGAGAAGAGAGATGGTTCAATAGTTAGAAGGACAGGTAGGATCAAGTGAGGGTTTCTTGAGGAGAGGTGTAACTACAGCATGCTTGAAGGCTGCAGGGAAAGTTGCAGTGGAGAGTGATAGGTTGAGAATATGAGACATGGAAGGGACAACAGTGAAGGAAATAGGGCTTAGGAGATGAGTGGATAAGATCAGAGGAGCAGGTAGTGAGTTTGGAGGAGGAAAGAAGATGTGTGTTTTCCTCCTCAGATCATAGAAAAGGAAGAAAGGATAGCAGAGATAGAGGGCGAAAGTTGGGAGTGAAGGGGGGAGGGGATGTAGCTGACTTTGTGGGGAATTGGAGGGTGATCTTGTGGATTGTGTCATGGAAATAGTCAGTCAGAGTTTGGGCAGAAAGGAAGGGAGGGGTCGAAAGCAGAGGCACCGTGAGGAGAGGGTTGAGAGCAATAAAGAGACCGCGAGGGTCAGAGGAAAGAGAGTAGTCAGATGGACATTATAGTCCTGTTTGGCAAGTGCTATGGCTGACTGGAAAGAGACAAACATGAATATGAAGTGTAGAAAGTCTGCAAGGAATGGGGATTTGAGCCAAGCACACTCAGCTGAACGGGCACAGGAATGTAGATAGCAGGCAGTGGATGAAAGCCAGGGCTGGGGTATAGTACACCTCGAAGGACGTGGCATGGTTGGAGTGAGAGCATCCAGAGCAGAGGAGAGTGCAGCGTTAAAGGAAGCTACTGCCTCATCAAAAGACTCAGACGGCATAGTGGAGGAAAGAGATGATAAATCAGTGGAAGACTTCCAGTCCCATCTTATCAAGAAAACATGGGATGATGTTGCACCATGGACAACTGTCTACAGGGTTGCCAGGAGTCAACACTGATGCACAAAAACAAAAATGCATAGATCTATATGTAGAATATTGGGGCTTATGTATGTTATACATTTCATTCAGATAGCCTAGGTTATACCTGGTTTTGGTAAGTCCAGCATATAAGCTATATATATATATATTTTTTTTTTACATGCTTTCGAGTGCTGGCAACCTAGCAGCTCCTGGTGTTTCTTGGCAAGGTATGACCAGAAGTATATTGGCAGGCCTTTTCCTCCAAGGCAATGAAGGGTAAATCAACTTGCCTAAGGTCACAGGGAATGCCAGTGGAAATCAAACGCTGATCTCTTGGGTACTAGGCTGTGGCTCCGACCACTATGCTATTCCTCCACTCCAAGTTATACATATAGGAGCTGAATATTAGTGCCTGTACATATAGGGCCTGATATTCCAAGGCATTTACATGGCTTACAGACTTGTAAACTGTGTCAGTGTCCCTAAGAAGGTTAGCATTGGGGGCTTCCTTGGGCGGTACCCGTTGCTATCCGGTCAGTGGTCTTTGAGTAAAGATAGACGTGGAAAAAGCTAGCCCATCTTTACCCACCGAAGTTAGCTGGGCAACAACTCAATATCACCAGTGACTGGTTAGCTTTCAGGCTGTTTTGCAAAATCAAATATTCAATGCCGATGGCCAGATATGGCCTCGGCATTGAATATCCAGGTTTAGTGTTTAGTAGCGATGGCTAAGCACTGAATATCGGGCCCATAATTTATGCAGATTTGTGCCCAGCTTCCAGAATACCCCAACGGTGTCCTCCTTTATTTATATATAGCAATATACGCTCTGGATGATGAAATAAGATAACGTGGCACCGTGTCTGCTTGAGCATTATTTTTTATTTTTGCTAGCAAGACAGTAAACGGACAGTGTACAGCTGAATGCTGTTTCTAAAGTTCCCTTGCAGCAGCTCTGACTTACATGGGAGATGCAGCAAGACCTACAGATGATTTACACAACATTTGACAATCATAAATTATAGCTCCTTCTCTTATGGGTGCTTAAGGGCCCGCAGAGATACAAGCATGCTACATCTTTCACTAGGCTCATTTATTAGTCTGAAGCCCTTGAAAACTAGCAACTCAGCAGTTTCTTATTTCTTTGGGGGGGGGGGGGGGAGCCTTTCAGTTTCTGGTTAACCCTTTCTTTCCACAGTGTCTACTTGCTTTTTAAATATTGACCCGATATGAAGAGAGACTGGACATCCTAAATATGTTTCTTCTAAAGGACAGGAGGGACAGAGGAAATATGCTGCAAATCTTTATATACTCCAAAGTTATTGCTGAACAAATGAGCCTTTTCCAAAACTACAAGAGGGAAAAAGCAAGAGATAGATCAGGAAATATGTTTGAAATAAAGAGAGTTGAATGCCTGGAATGTCCACGGAAGAGCTGGTGAAAGCAAAAATTGTGCTGGAATTCAAAAAGGATCCTTAAATGCAATGAGAGAAATACTGGCAGCCCATGTGATAGATCACATCTTAGTCCATGTTCACGTCATAGCGCCCTACAAAATACTATCATGAAAATTTAAATGAAAGATTCTTACCAAATGTCAATGTCGGTTCATAACAGTGACTGCACAAAATTAAACTTACAAGTGCTGCAGAGAGAGAGGTTAGATAACAATTCTACTTACATTTCGGTTCCCAGAAGTGATGGAAAAGTTTCAAAAGAGGGGAGTTTTTTCAAATAATACCTGTTAAGAACCACTATTCCCCCAATTATGAAGTCTCCTTTCCTGTTGTATCCCTTTGACTTATAAACCTTTCCCAATGTACACTGGTGCTCAGTGGCCATCCACATGCTGCCACTAAACAAAAGTAAAAGCAGAACTTTGTAGATTAACATTTTTCAAGCTGAAGGATATCACTTCCACTGAAACGTCAGCTTCTTCTGTTCCACCAATAGCTCTGGAACATGCAAGGAGATCTGTAGCTGTCCTGGCTATTCGCAAAAGTCACATCTTTCAATGTGCGTATGGCTAGACCCTGTCAAATAAATGATCGACCTAAACTAAAGAACCGAAATCTCTAAAAGTCACAGCACATAATGTGCAGCTCCTATTTCTAGATGTAGCCTCTCAGCTGAGGTCTTATAGAGCTCTTCTCCTCAGATGATTATTCTCAAGGGCTATCTGTTCATCAACTATATACTTAATATTAATTACAGGGTTTGTTTTTTTAGTGTTCTAAAGTTGTGGTTTTTTTTAAACCAAAGGAACAAGTAATGATCAGAGTAGACTATCCACTCAAAAGTACAACATTAATTTTGGATCTGTGAATTTGATTGTCTTTTTCCTCTGACCTAGCAATGTAGAAAACACTTTTTGGGATAGCAAACCATTTAGAGAGTATGTGAGGGCATATTTGAAGCATTTTAACCAGTTTGCAGACTCGTTAGCTGGTTAAAACACGCTCAGCCCAATGTTCAGTGATACTGACCAGTTAGTGCGGCTGAATAACCTCACAGACTGTGTAAAGAATGCCTATGAGAACCGGGGTAGTCTTTGGGCTGATCAGGGGAGATGATGGTCGCTATCCATTTAGCAGTGCTATTCAGCTGCTGTACTGGTTGAAATTAGGTCATCTAACTTGCTATCTGGTTAGTCCAGTGAACCTAGACATTCAGCATCGGAAACTAAATAAGAACTGATGCTGAATATCTAGGTTTAATTAAAGCAGCGTCAGCTGGGCACTTTAAATAGCCTAGCCACTGCCACTGAATATCAGTCCCTAACTTTATAACATGGCACCTAGACTGTAAAGCACATAAGATCTTATGTTGTACTATTTTCTAAAGGCTACATATGCACCAGTTTGCGCTGATAAAGAACATCCTCCAAATAGGAAGCACAGACATTGACACTTCCTTTAAGGCAGGTACAGATGGAACATCTAAGTTTGTGAAGTTCTCCAGGAACAAGCTGGAAGGCAGTCATCACATATGGGTGACCTCTGTGCAGACAGAGCCCACGCAGAGCATTTCCCCAGCTTTCAAAGAAAGCTTTTGGGACATGCTACCACGCATACGTGGTCCCCTTTCCGCCTGAGGGTGCCATCTTGCTCAGTCTCCTTTTTTCCGTGGAGCCCAACGGAGGTCTGTCCTGTTTCCCCGGAAAAATCCTTGCTAATTAAAATAGTTAGTTTCCTGGTTTGCATACCAATTCCTCTTTCTGCCTCAAGTTGGCGCCGTCACCAGTGCTGTTCTCGGCTCTTTTTGTATTTTTTGATTAAGGCTCACCTTGACCGGCGTTCGTGCCCTTTTTCACCCGGAGGTAGTCGATCCCGTCCAGATGTTCACCATCATGTTCCCTGGTGGGTTCAAAAAATATGATCGCTGCAGTCCAACGATGTCAGTGACAGATACCCATGACTGCTGCCTGGGCCCAGACTATGACAGAACCTCCTGCAACCTCTGCCAGGCCATGATGCCTTAAAACTGTTCTCCAGCTTCGACTCGGCACCGGCCTCCCCAATGCCGAGCTCCAAGCCCAGCACTTCCCGTGAGGCCCAAGTGTCTTCAGAGTCCCGCGGCAATGGCTCCTCTGAGAAGACCTTGGACCCCAAGAGAAAGAAGAAAAAATCCTCGCAGTCCACTGAGGTTGCACTGGAAAAACCCGGTAAAAATGCCCGTAGAATCTCGGGCAGCTCTGAGATGTACCCTTCCAAGGTCCTCAAGAAGGATTCCTTGGCTGGCGGAGACCCTCTGATGTTCTTGAAACCGTAGTCCCCGTCAAGGACGCATTTGCAAGAGTGCTGGCGCTGGGCCCGAGGTCCTCTGTGCCCATGCCAAAATCTGCGGAGCCTTCTGGCTTGGAAACCAGAATTAGCGGTTTGGAAACCAGTGTTGGCGGCCTTGGAGCAGAACATTACAGCAGGCAATGATGGCTGGTTTGTCTGCATCACATGCCCCGACGACTGGGCACCTGACTGTGGGGAAGTCCACGGTCATCGAGCCGAGCTCCGAGCATCATCAGCCTTGGATAAACCCACGGCACTGGTTGAGGTCTCGGTCCCATTCCTCAGGCATCCGATCCTCCCCGGCCAGTTTCCATGACTCGGACCTCAGGAGCTCCAGAGGCCTCTGGCCACCCAGCCCCAGCCCCAGCCCCAGCCCTCAGTGTTATGAGTCGCAGGGCCTCGGACTCGTAGTCACCTCTCGACTCTGAGTGGGAGACTGACGACGAGGCATCCGTGGAAACCAAGTGTCACTGAGATATTCCCTCGGACCTGTTGCTCCTTCAGAAGATGTGGCTGTCCATGACTTTGACAAGAATATGGCCAGAGCCCTCTTGGTACAAACTGAGGCAGAAGAAGATCCGCGCATTGAGGAACTGGAGATTCACCAGTATGAATCTCAACCCAAGGAGACTCTCACGATGCCCATGCAGCGATCCTCAAGCAGCTGCTACTCAGAATATTGGAGACTCCGGCCTCCGTGCCGGTGCTGAGCTGGCGCCTCGACACCATCTACCACATTTAGAAGGGCCCCGAGTTCCACAAGACCCAATTCCCACATAACTCCATGGTCATCGAGTCGACCATGCAGAAACCTAAGAGCCAGAAGACCCACTCTTCGGTCCCTCCTGGAAGGGACACTAGAGCCCTCAATGCCTTCAGGCGCAAGTGTTACCAGGGCTCCATGCTGAGTTGAAGGATTCATGCCTATGAACTGTACATACTTTACATCCGCAGCAAGAGTGAGTGCACTCCAGGCCCTGGTGGCAGGTCCACCATATATAAGGTTCTACAAGAACAGGGTAGTGCTCCGCACACACCCCAAATTCCTCCCAAAGGTGGTGTCTCCTTTCCACCTCAACCAAGAGGTGGTCTTCCCCACCTTCTTTCCATGTCCTCACACCGGCAAGGAGAAACTAGTGCTTCATACACTAGATTGCAAATGGGCCTTTTCTTTCTACTTACAGCCGACTAGGCCCATCGAAAAGCTCCTCAGCTTTTTGTGTCTTATGATCCCAGCAGACTGGGGCTCCCTGTGACAAAGCAAACTCTGTCCACTTTGGTTGCAGACTGTATTGCCCTCGTCTTTGAGCAAGCTGGCTTCTCCCTTGAGCATCGGATCACAGTGCATCACGTGAGGATGATGGCCACAGGTGAGTAACTATACTATAAGTGCGTATCTCAACTCTTCCCAAGGAATGGAAGCATGTTTTATCCATGTGTACACTTGTATGCTCATGAACTTTATTATAATATTCTATTGCTGGGGTAAAACACTGTTAAGTCCACAGCAAAGCTTTATGAAATGACCCCATTAGATGTGAGCGCTCAAAGAGTTTGGAGTAAGCTGATATTGGTAAATTTTGAAAGAGTATTTGAAGAAACTTGTTAATGGAACTTTTTTAAGGTTAAGTAGCAGGTGGGTTTATAGTTTGTTTAGGTAGCATGCCACGTTTTTTTGTATCCAGACTAGATATGCTAATAGAGTATTTTACACCACAGTGGGCAGATTCTGGAGGTACTTTTATTATGTTCTTGGGAGGTAATGAACTATGCATTGTTATAATAGAGATTCATTTGCTAGATCTTTTAATACGATCAGTTGCATAGTATTTTATCTGTTGCCCCTTAATGCTATAGTGAACTTTATTATTTATTTTTTATTTTATTTAGTATATATTTGTATACCGCTGCTTCCAGCGATCAGTAGCGGTTTGATTACATGTATGAATTTGTCAATCATGACAGGAATTTTTGCGGTATACACACATTGGTTTGAAGGGAGAAGCACAGCACACGGTGAAGGACTTACAGAGAGTAATCGGAATATACATATGCACATATTTACATATTTACATAACTGAAACAATGCTTCTTTGGGAGGAAACGTTTTACCCCGGGACTATATCAGATTGTATTGGCACTGGAAAAGATGTGTCTTGAGTTTCTTTCTGAAATCCATAAGGTCTTTGATTGCTCTTAGCTCTGGTGGTAGTTGGTTCCAGAGGGCAGGGGCCGAGTAGGAGTATGCTCGTTGGCTAGTACTGGTTGTTACAGATCTGATATCGGGGGGAACGTGGAGTATGTTTGAGTGGAATGTTCGCCTGCTTCTGTTGGGTGGTTGCGTGCTGATAAGGGTGGAGAGAAAGGATGGCGCAATGTTATGTATAAGCTTGAAGGTGGTTATTAGTATTTTATATTTTATCCGGGCTGCAATGGGGAGCCAGTGTAGCTCGATTAATACAGGTGTAATGTGATCAGTAAGGTTTTTTTCATGATGACCCTAGCTGCTACATTTTGGGCCATCTGGAGGATGTTGAGGGTTTTCTTTGGAAGGCCCTGTAAGATGGCGTTGCAGTAGTCGAGGTGTGGAATGATTAGTGCTTGCGCAACAGACCTGAAATCGTAAGGTTCAAGGATGTTCCGTAGAGGTTGTAGGACTCTAAGTTTGTGGAAAATGGCCTTGTTGGTTTTGCGGAGGTGCTTTTCCATCTTTAGATTGCTGTCAAGCGTTACACCCAGATATTTTATTTCAGTCTTCGTGTTGTATATATTGTTACACAGGGTGACTGACGCAGGAGGGTCAAAGTTTGGTTTTCTGGAGATATTAGGAAATATTAGGAAATTAGGATATTAGGAAATATTAGGAAATATTTCACGGGTATAAGGGTGGCTGGGGGTGGAGTTGCTCTATTGTCAGTGTCCTAGACACTGTTAGAGCTGTTTCACTCATTGGTCTATAGCATGTTACCAGGGGTTTGCACATCTTTTTTTTTAATTTATTTGATGTTCATCCTTTGTTACTTTTCTCTTTTTCCTCTATGTCCACTTTTCTTGCGTCCAGCTTTTTATCTGTTATATTCCTCCGGTGATGACATCGTCTTCATTTTCCACAAAGTTCTTAGAGTCATGATCCCAGTGCTTTTCTGCTAACCTACATTTGATTTGATTTATTAATATTTGTTATAATGTCCTTGGGCAACTAGCTATCAGGGCAGTTTACAGTCCATGAAAATAGCAGTTGCAGTACAGATGTAAAAATAACATTAATCTGGATCACTTTGTCTCATTGTCTGACGCTGAAAGACGGGAGATTCACCCCATTGTTGCTACTGCCTCTGTCCCTCTGAGACCTGTGTCATGGCCTGCCTCAGTTCTATACTTTGCCCTTCCCCTCCTGATTGTGGTATTCTACCACTAGTGTCCTTTGGGTTTCTTTTAGGCAAGCCTTCATCTTCATTTGGCTTTGCATCTTTGTGGGTGCCTTTGGGTTTTCAGTCTACACGTTGATCTTGGAGATTTGTAACCAGTCTTCTTGCTGAGTTGCTCTGTTTGATTGATGTCTCAGTAAACTGATGCAGTAATCCTGCATTTTCCTGTTTTGCAGTCTTCTCCTGGAGCAAGCAGGAAGTCAGTCCTCACATATGGGTGATAGTGCCAACAGAGTCCCGGGGAAGCATCTCCCCAGCTTTCAAAGAAAGCCTTTGTGAGATGCCACCACACATGCGTGTTCCCCTTCCCGCTCAGGGGTGCCATCTTACTCAGTCTCCTTTTTCCGCGGAGCCCTATAGACATCTGTCTCTGTTCCCCTGGAAAAAAGTTTTTATTTGTATATTTAGTGCATTCTTCATCCAGTTAGCACCAGTCCTTTTTCCACCTCCGATCCCCCTCGTCTTGGTTTCGAGGCTCGGAATCTTTTTAGTTTTTTCCTCCATCTTGGTTTTGCACCCTTCTTAACCGCTGGCTATGTTGAGGGTCTTTGATCTTGTAGGGGTCTTTTTTGCCCCAATGGCCAGTGGATTCAAAAAGTGTGATCGGTGCACAAAGAACATGTCCCTAAGTGACATACAGGACTGCTGCCTCTGGTTTCTGGGGGCTGACCATGACCCAGAGGTTTGCACTCTGTCTAAAAAGATGTCATCCAAATTTGTCGGCAGAAGCAGGCCAACATCTTCCACAGGTCAGATTCAACCCAGGTATCTCCAAGTAGCATTGTGCTCTAAGGCCCCCACACTGATTCTCGGAGTCACATGAACTCCCCTTGGTTCCCGATTGGGCCTGCAGACATTTTGACAAGGGTTCCACGGAATGAGAGCACACGAAGAAGAAGAAATCCTCAAGGATCTCTTCCTGGGAATCAGACACACATGGCAACTCCTATGTGAGGTCCCACAGTTCCCAGAGGGTATCCAAGGAGTCAGAGCGGCTGGCAAAGATGCCCAGGACAGATTTCGAGGCCTCTGGAGATGGGACACAGACCCCCAAGGCTCGTCTCGCCAAAGACTCCCTCTATTCACCGACACCAGAACCAGTCACCTCGGTGCCAGAGTCAAAGGCTGCAACTCCCGAGTGTGATGCCAGGATGATGGTGTTGGAACGCAGCATTACTGTCTTTCTTGTGTTTCTGGTGCTTGCACTGAGACCATAGGTACCTCGATGGCGAAGACACCCTGGGCTGCTGATATGATCCTCAAGAACCTCGGGCCTCGAGCCGATCCTCGGTGAGGGTCTTGATCCTGCTCCTGGTCCTTGGGAGTGAGATCCTCCCTGGCAAGCACCTCTGGCTCTAGCCAAGCTAGAGGCATGGGTCATTGTAGACCTGATCTAAACCCAATGTCTCAGGAGCTGTCAGGCCTCGACTCTTCAATGAACTACTCGGACTAGGAGTCTGAGGATGAGGCTTCCCCAGAGACTTGCGCACACCATGAGCTCCACTTGGATCATTCTCCCTTGTCGTCGAGATGCTGGTCCCCTCCCAAGGACACCTCATTCCTCGAGTTCGTCTGGGATATGGCGAAGGCATTGTCCCTCACCACAGAGTCTGAGAAATACCCTCACATGGAGGAACTTGAAATCCTCCAATATGAAGCACCATCCAAGGACGCCCTGATAGTCCCTGTCCCCGCCATCTTCGGGTGACTCCTTCTTCGGATGTGGGAGACAGCGGCATCAGTGCTGATAGTTAGCTGATGCCTGGACACTATGTACAGAGTCCAGCAGGGCCCCGGCTTCCAGAAAACGCAACTCCCCACTACACTTCCATGGCGGTGGAGTTGACCATGCATCAACAGAAGAGCCTGAAGACCCACTCTTCCATGTCCCCGGTCAGAGAGTCCTGCGCTCTTTACGCCCTTACAACACAAATGCAACCAAGGCTTGATTCTGGATTGCCGAATAAAACCTACCAACTGTTTATCAGCATGTATCTTTCTCAGACCTAGCAAAAGAACTCACAGGTTTCTTGACAGGTCTCAGTGGAGATCACCTCCAGTGATTCCAAACACTCACAAAGTGTATCGAAGAATGCTCGATGTACATATGTCAAGCCACCTATGATGATTCCCATACCTTCAAATGCCTGCGGGGAGGGGGGAGATTGTTCCAGAGAGATATTCTTCTGGTATCTTAGGGCCTTTTAGCCTGCCTTGCTGTTGTGCTGGCTTTTTTGGGGTTTTCTACCACTGGCTTTGTATTGCAGTTTCTAACAACTCAAGCACAAGAAAAACTGAAACTTGTGTGGTGGGGGACACTACTGGCCTAATACCATCGATGAGCCTTGGGCTATCTTTTTAAAGTTCTTTTCAGATTTCCTTCACTATATTTGTTAGCCTAGCCCAACCACAGGAATATACGCCTTCCATGTTCATTCAAGTGCCCCAGAAAGAGACACAGCTTTTTCGGAAAGATTGGAGTTCACTTCTTGGTGCTTTCAAGCCGATAAAGGTATTCTGCTAGACCTTTTCATGTGTTTAATGGCCTTGTAGATTAGCTTGTTGCTATGTTGGTGCTCCTTGGGTATTTTATGGATTGATTTATTTTGTAGCTGCTCAAAGTACTGTGCTTGCTCCCTTTGGATGTTTTAGAGCCTTGTAGCTGATCTAGGTGTTCTAGGTGCTGACCTTCTTCTGGGCTCTCACAGTCCATGCTCACTGCCCCACTCCCACTGCTCTTTGGGTATTCTCCTACCCACTTTTGCATACAATTCCTAACAACCTAAGTCCAAGAGAAACTGAACCTGGCACGGCGGTGGACACCATCGGTCTATCACCATCGATGAGCCTTAAGCTTTGTCTTCAAAGTTCTTTTCAAATTTCTATTAATTGTATGTGTTTGGTCATTCATGCAGGGGAGCATAGCTGCTGCTATAACCTTGACTGAAGAATGATAATTCTGTTGGGAGGGATGAGCACAGAGCAGTAAAGAAGAAAGGGCAAACCTGCTAACGAGCAAGATCAGCCGAACCAACCCTAGTGATGTCACAGACAGATCACCCTCACATCCACTGTCCTACAGTACTGTACGTGTTGACGCTCAGTCTTCTGCTGCAAGTGTTAGCCTTTCATTCTGGAGCTTTCCAGCATATCTTACTGCTGCATTGGTCTTCAGAGTTGTTGCCAACGGTGCTGCCACACTACTCTCACTGTTTTGGGGCCTTCACCACAGCACATTCTTATTCTTATTTAAATCTTCAGGACATCTTTTAAGAGTCCATGATTTTTTGTTTCACCTCTTGGGGATTTCAATCTTGTGTTATACTTCAGGTTTCTATGATGGGACCAAAGGCCTCGGTTCTAGGACTCTAGCTCGTGGGCACAACGCTTGGCTAACCTCAGTCTGCTCTTGTGGCCTGGGCTTGTGTGGCCTTTTCTGCTGCTGTGTTGTCTTTGTTCCATTGTTTTAGAACTCTTACATCTGACCTTGGTGCTCTGCTGGTTCTCTTTGGTTATTTGGAGGTTCTGGTGCTGTGCTGGCTCTTTTCAGCTTTTTTGGGGCTTTCCAGCCTGTCTTGCTGCTGTGATGACTCTCTACAGGTGTTTTAGGGCTTTAAAGATGATTCCTTTAGATCTTCTGTTATTTCACCTTATATCTTAATATAAGAAGACAGCAAGGGAAAAAAAGAAAGATTTAATCAGCAGAAAAATACAGTATCAATGTTGTAGTTGAGCAGTTGACCAATGAAGCCCAGGCGATTGAAACATTGATAGCATGAACTAGGCTATGCCATGAATAATGTTAAAACCTGATCTGAAGATTGTATGCATCACTTCTCCTGTTCTGCCAAGGCCTCTTCCCTTTTTTTTGTTTGCATTTAATGTATAGTCATAGAAAACATTACTGGACAAAAACCTAGACATTGTCTGTTCTTTGACTAAATGCACATTTAGAAAATCTGTCTTGTCCTAATTCGCTGTTATCATAGCTAGAAGTCTTATCTGGTATATTTTGAAATTGTTCAAGCAGTAGCATGCCTTTACTAGAATCCGTTCCTCCTCCCATCATTGTTTAATTTCTGGCGTACCCCGCTTGAATCCGTTCCTCCTCCCATGATGGTTTATGCATATGCTCCCCAGTGAGAGGAAAGGCCTTTTTCTTTATTTAAATCTATCTTTTTATGCACTAAAGTAAACAATCACTTTAGTTAACAAGATTGGAAAGAAACACTAATAGATAATCAGCTGAAGATCTAACAGTCTTGGCAATTTGGGATGAGATTTGGGGTATGGGGTTGGATAAAGTGATGCTCCCAGTAACTAAAGCATATTCCTTTCCAGTAGCTAAGCATTACATTTAAGTCTTAGGAAGGTAAGGAACGGTAATAAATAATGAATAGCCTTTAACTGAGCCAGTTCTTGGCATTATCTATAGAAGAAGGAAGAACAAGACTTCCTTTCTGATGACACTTCCAGTAATTTAGAAAAATGTTTCCCAACTTGGTCTGTGGATACCTGGTGGTACATGAGGAGGGAACCAGAAAAGCTTGTAGAGCACACGTGTAATCCTCTCGGATATGCTAGCCAGAATTACAGCAGCAGAGTGGACAGGATCACCATGGCCCTGATAGCTGGAAATTGAGCAGCCATAGATGGAATCAGTAGTGGTTGCGTGGGTCTGAGGTAGCAGTTGCAGTGGAGGTGAAATCAGCGGCAGAAGCAAAAGCAGTGGTAACATTGGGACTAATGACAGTCAATGGGACCAGGAAATGCAGTGCAAAAACTGCCAAGGAGAGACTGAGACTGGTGGTGACAGAGGGGGTTGGTCAAGAAAGATAGAAGGGTTCAGAGGGATAAGAGAAAGAGAGCTGTTGGGCTGGAAAAGGGAGAAAGGACAGAGAGTTGTCGACCTAGAGGAGAGGAATGAGTGCCAACACTAGAAAAGAGGTAGCTGAAAGATTGATGGTGTACTGTATAAGTAAGAGAAGAGAAACAGTGGCTGAGAAGAAAGCTGTGGGTCTTGGAGAGAAGAAAAGAGATAGCATTGGTGAAGTAGAGTTATGGGATCAGAAAGATTGGTGGGTGGAGAGGGGTATAGAGACGAAGGTGGGTACTGTAAGTGCTCCTGACATCAGCACCAATCACTTGCCTTGCTCCCGGCTACCCAGAAGTGATGCGGCTGCAGTCCCTGCAAGGTATTCTGGAAGATAAATTCAAGCCATCTGTGGCATTCCGCACTGCCATGGCACGCTCCCAAGGAGCTGGACACACTCCTTGGGGTGACTCCAGTGATAATGGCACTTCATCTTCCTTCTGTATGATCTTTTCAATCTTAAGCCACCTTATTGCTGCTCCTCATTGTATCTTTATGGATGAGTCACCATCTGCTTCGACCCTTGGTTTCATTTCTCCTGTGAACCTCCTACCTTCTTCTCTTCGTCATGTCTGTGATCCCTGTACATTGGGACTGGCACCCCCCATCCTCCACCTTCCCCTTGCCCAACAACCTCTCTTTTGTTACCACCAATCTTCTGCACTGCCCCCTCTTCCCTCTCTAGTGTTTGCAAGCCGATTGCTCCCTCCCACCACCTTCTCGGCCTAGCCCTCATCAATTGTAGGTCTTTATGCTCCAAATCACTTCTCATCCAAAACACCCTCCTCCAGCCCGCTCTCGACGCTCTGTTTCTCACTGAAACCTGGCTGCGGGAGGGTAAGGACCCTCTGCTCAATCACTGCCTCCCCCCAGGTTTCTCTGCCTTCACTATTCCTGATCAGGTCAGTGTGGTGGAGGAGTGACTTTTCTTCACTGCTTCACCGTCCCCCTTCGTGAAGTTCATCCCCTGCCCTCCATTGCCCTGAATCCCTGTTAATCCGGTTAGACTCTGCTCTGGCTGTTCACCTCATCCTTCTCTATGCCCCACCTTCACTTCATCCCAACTTGTAGGACTCCCTGTTGCTCACCCTTTCTCAAATCTTCCTCTCAAATTCCCACCTAGTCATTCTCAGCGACGTCCGTATCCATCTCAACTCCCCTACTAGACCTGGAGACAGAGCCTTTCATACTTTCCTCAATGACCTTTCCTTTCATTAACACATCCATTGTCCTTCCCATGCTGCTGGACACACGTTGGACCTGATCTTTACTCCCGTGCACTTTCCCTTCTCACCTTCTGCCATTTGCATCCTATCCCTCCCTTGGTCTGATTTATGCGTATTCTTCTCCCTATCCCTCCCCTTCACACCTTCCCTGCCTAGTTCCTTCTCTATTCCTTTGCCAGCACACCTAGCACTCACACACACATGCACAGTGGACTCACTCACCGGAGCATTTCAGCTGACAAAATCAGATGAAATCAGCCTAAAACAGGACCGGAGCACCAGGGCCTTTTCTGCAGCGTGGAAGTAAACGTCTCCCACACTGCCAACATTGAATACCAGCGTCCACACGATCCTACAAGCTAAACCAGCACAAAGGCGTGCCTGCGCCCAAGGGCCTCACCAAAGGACGCTTAGGCAGAGACCCCACCAAGACAGTTGGACATCTACCACTCTGGAAGACCCCTCACAATCTTCAACAGCCTGCCAACCCAACCAAATGATGATCACAACGATGAACACACTTTCAAAGCAAAAAGACAATACAAACCTTTTGCCAACCAGGAGTGTCAGGGCCTTATAACGGAATAGCAAGAAAAGTCTGCAATGATTCAACACCCCACAACAACAAATCAGAAAAAAACATAGCACCACCCAATTTACAGAAAGACTGAAAGGAAACTCCACACTCAACCATGCTCACTCTGTATGCAGCCCTTTACACCCTACTTTCATTCACCCTGCTAGCCTCCACATACCACAGCCACAGTCTCACAGAGCACCCTTATCCACCATCCATACCATACACTCAACAATGCACAAATCTCCTCTAGTACCAAGATAGACAAACAAACCAGCAACATACCTACCAGAACCTCACATACAACAATAACCTCCACCCTTGTGCACTCATAAACACTCGTTCAGTAAGAAACAAAATCCCCATCTTCCGAGACCTCCTCACAAACCACTCCCTGGATGTACTCTGAATCAAGGCTTACAGATAGAGACATAATCTTCATGAACCAACTCCCACCCCAAGGCTTCAACCTCTTCCACTGCCCGCAATCCCCCCTGCAGAGGTGGAGGAGTACTAATTTTGGCCAAATCCAACCCCACTTCTGCTTCCTTTCAACTGAAAGCACAGAGGATACCGACACCCTAACCATCACAAACAAACACCTCACAATTTGCCTAATCTACAGAACCCCCACCACATCCACAACTGACCTATCCAACATCCTAAAAAAAGTATTAGACATCTGCAACTCAAACAAAGACCAACCCAAAGACATCTCCAACCCAAACAAAGACCCAATACACCACCTCATTCCTTGAAGCCATAGAACACATGGACCTTCTACAAATCATCCAGTCCCCTACACATGATAGAGGGAACACACTAGACCTTGTCTTCCTCAACAATCATGCAACTCCCCCATGACTGTCTGAAGCTATCCTATGTATGCCCCACTTTGAAAAAGCCTCACCTTGACCCGCATCCTACAGACCCATCGCAAGCCTCTCCTTCACAGCAAAGATCATTGAGAAAACTGTTCAGCAACAGCTCCAGGACTATATTGATGAAAAAAACAACTCAACCTCCAATAGCACGGATTCCACCCACTTCATACAGTACAGTGCATACAGTAAAGAGATTGGAACTGGCACAGTGGAAAACGACCAAAATGGTGAGAGGTCTTTATTAGAAGATATAGGAAGTCCCATATTCAATAAAATGTTTGGGAAATAATTTGAAACATCTAATCTAGACATTTCAAATGATTTCTATAATCAACAGCACTATACAGATAGCTAGTGCTGCCAAATAAACAAATATAAATTATAAGTATACACATATGTCACGACATTCACGACACCTTCAGTGCACTCACTCTCATCGGATCTCAAAAGCTAAGCAGAGTTAGACCAGGTTAGCACTTGGATGGGATGATTGTAAGGGGAAAAATAAGTATTGTAAGGAGAAAATAAGTATTGTAAGGGGAAATCAGTTTCTTGTTATACAAAGGGACCATGAGGCCCATCTGTGAATACCTAGATAGAAAGGAATGTGTTGTGCTAAGACAAGATTCAGTGATCTTCACAGAGACAGGTACCAGTTTGTATGATTGCTAATTAGCAATATCAGGTGCAGGGCTATGCTGCTGGGATGGGTTTATGATGTATATATGTTTTTGCTACTGTATAAAAGATTAGACTGCACTTCTAACGTTGGAATAAACTTCCTTCTGTGTCCGGTTGTGAGTTTTATTCCCCTGGATTCCAGCCAGCTGAAGCAGCACACCGCAGATGATGGGTCGGGACTTCCCTGGCCTGGAGTGACCAACAAGGAGCAGACCCGTTACATTTGGTGTCAGAAGTGTCGGATACTCCCGTTGGCCAGGGATCCCTGTGCTTTGTTAGCACGGTGTGCTCTGGGAGCACGGTTTAAATTAGAATTGACATACTCCCGTGGGTCGGGGGGTGTCCCTAGTGCTTGGGTAGCATGGTAAATTGGTAAATAGGACTTTACTGTTCCCTGGGTGGGAAGCGGTGGGAAAGCTAAATTTCTTTTGTTCTCACCTGTGGTTGCTGTGAAGGCTGTGTGCTTGTGTACCTGTGTGAGTTTGGCAAAATGCCCCTGCCGTACTCCGAAGCAATAGCGCTAGTGACGGGTACTGTGCAGAAAGCAAGTGGCCAGACGTGCGTTTGTTGTGAATTCATTAGAGGATGGGGGGTCCCAAGGTAAGGGGGCCGCTTCAGAATCCGCGGGAGTTCGTGTGCAGCTACATGTTGTGATAAGGCATCTTACATATGCTGTCGGTGGAGGTTACACTTACCATGTTGGTTTGTTAAACAAGAAATAATCGTAGTGTTTGTTTAAATCAAGGACATGATGTTTGTTTTAATGGAGTGAGTTTTTTTGATTTGGTATAGGTTACAGGACATTTGCTAATTCTGCTGAAGAAGTCTGTTAGCATGTGTACTGTGCTTAGTTTATCTCTGTGCCTATACGACACCCCCCCCCCCCCCCCCAGTCTCTGGCGAAGGTAAAACTGATGACTCAGAGTCCCTGGAATGCAAGTGACAAGCGGTTTTTGTCTCTCTATTCTTCCAAGCCTTTCCTGTCTTCTTTAGCTAAAAAGGGGGGGGGGGGGGGGTTCTGGGTAAAGGGGACCAGCCCGTTTTTCATTAGGTTTAAATCTCTTGTTAAGCAGACTTTGTATTCCAGTTGTACTTCTGTACACCCCCAGGGCCCCTCCCCGTAGATTCCGAATCTCCTAATCACTGAGGGAGTTGTTAGGTTTTTAGCAGTTTACCTTGTTGTTTTTATAAATACTGAAATTAAGTACAAGTAATTCTTTTAGATGCTTTTCGATGTGTGCTGTAACTTGCTGCATCTGGAGATAGCAGAGCCTGAGCGACACATGCTCCGCTCTTCCCTCCCCCTCCCTTCCTGTTCTTTGTTTTTCAAAGGCTACGGACAGGCAGTTAAACGGCATACTAAAACGTAAATTATTATTTATTTGCAGAGTGTCTGTTTATTGCCATATTGTAAGAAGACAAGCTAAATAGAAAAAAAACAAACCAAAAAAAAAAAAATTACTTTTGTACTCAACAACGGTATAACTGTCACTGAAATATGTAAAAGGGTGTGTCTGTATTTAGACACCCATTGCTATAGCAATGTACTGAATAATAGCAATACTAAAAGAGCTCTTAACCTGCTTCACAATATTCCTCTCTGAGTCTCATTGGCCAGGTTGACCAAAGGTGAATTGGCCACAAGTAAAAGTGTAAATAACAGCTGGGGCTCACCGGGATTTTCCCAGAGTAGAGTGACTCCTGCTGAGTGGAGGTGCGAAGACGCGTCCTGTTGATTTCAACAGTCTCACCTCCTCTGCAGAGAGGTTTCTCTGCTAGCTGGTAATGGTCCCGGAGTTGAAAAACGCAGAGGTGTTGTGAACGAGATTGTGGAAATCGTTGCTTTAAAAGCAAGCACTGCAGCAATTGAGTAATTCTGTGCACAGACCGCGGTAAGGAAAAGGGGGAGAATGATAAGAACTGTAAGATGCTAATGATGAAATACTGTTGTTTCCTTTGCACAAAGGAAAGTATCCCTCCTCCTGCTGTTTTGGTTGCTTGGATTTGTTAGGTGTTAACCCTTTATGTGACTGGTAAGTCTGAAGTGGAGAAATCAAGGGAGAGGGGTGGGTTCCAAATACTCCGAGGGTCTAGTTCATTATGCAGGGTGAAATTTCTTAAGAAAGCACTTGTAAGCTTTGACTTGTCTTCTGTTTAAATTAAAAACCTCTGTCATATGTTTTAGTGGATGGGGCAGCATTTAAGGAATTTGAATAAGATTGTCTAGACCCAGCATTTTGTGGTCCCAAACCCTTATATAACTTGTTGAGCAAAATTCTGCATGATCACACATGGTTCAGTGTAGTAGATTTGAGGTACGTGTTTTGGCTGGGTGTTGTCAGACGGCTGCCTGGGTGAGAATGTTCACAGTCTTGGCAAGTGCATATATCAATATGATTTGCAAGGGATTGTGGGAAATGCAGTCCATTCACACCAGACACAGCTGCTCAAAATAATTAGTTGTGCTTGAGTGTAAAGCCAATAAGATATTTATTTATGGGGTTATTTCTCCCAACACAGATATGCTTAGTAGCACATAAAACAGGATACTTGCTTTCAGTGTTAAACTTAGAAAAACAAAATCAGGAAAACAACAGATGAACTTGTCAGGCAATCAAATGAAAAGAATAAAAGACCTGGTTGGTAACAAACTGGTCTTTTCTGTAGGCTTTAGCTAATATTTTCTTAGCAGTGTTTCAAACAACAAGCAAAACCCACAAAGAAGGGAAAAACTGTTCTTTTCAGGTTAACTTCTTATATCTTCACACATAGATTCAGAAGTGATTCCCTCAGAGCTCACAAGTAATTAGGTAAGGCTCAATTGCTAGCAGTTACCCAGCTGAAACCCCTTAGCTGGCTTGCTTTCTACTGCATGGCTCAAATCCTACTTCAGGAGCTTTTCTGAATAGATTAAAGAACAAGTTTGTATTTCTTTGTGATGGTTGTTGTACTTTGTAACAGAAAATTACCAAAGGAGTTTAGACAGAGAGCAATCCATATATTCACAGCCTGTATCTAAGACCGCTCCCCCTTCTTCAACAATCATGGGTTCAATATCATGGATTGGCACAGAGGAATTTCTCAATGTAGCACTCTAAGGAGAATACTTGTTTCCCTGCTGTCTTTCAAGGTTATAGCTAGGGCATAGATCAGTGTTCATACCTGAGCTTCCATTGCTGTTAGAGTTCCTCTCTAAATAGTCTGGCCAGTATGTAGTCCAGTTCTTATGTCCAGCCTTCCAATCCAGATCCCTGGACACTGGATCTCTCTTCACATACCTTCTGGCACGGGTCCTAGGGTTCCTTCCACGTGCAGCCGTCTCCCTCACAGGTATCGTCTGGAGATTCCTAGCTCTGCAGCACCATTCCTCTGGCTTTCCCCAGTCCAATGGTGTATGCTGGCCTTTTGAATGTCTCCCAGTATACGTACTGCTCTGGACTCCTTTAGACCTCCCAAATGCTTTTCTCTTCTTTCTTCCAAAGGGTTTCTTGCCCTCTCTGTCCGTCCGCTCTGGCTTCTGCTTCTGATGATCCTCCAGATGATGAAGATGTCCAAGCTGAGGATATCCAAGCTGATTCTGAGGATAAGGATCTCCCAGATGAAACTGAGGATGAGGATGAGGATAATTCTCTGTAGAATAAACTCTACCTTTATTCTGCCTAGATGAGTGCTCCACCCTAGCACAGCGCAGCTGTGCTGAATCAGGCCCTGCCCTTTGAGATGAGTGCTTGGGGATTACCTCATAGCCCTCTTGATTGAACACACGTTTCCCCACTTCAGCTCCTCTAATGGCTGTTGGAAACCTGGTGCATTCTGGGACTGGTAGTCTTTTATGGACAAATTCTGTTTTCTTATTTTTACCAGAACTGACAGGTTGCTTGTTCAGAGTCACTTCACCTTTTCTATAGCTCCTTCCTGAGCTATGATAAGCTTCCTTATCACAGTGTATGCCAACGTGTGAGAAATTTCAGACTTTTTTCTCCAGCTGTGTAACGATAGGAATTTAATAGTAATCACAACTAGTGACAATTCTCAAGCAACGCAACTTTTTATTTTTAAACTCTTAATATTTAGGACTTTTCTCTCTCTTGTTCAACTATATAGTAATCTGCATTTGCCTGAAGGAATCTGGACACAAGAGAGCCTGCTGTTTACTTTGCTATTTGTGTTTGAGATAACATCAAAGTTGAACTGTTACTCTAAGCAAATTGCTTTAACATAATTTCATTGTTTCAGATCAGTTTGATACCAGTCTCAAGTATTATGTATAAGGTTTTAATCTAAATGTGACAAAGTATGATTCTGAATTCACCTTGTTGCAGTTTCATGTTATTTGAATGTCTGTTTCCTGAACTGTAAGATTTAAGTTAATTACTTTGCATTGTTTAGCTTGGTGCTGATGAACAGGACAGTAGCACCATGGGTGCTGGCTATATTGATCTTTCCAGTTTAATTTATTACAATATTGGGTTTTAGGATAAATTCATCTGTTTGTCTGTATTTGAATTTTATTTGTTGGGGTCCAGAGAAAAAAATTGTACTTTGTTTTGAAAGTTTTTAACATTTCAGTTTTAGGAATACAGTATATTGTAGCACTATGACATACGAATTTTCTTTAGTTTACACACTTGCACTTATGTTACCAAAATACTTGTAGCAGTACATTATGTAGAGGTTCAGTATACACATAAATTATAGAATTTTGGAAAGAGGCTGATCTGGAATTGCTTTGTTCCCAAGCACATAGATCACATTTAGTGGAAAGATGGAGCTTAGTTCCCAGGAAATATGAGAATATTTGTAAAGTTAGTAGACAAATAAAACAATAACATTAACTTGAGTTCATTGGAAAAAACAATCCCAAACCAAGGTCTTGCTTGTCAGCAATGATCCAGGGGCGGTTTGAAAAAAAAAAAGAAGCAGAGAGAGAGAGACAGAAGTTGAGGCTACAGCCTTGGGAAAGGCAATAAACGTGCTGCTCCGAGTGTGATGATCTGGGCCACCGGAATTCTGACTGCTTTAAGACTCCTCGAGGACCCCCAAGGCCTGAAGAACATGAACCTTGTATATTTATGCCTCGGCAGAGACATGAATAGGCAGGGGAAGGTAGGCCAAGAAGAACCCGAGGAAATATCATCATGAGGCCCAACCACAAATGCCTTGAGCCTTCTTAGGCCTCTCACCTCAAAAGGATCTCTTAAACACCATGATTAGTGAGTAACTTGCACAGATCCTTGTGGGCACTGCAATTATAAGATCAGTCCTCAAATAATTTTAAGTTTCCACAGCACTCTCACTGGGAACCAGGTATAAGATAGACTTTAGTCACACCTGAGAGATTATGTGGCCGTTCTGTTAGAAGTCATACTCCTTCCTATTGGGATTGATGTTATAAAATGCCGTGAAGCACTAGTCTATATTGTAAGGACTTTACCTATATTTTGTTTATGCAGTTGCTAATTAGAATGAGCACTGTTTACTCATATTGTTATGCTTATTGAAAAGGATCTACATTTATATTTTATATATACCTTTTGTTTACAAAAATACTAAGGGGCTTGTTTACAAAGCCGCGGTAGCAGTTTGCGATCGTAATCGGAGCCGCGGCCCCATTGATTTCAATGGGGCCACGGCTGCGATCGCGTTCGCGAACCACTACCGCGGCTTTGTAAACAAGCCCCTAAGTTTTTAACAATTGTTTGATGTTCTTAGCAGCCTTGCCAAATAAGGATACACTAGTATGGTATAAAAAAGACAGAAGGACCTATGCATGTAGTTTGATGGAATGATGTAAGTGGAAAAAAAAGTGGTGTTGAGAGGAGTGTGATGGAATATTCATGTTGGAAAGGAGAACTCAGATTAACATTATAAAATGGTGAGGGTGAATTGAAATGTGAAATGATGTATCCGATGTATCCACCTAGAAAGAAAACTGACAATGAACACTCTACAATATTTGATTATGCCACCCCCATTAACTCCAATTTTGGAAGTCATCTAGCCCAGAGATATACCCAATAATTGGAAATAGACACTTGGAGATAGGCTGAGTGCACTTTTCATCCTAATGAGCTTTGGGGAGACCCACACTGGCCATGTGGTGCTTTTCAGATGCTTTTATCCCTTTTTGCCTCTATCTGTCCTGGCCCGACACATGAAGGTAAGGGAAGAAAGTTACCTACACAAAATTTTACAAATTGGTATAAGTCTAAAATTGTGGAACAATTGAGGAAGTGTGGGCATCTTGTCAAAATGTAGTAGTTACATTGAGTTGCTTAGGATTTGGCTGTTGTATGCAAACAGCAACCCACGAAGGGGGGAACCTCCGAAACCTTAAAAAACTTTGTAAAGAAACTAACCTGTCTTGCCTTTGACTCTGTTCAACAAAAAAACAACAACAACAAAAAAAAAAACAAATTGCCCTAAGGGAGTAGACTGAAATTTTTCTCCCTTTGAACTGTTATATGGAAGACTGCTTACTTTTTATACTCCTGAGCCTCACATTTGATCTCTTGTATTTCCTAGCAGCAGAGGCAACTCTCTTCCCTCCATAGGTATGCTCAGCAGGTCCAGTCCTTTCTGCTGGATGACTCAGCTCTTTTCTTTCAATCCGGAGACTGCATTTTGGTAAAGACATACCACCAGCACACAGTACAAGCCCCTTTTCCAGTATGGGACCGTTCCAAGTTCTTCTGATAACACCGATTACAGTGAAGGTGGCGGCTAAAAGATCCTGAAGCCATTGCCCTTGCTGGAAACATTCTCCATCTATAGATCTGGCTTCAGGACCAGGATGAGAAGTAGCTGACGCAGGGGCAGCCAAGGCCCTAGCAACTGGAGAGGAGAGGAGAAGACTCCTGAAGGAAAGCAGCTTTCGGCCTAGAGGTACCGAACCAACATATCCCTTCAAGGTTGGTGACCAGGTACAGGTCAGAGCACCTCACAAGCACAATACTCTAGACCCGCCCTACGGACCTCCAACTACAGTGATCGCCATCACATGGACAGCCATCCTGTGGGACTCCTGCCCTTCGTGGATCCATGCGTCAAGAATCAAGCATGTATCGTCTCCACTGACATCATCTTTGGTTCCAGACCGCCCTCCAGCCTCCTGACCATCACACACAAGACTGTGTGGACTCCTCCTACCACTCATGTGGTGCCTCCTTCAGCCCATCTCTGGAACTGTTAATACGGCAATACTACTTGCCCAGACTGCCTTACCTTTTGTGTGCGCAGCTCGCTACAAGCTGGAGCTTTTCTCTCAACATGTCTCATTACTGTACCTTCTAATCTGTGTGAAATGCAGAAGTTTACTGTACTTGTCAATTTAAACTGCACCCAGCCCCATGTTTCTTTTTCTACTTCCTTGTATAACATTGGTGTTACTCGCCCCTCTTTGGGATATGACTAGGTCCCTTGCCCATTGTAAACTGTCTCTAGTTTTAATGCTACAGATTGTTTTATTGTTTCTGCTTTTAGCCTGTCTAATACTGCTCTATACTGTTCTTCAACTACAGCAGTTTATCTTCCTTTGGGTTGGTCTCAAAGGGCTGATTATTGCCCTATGGAGCGGTTTTATAATCCTTGTTCTTTTCTGTTGTATATTTTCATTTGTTCTTGGCTGCTGTCGGAAGGCCCTACAGAGCTCCACCACTTTTATGTACTCTTATACTCCTGCTTTTACGGCGGCTGATGTACCTGAGCTGCCGCGTACAGATATTCCGTTAATAATGCCTGTTTAGTTATTTTGTAGTAGATTGTTAGGCTGTTCTTCTAGTGGGCCTATACAGGCCCAAAGGGGGGAATTGTAAGGGGAAAAAGAAGTATTGTAAGGAGAAAATAAGTATTGTAAGGGGAAATCAGTTTCTTGTTATACAAAGGGACCATGAGGCCCATCTGTGAATACCTAGATAGAAAGGAATGTGTTGTGCTAAGACAAGATTCAGTGATCTTCACAGAGACAAGTACCAGTTTGTACAATTGCTAATTAGCAATCTCCAGGAACAAGCAGGAATGAGTCCTCACATATGGGTACGTCGGTACCGACGGAGCCTGCGCGGGAAAGCTCCCCAGCTTCCCAGAAGGAAAGCTTTTGGGGCCTCCCACTGCGCATGCGCGCTGCCTTCCCGCCTTCCTGACCAACTCTCCTCAGTTCTTCTTTTTCCGCGGAGCCAGCAGGTCGTGTTCCTGTCACCGCTGAAGAAGTTCTTATTTTAATTTGTTTCTTTGGCCGCGTGTCTGCCTTCCCCGACTCCGGACCGGTACCGCCGGTCTTTTTCTTTACTTTTCTTTAAAAAAAAAAAAAATAATAATAATATATATCTTATCCCCACTTGGTGTATTTTCCTCTTAGGCCTTTAGGCCTTGACAAAATTCTCCTCATGGAGAAGCCAACTACTGGTTTTAAAAAATGCACCAAGTGCAGCGGTACTATTTCAATTACAGACACCCATGAATGGTGTCTTAAATGTTTGGGGCCTGACCACTCCATTCCGGACTGCCCATCTTGTTCTCTGATGTCCAAACGTGGCTTACAGAACCGGGCAGCCAAGTTTCATATGCTGTTTTCTGATACTCCAGCATCAACATCATCCAGGTCTTCCTCTCCTGATGGATCTCAGGTAACCAAACATTCTTCCGGCAGGTCCTCAAAGGGCAAATCTCCCTCTAAGTATCGAGATGCCTCTGGGCTTGACCCGGAGGACCCTGCCCCAGCCAAACAACCCCGGCGGGAAGCTCCGGCTTCCAAAGCTCCTCCTATGGGGTTACAGGTTGACATCGATGGCACGGCCTCGACCGATCACCTGTTAGACTGCTCTGGGGTACCGGCCCATTCTTACGGTACCGATATCCAGACAGTCGTGGCATCCATGGATCATACTGTTCAGACCATGCAGCAGGCCATAATGGCTTTCATTAAGGCTGCGATGCCCGCGGTACCGCAACAAGCGGTACCGACTCCGGTACCAGTACCACAACCGATACCGGTACCCATGGCATCCACATCGACCAGGATACCGGTTCCCGGTTCCGGAGCCTTTCCCGATACCGATCCGGTTCCGGGTACGCCCGATGTCGATACCGGTCGATACGCGTATCGATCCCTGGAAGCCAACAAACGATACTTCGAGTCTTCTGATGATTCAGACTCCTCAGATGACTTTGCTGAAGCATCTCTTACTCTTCCTGAGGAGCCCTCTTCTCCAAAGAGGAGAATGTCTCCTCCAGAGGATTTGACCTTTCAAGATTTCATTCTTGAGGTAGCTAAAGGACTCTCTATTTCAGTAACCACTGAAAAAGAACCTAGGGCAAAAAAATTAGATATTTTGGGGTACTCTAAAGTTCCTAAGGAGGCAGTCACCTTGCCCATTCATGAAATTCTTCATGAACACATGATGGACTTATGGGAGACTCCTCTTACCCTCTCTCCACATTCTCGTCGTTTGGACACCATGTATCGTGTCCCCCCTTCTCCTGGTTTTCAAAAAACTCAGCTCCCTCACCACTCTATTGTGGTACAGTCAGCTATGAAAAGGATAAAGAGTACCAAAAGACACTCTTCTACCCCTCCAGGAAGAGAATGTAGGACTTTGGATGCTTTTGGCAGAAAAATCTTCCAAGCTAGTATGCTGATTGCCAGAATCAATTCATACAGTCTATACATGGGCATGTTTCTGAAGGAGCTTGCACTACAGTGGCGCAATTTTCTCCCCTTTATCCCAGAGGATAGAAAGGATGAGTACCTTCTTTTGCTGAGACATACCCAAGATGTTTCAAAGTTTTCCAACAGGGCAGCTTTTGACTCCTTTGAAGATGCTAGCAGAGCCTCGGGCATTGCTATAGCTGCTCGCAGAATTGCTTGGCTTCAGGCTTCTGACCTAGAACCCTGGGTCCAGGATGGCTTGGGAAATTTGCCCTGTACAGGTGAGAATCTGTTTGGGAAGGAGTGGCAAACCAAAGCCACTCAAATGGACGCAGAGAATGCTGCTTTGGATAGACTTTCTAAGTCTACCTCTACCCCTGCCAAGAAAAAGTCTTTTAAAAAGCCTTTCTTCAAAAAGGCCAGATTTTCTACAAATACTGGCCAACGATCTTCTGCAGCCCGCTTTACTCCTAAGCGTCAGCAATCTAAACAGGCCAGGGCAAAACCTGCAGGAGCTGCTACAGTCCAGCAGTCCCAACCTCCTCAGGGTTTTTGACTTGATTCTAGAGAACTTAACCTTTCTGACTCTGCAACAACCAGAGCCTCTCACCATCCCAGGAAGGTTAACTCATTTTGCTCCCAGATGGGAGCAAATAACATCAGAGCAGTAGACCCTCTCTATCATCAGGGAGGGCTACAAACTGCACTTCTCCAGCCTTCCTCCCCATACCATGGTGAGTCGTCTCAATTCTCCTACGTCTCTCCTACACCTTTTGGGTCAGGAGATCACCACCCTTCTCGCCCAAGGGGCCATAGAAGAAGTGCCTCTTCTTCAACAGGGGTCAGGGTTTTACTCCCCTTATTTTCTCATTCCAAAGAAAACAGGGGGTACAGACCCATTTTAGATCTCAGAGAATTGAACAAATTCCTCTACAAAGAGAAATTCAAGATGCTTTCTCTAGGAACTCTCCTTCCATACCTGCAGAGTCAGGATTGGCTTTGTTCTCTAGATCTCAAGGATGCGTACACACATATACTCATCCATCCCTCCCACAGAAAATTCCTACGGTTTCTGTTCCAGGGAAACCATTACCAATACAGAGTACTTCCCTTCGGTCTAGCCTCTGCTCCCAGGGTGTTCACCAAATGCATGGCAATAGTGGCTGCTTTTCTATGTGCCCTGGGAATCTTTGTCTTTCCATACCTGGACGACTGGCTTATTCGAGCTCCATCTCAGTCCGAAGCCCAGACTTCCCTGGACCGCACCAGATGCATTCTGCACTATCTGGGACTTGTGATCAACCTCCCAAAGTCTCAGCTCACCCCTACTCAGTCCCTGGAATTCATAGGGGCCTGGTTAGATACCACCACTGCAAGGGCCTACCTTCCTCAGGCCCGTTGCCAGCGTCTAGTGCACCTCGCCTCCCAGGTTCAGTCCAGAACCCACCTGACAGCCAGGGAGATGCTACAGCTACTGGGCCACATGGCCTCCACAGTGCATGTGGTACCTTATGCTCGCCTACACATGAGAGCAGCTCAATGAACTTTGTCCACCCAGTGGACTCAAGCATCGGGAGCTCTCTCAGACCAAATAGCAACCTCCAAACGTCTCTTTTGGTCTCTCCAATGGTGGATATCCACTCAAAATCTGTTGTTGGGGGCTCCCTTCCAGCCACTGTTGCCCCAATCAACCCTCACAACAGATGCCTCCCAAACAGGTTGGGGAGCTCATCTTCAAGACCTCTCCACTCAGGGCATTTGGTCTCCACAGGAGGCCACCCTTCATATCAATCTTTTGGAACTCCGAGCAATTTTCCTTGCTCTCAAAGTTTTTCATACCCTCCTCAACAACATGACAGTCCTTGTTCACATGGACAATCAAGTAGCCATGTTTTACATAAACAGACAAGGAGGGACTGGCTCTCTGTCGCTTTGCAACGAAGCTCTAAAACTGTGGGCCTTCGCCAGAGAGCATCAAATCCATCTTCTGGCAGTATACCTTCCAGGAGTTCAAAACTCTTGGGCAGACAGACTCAGTCGAGTCTTGCTCCCACACGAATGGACCCTGCACAAGGATCAGGTACTCCGAATCTTCCAGGAATGGGGGACCCCGGACATAGACCTCTTTGCAAGTCCGTGGAATGCCAAACTTCCCCACTTCTGTTCCAGAATTCCGTGTCAGGAGGCTCTGGCCAAGGATGCCTTCCTCCTTCACTGGGGTCAGGCCTTCCTGTATGCCTTTCCACCCATTCCCTTGATTCCCAAGACTCTGTTCAAACTCCAGAGGGATCAAGGATCTATGTTCCTCATCGCTCCACGCTGGCCACGCCAAGTGTGGTATCCTCTACTTCTGCAGCTCTCCCAAGCCCCCTCCCTGGACTTGGGAGCTGCTCCAGACCTTCTGTCCCAGGAGGAGGGAACTTTGTGGCACCCAAACCCCAAGTCCCTTCACCTCAGAGCTTGGTTACTGAAGGCCTAGACCTTCAAGCCTTCAATCTTTCTCAACAAGTGAAGGATATCCTCCATGCCTCCAGGAAACCTTCCACTAGGCGTTCTTACGCTTTCAAATGGAAAAGATTTTCCATTTGGTGTGCTCAAAAGAGTCTTGACCCTCTCGCACTACCTGTGAATTCTCTATTAGAATATCTCCTGCATCTCTCCAATGCAGGCCTCAAGACGAATTCAGTACGAGTCCATTTGAGTGCTATTGCAGCATCACTTAAACCTATCAATGGACAACCTATTTCCTCTCATCCTCTTATTGCAAGATTCATGAGAGGCCTAACATTAACTAAACCTCCCATTAGACCTCCTCCGGTGGCATGGGACTTAAACTTGGTTCTTGGTCAGCTTATGAAGCCACCCTTTGAACCCTTAGCCTCAACCTCCTTGAAATTTCTTTCCTGGAAGGTTATTTTCCTTATTGCAGTCACCTCGGCTCGCCGTATCAGTGAACTGCAGGCCCTAGTGGCTAATCCACCTTATACAAGATTCCATCATTTATTTATTTATTTAATTGGATTTTTATACCACCTTATCATACAATCAAAGCGGTTTAACAAAAGAGAAAATAAGTCATGATAAGGTGGTCCTTAGGACCAATCCCCACTTTATGCCTAAAGTGGTCTCCCCTTTTCATCTTAATCAAGAGGTATTTTTACCTATCTTTTTTCCAGCTCCTCATGCATCTAATGCAGAGAGGGCCCTTCATACTCTGGATTGTAAAAGAGCTCTCGCCTTTTACCTCCACAGGACGCAGCAACATAGAAAGTCTTCCCAGCTTTTTGTTGCTTTTGATCCTTCCCATTTGGGACTTCCAGTCACTAAAAGAACCCTGTCCAATTGGATTGCTCAGTGTATCTCTTTTGCTTACCAGAGTAAAAACCTTTCTCTGGAGGGCCATGTCACTGCTCACAATGTGAGAGCCATGGCCACCTCTATGGCTCATCTTCATTCTGTATCCATCGATCAGATCTGTCGAGCAGCCACCTGGGCCTCGGTTCATACCTTTACAGCCCATTACTGCTTGGACAAGGACTCCCGCCGGGATGCCTTATTTGGTCAGGCTGTCCTCAAACACCTGTTCCATTCTTAAACAACTCCTGCCCACCTTCCCTGAATGGATGCCTGAGATCCATAGGAAGACGAGCAACCCTCCAGGGTCTCATACCCTTACATGAGGGGGATCTCCCAGGCATCTCAGCTAGGGAGTCCCCATATGTGAGGACTCATTCCTGCTTGTTCCTGGAGATAGCACAGTTACTTACCTGTAACAGGTGATCTCTGGGAACAGCAGGAATTAGTCCTCACAACCCACCCACCTCCCCTAGGAGTTGTATCTCTCTCTCTCTCTTTCCTTTCCTCTCTCTATTGTCTCAGCTTTAAACTCGAACTGAGGAGAGTTGGTCAGGAAGGCGGGAAGGCAGCGCGCATGCGCAGTGGGAGGCCCCAAAAGCTTTCCTTCTGGGAAGCTGGGGAGCTTTCCCGCGCAGGCTCCGTCGGTACCGACGTACCCATATGTGAGGACTAATTCCTGCTGTTCCCAGAGATCACCTGTTACAGGTAAGTAACTGTGCTATATCAGGTGCAGGGCTATGCTGCTGGGATGGGTTTATGACGTATATATGTTTTTGCTACTGTATAAAAGATTAGACTGCACTTCTAACGTTGGAATAAACTTGCACACCTTTCCTTCTGTGTCCGATTGTGAGTTTTATTCCCCTGGATTCCAGCCAGCTGAAGCAGCACACCGCAGATGAGGGGTCGGGACTTCCCTGGTCTGGAGTGACCAACAAGGAGCAGACCCGTTACAATGATCACCTTAGAATACCAGATGTTGTAAGCTTAATGTACAAAAGAAAGACCTGAAAATTTTCTACTACTACTACTACTACTGAGCATTTGTATAGCACTACAAGAGGTACACAGACACGTAAGAGACAGTCCCTGCTCATCAGAGCTTACAATCTAATCAAGACAGACAATGAAGCTACAGGGTAAACTATATTTTTTAAAGAAGCATATACATCTTCCAGGGAAAAATGGGAAATAGGAAGGAAATAAAAACCATTAATACATTCAATCATATGAAGAAAATACATTTCCTGTCCCAAATACAGCCCACCAAATAAAGGAGATCCAGCTGAATATATTACACACAAAAAGCTGGGACTAATCATGAGTGAACAACAGTCAAGACTAACTTACTGGCAGTGGGACTGGGAGCTCCTCAGGAAGACGCCGAGCGCTCAAAAAAACCAACAATTGTGAAGGTTCATAGAAAATATAAGACTCATTATTCAATTTAACCATACATTTACAGGGAAATTTTAGGAAATACAGACCCCCCAACATTAGGACCCCAGGACGTAGTAAAAGAAATTCTTTCCTACGCTTTTGGGTTTCCTTAGATAGGTCTGGAAATACACATACCAATAATCCATGAAACTGAACATTACGTTTCTTAAAAAACATTCGAAGAAACCAATCCCTATCAGATGCTAAGACAAACGAAGCAATCAATGTAGAAGGAGAAGCCACATCATTAGATGAAGATTCCAGTGTAGCAGAAATATTTAACATATCTGCAGAAGCTCCCCCCTCAAGTATCCCACCACCAGATACATTTTTTCCCAAAGGGAGATAATATACTTTAAGCATTGGGGGATGAGATTCAATAGGGACATCCAAAACCTCCAACATGTATTTCTTAAACATTTCCTTAGCCAAGACAAAAGAAAGTCTAGGAAAATTAATACAACAAAGGTTATAATATCTAGAATTATTTTCCAGCATTTCAATCCGTGATTTTAAAGCCAACATATCTTTCTGGTATAATGAAATACCATCTTCCATGTTAGAAGTTTTCTGTTGCAGTTCCGTTACCGACGACTGTAACGCTGTTATTTCCAAAGTATGTTGCTGCAGGAGACCCGTGTGAACCTGTGTCTGAACAGTTAAAGCAGCAATTTGGGGAGCAACAAGTTCGCCAAGCTTAACTATAGCTGACCAGATCGTTTCCAAAGTAAAGACGGCAGGTCTCTCAAAAGTAAAAGTTAATACCTGTATGCCCCCTCGACACCAGACCCTCTGCTTTGGAAGGGGGAGCCGATCCCAAACCTCCACTCCGCCGCTGTACAGCCGATCCTCGAAGGTCAGAGTTTTCCACCACTTGGGAGCGAAGCTCCTCCTCAAGCTGCACCGGACTTCTCCACAGCAGAGGATCTTTAGGAGGCCGCCACTGCTCTGGCGGAGAGATTTCAGGCCCGGAGCCTCCCGTCGAGCTACCCAGCCCCGGTGGGGGTTCAATGGGCTGCTGCTCTGTCAACATGCCTGACTGCTGTAGCGACATAACAAAGGAGTCAAGTGGACCAACCACCGGACAGGAAGAGGCCGAAGGGGCTGCAGGGCTAGCAGAGGATTTCTTAGGCCCTTTAGCCTTCCTTTTGCCCCTAATACCAAGGATAAAGAAAAAAAACGCCGCCGCGAATCATTCACTTCAATCTGCCATCTTGGATCCCCTCATACCTCTTTTTAGGATCAGGGTAAACTATTTAAGACTAATAAAAGAAAATATTTTTTCACTCAACCTGTAATCAAACTCTGGAATTTGTTACCGGAGGATGTAGTAAAGGCTGTTAGTGTAGCTGGGTTTAAAAAAGGTTTGGACAAGTTCCTGGAGGAATGGTCCATAAACCATTATTAAGAAGGGACCCAGGATATCAATACTTGACCCAGTACAAGCATTGTGGAACCTGTGTCTTTTGGGAAAACTGCTAGGTACGTATGACCTAGATTGGCCACTGTTGGAAACAAGATACTGAGCTTGATGGACCTTGGTCTGACCCAGTATGGCATATCTTATGTTCTTATGACAACAAGACAGGGATACATCTAGGGGGAATGGTAAGGAAACACAAGGAGATCGTGTGAATCAAGATTTGAAAGTGGCAGCGAAGAGGTGAGTTTTCAGCCTGGATTTGAAAAGGTCTCAGAAAAATAAACACCCCCTCAAAATAAAGCAATCGTGAAAAATACTTTTTTTGTCGGAATTCAACAACAAAGTACCAGGAATTCTGTCCAGGTACCACTGTGGTAATTCCCTTTTATTAGAGATATGGATAAAAAGTTTAATTCCAAACTTAGCTTTTTGTAAAGTGCTCTCCTCCGCACTACAGTAGTCTGCCAGCAAAATATAGTTGCGACGTGGCTCCACGTTTCGGGTGTAATCTCAAATGTAGAAAAAACCTTAAACACCCTGCTTCAGGCCCATCCAAACTGGCGACATTCAAAGCTTGAATAAAATAACCACGGAGGTGTACCTCACCAAATAGTCGTCGGCGTCTGACATCAGCAAATACGAACAACTCTAATTCTCCAATCCCAAGACAGGACATCCCTGACACGGAGGGAAACCCACTGAAACAGGGAAACCCCCACCAGGAGCCTATCAAAGACTAGTAATACCTAAAAAATATCTAAATAATAGTATGCCAATCCACCTGAAGATTGAGACCGCGTGGGGTAACAGAGTCCAAAGAGTATATCCAGCGTTGTTTCCGCTGTTGAAGGCGTTGTTCCCTGTCGCCACCCCTAGGATCAACAGGAATGTGATCTAATATCCTACAGCGCAATGAAGAAAAATCATGTGCCATTGATATACAATGATCCACCATAGGGGCATAAAGATTTCCAGTACGCAGTCGAGAGGCATGTTCCGCCAAACGTATTTTTATTGCCCGTATAGTCCGCCCTACATAATACAAAGAACAAGGGCATATTATTATGTATACTACAAAGCAAGAGGTGCAATCGGTATGCCATCTGGTGGTGTAAACTCGGGAGGTATGTAGATCTAACCAATCAGAGCCCTTTAATGTAAGAGGGCAATACATACAGTGCCCACAAGAAAAGTGTCCATTGTCCCCATGCCGTTCCACAGGGCGATCTTGTGCTGAAGTCGTACGCATAACAACATCCCTCAAGTTAGCTGTACGAGAATATGCAATCCGCAATGGAACATCCCGAAAACATTCATGTGATCCCAAAATAGGCCAAAAACGATGTAATAACTTGGTAACTTGTGGCATATTAGAAGTATAAGGTAAGACCCCAGTAATAGCCATATCAGGCAACGTAGTATTTTTAGGAATAAGTAGCCAGTCTTGATGCAAATGACGAGCTCTCTTAAAGGCCCGTTCAACTATTGTTGTGGGGTACCCCCTATTTGTCAGACGTGATTTTAATTCTTTTGCATGAGAAAGAAAATCGGTTAAAGTTGAACAATTCCGCCGCAGACGCAAAAACTGACCATAAGGAAGGCCCCGTTTAAGTGCTCGAGGGTGAAAGCTATCAAAATGTAATAAGGTATTACGTTGAATTGGCTTACGATAGAGGGTGGTCTCAAACCCTTGGGGAGTCAGGATCACCCAAATATCCAAAAATCAAATACGATAAGGGTTGATCTGAGCTGTGAATTGAATACGTGCCACATGAGAATTCAATCGGTCCAGAAACCGATCAAGCTCCTCCCGAGGACCTGTCCAGATGAAAAAGATGTCGTCCAAAAACCTCTTCCAAAGGGGATGAATCGAAAGGTCACATCAGTATATATGTAGCAGCGTGTTGGGGGATATTCGTATACAGAGATCTAATGTCAAATGTAACTAAGACCATCTGATTATGAAAACCTTGAAAATCCTGAAGAATCTGTATGATATGAGTGGAATCCCTAACATATGATGATGCTTGTGTGACACTATGATTCATTCTCTCGTTGCAGTGCCTACAATTGATTGGTTTCACAGCCACACAATACAAACCTTTGGGTGAGTGCTATGGTTTTTGAAAGTCTGTTCATGCGCGCCTCAAAGTGTATACATAATTCTAGTTTGAGTCCATGTGTGTAGTTTTACTTTTTTTACTTTTTTTAAACGGGACGCGATACACATTAACCGAATGGTGATATTATCAAGTTTATTACAATGTTTGTAACCAGTTTTACTGTCCGGTGGTGTCTTAAAAACAGCACGGCTGTGACTATGTTTTAAATCTTCTTGTATTTTGATTTCTACACTGCTATGTTTAAAACTGTCCGTGGTCACATTTGTTGGCGATATCTGTGCGTGTTGCCCGCATTCACATGCAGCACGGTTTACATGCCGTTTTATGAACTTTTACACCACTGCGGTTTGATAACTCTACAACCCTCTATGGCCCTATCCATGAGGCCCACCGTTTTGCCATTATTTAACGTTCTAACTTGATAGCACAGTATAGCTAATGCAGTTTATGACGCATTTCCTTGATTTAAAATTGTTTACATTATAGTGCGGTCATTATTCCACTTTTAAGCATATTTCTCTTTTTGAATTGCCCAATATTACATGCTACAATTGGACATTTAAAAGCACACTTTTTTATATAAGAGAACTTTCTAGTTACCATTCTCCCAATAATTAAAATCCTTTATATATATTTTTTCACATAGCGCTTGGATACTTAACCTCAGGAGAAGCCGTCCTCTAGGTACTTTGGAATATATAATACAGATTAAGTTTTTTATGTCATTATGAGATGTTCTCTCTTCTTTTTATGATCCACTAGTTTTTAAATTCTATTATATTTATATTATTTATTGATTCATTTTTTATTATTATTATTATTATTATTTTTAAATAGTAGTCTTATTTTTATTACTTGAATATTTTTATTTTTATTATTATAATGATTTTATTGTTATCACTATTACTACTATTATGATTTCGGTCCATTATGACTTCCTATTTACTTTTAATAACATTTAGGGGCTTGTTTACAAAGCCGCGGTAGCGGTTTGCGATCGTAATCGGAGCCGCGGCCCCATTGATTTCAATGGGGCCGCGGCTGCGATCGCGATCGCGAACCACTACCGCGGCCTTATAAACAAGCCCCTTAATATCACTACTACCTTTGAATATACAATATATGAATAAGCTTTTTAGCTAAATTATATCACCATGCGACGTTTTTAATGTTATAATATTTATTTATTTTTCATTTATTATTTATGCTTTTTTATTCTTTATTTATTCATCAGTGCTGTTTTTGATAATTTTAATGTCATTATCATTATTATTATTATTATATTATTACACATATCATTTTTATTGTATAATCCTAATATATATAGATATGTTTTAGTTTATACATCTTTTGTTGTATATGTCAATTTTGATGTTGATGTTATTCACAATATTCATTGTTTTTTCAAAATTAGTAGCTTTACTCCCTTATCTCTCTATCATCCGTGTCTGCTCTTTCTAGAAAAATTTTTATTTGATGGTTGCTTTGCCCTGCATTTGTTCATTTGTTTTGTTTTACTTTGGTAATTATTTTTTAGAGATTGTTTTACCATATGTGCATCATAAAATATGTATGTTTTAAAGTGTGCCAATTATGTTTACAAGATTGTCTCCCCTTTTTTTAGCACATAACATGCCAGGTGCCTCTTGTCTAACTTTGTCTTTTTAACATTATCTTTTTAATATTGTTACTTTTATATTATTATAATATTATTATCATAATTTACATCATATATTTAACATATTTTATTTTTATTATTGTGTATTTTAAGATATATTTGTAGCCCTCCCCCTGAAGAAGGCGTTGCCGAAACGCGTTGGGGTCCCTTTTCAATAAAGAAGGATTTGCTCATCCGACGTCTCCTGCTCCGGGCGGACTATACGGGCAATAAAAATACGTTTGGCGGAACATGCCTCTTGACTGCGTACTGGAAATCTTTCTGCCCCTATGGTGGATCATTGTATATCAATGGCACATGATTTTTCTTCATTGCGCTGGAGGATATTAGATCACATTCCTGTTGATCCTAGGGGTGGCGACAGGGAACAACGCCTTCAACAGCGGGAACAACGCTGGATATACTCTTTGGACTCTGTTACCCCATGCGGTCTCAATCTTCAGGTGGATTGGCATACTATTATTTAGATATTTTTTAGGTATTACTAGTCTTTGATAGGCTCCTGGTGGGGGTTTCCCTGTTTCAGTGGGTTTCCCTCCGTGTCAGGGATGTCCTGTCTTGGGATTGGAGAATTAGAGTTGTTCGTATTTGCTGACGTCAGACGCCGACGACTATTTGGTGAGGTACACCTCCGTGGTTATTTTATTCAAGCTTTGAATGTCACCAGTTTGGATGGGCCTGAAGCAGGGTGTTTAAGGTTTTTTCTACATTTGAGATTACACCCGAAACGTGGAGCCACGTCGCAACTATATTTTGCTGGCAGACTACTGTAGTGCGGAGGAGAGCACTTTACAAAAAGCTAAGTTTGGATTTAAACTTTTTATCCATATCTCTAATAAAAGGGAATTACCACAGTGGTACCTGGACAGAATTCCTGGTACTTTGTTGTTGAATTCCGACAAAAAAAGTATTTTTCACGATTGCTTTATTTTGAGGGGGTGTTTATTTTTCTGAGACCTATATTTTTGGGTTGTTAATTTGGTTTCAGTGGGTTTAATCTTTAGGATTCTAGTGGATTTGAAAAGGGTCAGAAAGGCACCTGAAGTACAGATTCAAGTAGTTTCTCCCATGTGTAAGGTGCAGCAAGGTTGGGCTTCCGGTGTCATCACCGAACTGCATGGACGGCTGAAAAGGAGCTCTACCGTTAAACCCCACAAAAGTAATTAATCTCCCCTACAAAAGTAAACCAAATACCCCAGAGAGGATAGTATTTGACAGTGGGTGCAGAGGCTGGTGATATGACGGCAGCAAGGAAAAAAACAGCGGATATAAGAGTACACGTTTTCAGCTGTGCAAGTTGAGCAGAAAGAAGGAGAAAAAATGGAAGGTGAGGCGAATTTGGAGGCCGAAATTGAAGAACAGCTTGGTACCTTGGAAGAGGTGCAGAGTAAAAGCTCCATTGTACAAATTTCTAAAGAAGAGCTGTGTTCCTGGTTCGGTGAGCTGCTCTCAGAGATGGCGGGATTTAGGGCGGACATGAAGGCGGCCATGATGCTGATGTGCAAAAACTGGGAAAAAGAGTGAAGGAGGTGGAAGGGCAAGTAGAGGAGATGCGAAGCAATATGAGTGCAATAAATAAAGCAGTAAACAGCTTGGAAGCGGCGAAGGAACAGATTGAGTTGAAGCTTGAAGATTTGGAAAATTGAGCGAGAAGGCATAATTTAAGAATAAAAGGGGTACCAGAAAGTGAAGAATATAGAGACCGTGAGCAAACGGCAGGAGATATATGCATGGCGGTGCTAGAGGACCCCGAGGAAAGAGGGAAGGCTCAGGAAGTAAAAATAGACAGAGCGCGCCGTACACTCGGCCCAAGGAGAGGGGAGGCACCGTGAGATATAATTATATGCCTCCAGGACTTTACAGCTAAAGAAAAAATAATCAGTAAGGTGAGGGGGGCAGGTCTCCTTGAGGGGAAGGGAAACAAGGTGGCAATCTTTGTGTACTTGGCTGCGGCCACACTACAACGCAGAAGAGAATGGAGAGGATTTACAATGAGGCTGCGGGAAGAGAATATTAAATATAAATGGCTGTAACCGGCAGGAATCGCGTTTACCAGCAATGGCATTACAAGGCGGGCGATAACAGTGACACAGCTGGCGGCGGAAATGAAGGAAGCAGGAGTAACATGTTTACCAGAGATGGGAGAAATGAGAAAACCAGTGAATGGACAGACAACGAGATGGCAGAAAGTGGGGAGTAAAGAGAGGAAAAGTAAATGTGTAATGCAAAAGAGAAAGGACAATGGACTGAATAAATAAGCAGAGGTGAGATGGAAGGAAAAGAAAAGGAACCCAGAGTTAAGAAGAAAGATGGGAAGGAAGCGCAGTTGATGAAATGAAAAAAAGAACTGAAGGCAACAGCAAGGAAAAAGAAGCCGCAAAGACGGACTGAGTATATAATTTGAAAGGGAAGGGGGGGGGGGGGGTTAGTGTAAAATGAGCAAGGATAAGAATGAGGGGGGAGATTAAGATAAGAAGAGAGTATGTTAAGAAATATGTGTCATGAGTGAAAGGAGGGAAAAATGACGCCACTGAGGAAGGGGAAGCTACTAAATGATAGTAAGAAGGAGGGGTGGAAGAGGGGGAGGTCGGGAGGGGAAGGACTGAGAGGTGGGAGGGAAGGGAGGGAAGGGGGGGGGTAATTGGATCCTGTGAATGTAAGAAGAGGAGTTACAGCGATTTGTAGCTATGGGCAGTAAGTAAAAGCAACTTGATGAATGTAAGATTGTAAACATTAATGTGAAAGGCCTTAATTCCTGGTATAAAAGACAAGCTCTATTAAAAGAAGGCAGCAGAATAAGAGCTAATGTAGTTCTTATACAAGAAATGTATTTAAAAAAGGTACAAGAAAGATGGTTGATGAGTAAAGAGTATGATAAAGTATACTTGGCACATAATCGGAACTTGCCAAAGAGGGGGGGAGTTGGAATTCTTTTTGCAAAAGGGTTGAGCGTGGAAGAAGAACATGTAGAGAGGGACCCGGAGGGGCATTTTATTTTGTGAAAGGAAAAATAGCAGGGAGGTCCTTAGTAGTAGGGAGCATATATGCACCAAATACACAGCAAGGGGGGTTTTATGAGAAGCTATATGAGGTGGTGGAAGTGCATATGCAAAACCTGGTGATATTTGGGGGTGATTTTAATGCAACTTTGAACCCCAGAATAGACACTATGGGAGGCAATAAGCAAAGTACTAGGGGTGTAAGCAAAAAGTTAGGGAAATTGCTATATAAGTTGGGTGTAGTAGATGTTTGGAGATACAGTACATACATGGGAATAAGAGAGAATGCACACACTACTCACACCACACAAAAGCTACAGTAGATTGGACATGATATGAGTGGATGGAAGGATAATAGAACAGATAAAGCGAGTGGTTATAGGACCCATAAGCTGGACAGACCATGCCCCAGTGGAGGCTTCTCTGAGATTACAAAGAGCAGGAGGAGGTCTGCATTTTTGGAGGTTGAATGAGTCCCTTATAGCTGAGGAAGAAGTTCAAAAACGTTTTCAGAGCACTATAAGGGACCATATGCATCAGATAAGGGGGTTGAGGTGAGGCCAGCTGGTGTATGGGAAGGTCCGAAGGTGGTGGTAAGGGGCAATATATAGCGCTGGTGGAGAGATGGAAGCGGGGAAAAGAACAAAAAGAGCGTGAGTTATTAACAAAGTTGAGACTAGAGGAGACAATACATAAGCAGAGAGGTGGAAGGAAGAGGTTGTAACACATTAGAAAATTACGGGAAGAATTAGAAGGATTAAACAAAGAGGAAGAAGCATTTAATTTGAACCAACTTAGACATGAATTTTATGTACAGGGGAATAAGCCAATCAGGTATCTTGCGTGAAATCTTAGGGAAAAAAGGATGCAACAACAAATCCTGAGAATAAAAGATGAGCAGGTTAGATGGGCTAGTGATACTGAATAAATACAAAAAGTATTTCAGGAATACTATTGTAAACTTTATGAACTGGAACAACTGTACCTGGCAGAGATCACATTGAAGCAATTGGACTCAGAGCAACAAAAGTGGATAAATAGAGAGATTGCTAGAGAAGAAGTAATAGAGGCTATAAAGAGTGGCAAGGCACCAGGATTGGATGGATTTACAGCCAGGTTTTACAAAAACTTCTGTGAGGATGTTAGCCCGAATAATGAGAGATGTCTTCAATGAAGTATTAAAAGGGGAAAAGTTACCAAGCTCTATGGAGGTAGCTGGTATGGTAGTAATACCCAAACCCGGAAAGGACCATTGGAAGTGTGAGTCATATAGGCCCCTTCTCACTTATCAATTTGGATGCTAAGATACTGGCTAAAATATTGGCATCCAGGTTGCAGAAACATATTCCACAGTTGATAAAGGAGGATCAAGCAGGGTTTATTCCGGGTAGACTAGTGAGTGATAATGTATGTAAATTGTTGAATTTAATTGGAAAGTATGTAGGGATCAGACATCGTCTATAATTATGGTGGTGGATGCGGAGAAAGCCTTTGGCAGAATAGAATGAGCTTTTATGTTTGCAATTATGAAAAAAATGGCTCTGGGAGATAATTTCCAGAAATGCATAGAGGCTTTTTATAGAGAACCTAAAGCACGTATATGGATAAATGAGGCATATTCAGAGCAATTTAAGTTAGGCAGAGGTACAAGGCAAGAGTGTCCAATCTCTCCATTGCTGTTTGCAATGGTGATAGAACCACTGGCCAAAAGTGTAAGACGGAATATGGAAATACATGGTATAAAGGTAGGTGAAGAGTACAAAATTTCACTATTCGTGGATGACGTCACATATACATTAGGACAACCTATGGAATCTATAACAGTGTTAGTACAAGAGATTAGGAAATAAAGTGAAGTATCTGGGTACAAAATGAACATGGGGAAAATAGAAGTGCTAAAAATTCAGTTGGACCCACAGGAAGAGGGTAAGGTACGAAATACATTCCCGTTTAAGTGGGCTAGTAAAAATGTGAGATACCTGGGGATTCAGATTAGTGCGGAGGGTCTGAGCTATATAAGTTGAATTATGATCCAACTATAAAAAAAAGTGCTAATGGACTTAGTAAGATGGGACAAACCAATTTTCTCTTGGATGGGAAGGATTGCCATAGAGATCCACACCACAATGTTAAATTTGGTGCAGAGAAGAATCTTCTCCTTTATCTGGAGATGCAGGCCTCCTAGGGTGCAAAGGAAAATAATGTATAGAGAGAAAAAGGAAGGGGGTTTGGCGGTCCCTGAGATTACAAGGTACTATGAGGCGGCACAATTGAAAACGTTAAAGGGATGGAGGTTGGAGAAGGATGGGCCTCAATGGAGCATAATAGAACAGGAGATGGTAAGACCAAATTGCCTTACTGATTTGATGTGGCAGAGAAGAGAGGAGAGAGGAAGGGGTTTGGATAGGAACCCATATCTGACATCCCACTTTGAGCTTGGGATGTGAAACATAAGGTGCTGACACATATGGAAGGAGATATTAGAGCACAGCAGATCACACAGTGTGAGGGATTTTTGGTGGGAGGAAGCTCTGGTGTTTTTCAAAAATGGAATGAGAAAGGGTTACAGTATTTGGGACAGGTATTAACTGTGGAGGGGCAATTAAGACCGTTTGGGGAGCTTCAGCAAAAATTCCAAATAGAGATGAGTGATCGGTATGGATATTTCCAATTGGCACACTTTCTGGGGGGAAATCAAATCAAAGATTGCCTAGGTAGCAAAGAGAAACCATTTAAAAAGATGTTTAGGATGGGAGATTTATCTAGAGGTACAATTTCTAGATTCTACAAAGCATCGAGTGCACCCACGGACCAAGACACACATATGCAGGCATGGGAGGAGGGCTTGTGAGGTCACTGGGATTATCAGAGATGGGAAAAAATATATGAAGGGGTAAAAATACCAGTAGTCTTGACAGGAATTCAAGCACACTGTTATGTGTAAGATGGGGAGATATAAGTATTCAATATCTTAGAGGGGGTGTTTAGAGAGAGGGAATTATATGCATATATGGTGGAGATGTCCAGTGCTACAGGAAACATGACAATGGCTGTCTGATGTGGCACGGGATATGGTGGGCTGGGTTGGATATATTACACCAGCAGGAGTGTTATTGAATGAGTTGGGGGGGGGGAGATTTGAAGAGTGAACTGGTGTATATGTTGAAGATGCTTGCAATTGGAGTGTGGATGGAAATAGCGAAGGGGTGGAGGTCTGAGAGAGAACCAGCCCCTGAGAGAATATTAAGTAGACTGGCCTATAACTATAGGATGAGCGAAATTACTGCATATAAAACACACAGGATAGAGGCCTTCCAAAGAAGATGGGAAAGCTACAGTGAATGGTTACAAAAGGAGGACAACAAATTATCAGGCTGAGATTAATCAAGCTCAGGGAAGGAGATAGTAAAATAAGGAAGGGTGCATAACAGGATCCAGTGGGGGAGGGGGAGGAGAAGAAGGGAATATTGAAAAATATATAGGTACATGGAGAGGAATATGTATTGTAAATTAAGAGAAAAAAATGGTGATTATAATTTATGGGCTGATGAATACAGCATGATATACCATTGATTGTAAAAGAGAAGAAAAATGATGTAAAAATCTGTGCAGTACTGAATAAAGAATTAAATGTTTAAAAAAAAGGTGGAACAAGGTGAAATGAGCGAAGTCTGGAGTTAGCAGTAGAAGAGAAGGGTACAGATAAAAGCGATTTGCCAGAAGAGTGGAGAGGTGTAGGGAGAGATAAGAGAGGAAAGGTAGTGAGGAGCTGCAAAGTGAATGCACTTATAGGTCAGCAGGGGAAGTTTGAACTGGATGTGGAAATGATTAAGGAGCCATTGAAGTGACTTGAGAAGAGGGGTAATATGAGCATGATGAGGCTGGTGGTAGATTAGCTGCACAACAGTGTTGAACAGATTGAAGGGGAGAGAGATGTTTTGGAGACCAGCAAGGAATAGATTACAATAGCAAGATGGGAGGTGATTAAGGAACGGATGTGTGGAGAAGGAGAAAGAGGAATCAAAAATGACCCCAAGGTTGCGAGCCAAGGAAACAGGGAGGAGTAGAGAGTTATCCGCAGAGACTGAGAAAGGAGGAAGAGGAGAGGAAGTTTTAGGGGGAAAAATAAGAAGCTAAGTTTTGTCATTTTCAATTTCAAGCGGTGGTGAGACATCCAAGCAGCAATGTCAGAAAGGCAGGCAGAGATCCGGATCTGGATTGCCGGAGAGATTTCAGGTGTGAAGAGGTAGATCTGGGAGTCATCAGCATAAAGATGGTATTGAAAGCTATGGGAAGAGATGAGTGCACCAAAGGACTAGGTATAGAAAGAGAAAAGGAGTAGACCCAAGACAGATCCTTGGGGTACACCAACTGAGAGCGGGATAGCAGCAGAGGAAGATCCACCAGTACAAACACTGAAAGAGTGATGGGAGAAATAAGAGGAGAACCAGGATAGTACAGAGCCCTTAAAACCAAGCGAGGACAGGGCATCAAGAAGAAGGTTGTGTTCAACAGTGTCAAAAGCAGCAGAATGGTCAAGAAGGATGAGGACTGAGTAAAAGCTCTTGGATTTTGCCAGGAACAAGTCACTGGAGACTTTGGCAAGAGCCGTTTCAGTAGACTGTAAAGGACGAAAGCCAGATTATAAAGGATCCAGGAGGGTTTGAGAGGAGAGAAAGTCAAGGCAACTGCGGTGAACTGCATGTTCAAGTAGTTGAGAAACAAAGGGGAGGAGAGAGATGGTTCAATAGTTAGAAGGACAGGTAGGATCAAGTGAGGGTTTCTTGAGAAGAGGTGTAACTACAGCATGCTTGAAGGCTGCAGGGAAAGTTACAGTGGAGATCGATAGATTGAGAATATGAGAGATGGAAGGGACAACAGTGAAGGAGATGGGGCTTAGGAGATGAGTGGGGATAAGATCAGAGGAGCAGGTGGTGAGTTTGGAGGAGGAAAGAAGATGTGTATTTTCCTCCTCAGATCATAGAAAAGGAAGAAAGGATAGCAGAGGTAGAAGGTGAAAGTTGGGAGTGAAGGGAGGGAGGGGATGTAGCTGACCTTGTGGGGAATTGGAGGGTGATCTTGTGGATTTTGTCATGGAAATAGTCAATCAGGGTTTGGGCAGAAAGGGAGGGAGGGGTCGAAAGTGAAGGCACCTTGAGGAGAGGGTTGAGAGCAATAAAGAGACCGCGAGTGTCAGAGGAAAGAGAGTTAGTCCGATGGACATAATAGTCCTGTTTGGCAAGTGCTATGGCTGACTGAAAAGAGACAAACATGAATATGAAGTGTAGAAAGTCTGCAAGGAACGGGGATTTGAGCCAAGCACACTCAGCTGAACGGGCCAGGAATGTAGATAGTGGGCAGTGGATGAAAGCCAGGGCTGGGTATAGTACACCTCGAAGGACGTAGCATGGATGGAGTGAGAGCATCCAGAGCAGAGGAGAGTGCAGCGTTAAAGGAAGCTACTGCCTCATCAAAAGACTCAGATGGCATAGTGGAGGAAAGAGATGATAAAACAGTGGAAGACTTCCAGTCCCATCTTATCAAGAAAACATGGGATGATGTTGCACCATGGACAACTGTCTATAGGGTTGCCAGGAGTCAACACTGATGCACAAAACAAAAATGCATAGATCTATATGTAGAATATCGGGGCTTATGTATGTTATACATTTCACTCAGCCTAAGTTATACCTTGTTTTGGTTAAGTCCGGCATATAAGCTATACATATATTGTTTTTTTTTACATACTGTCGAGTGCTGGCAACCTAGCAGCTCCTGGTGTTTCTTGGCAAGGTATGACCAGAAGTATATTGGCAGGCCTTTTCCTCCAAGGCAATGAAGGGTAAATCGACTTGCCTAAGATCACAGGGAATGCCAGTGGAAATCAAACGCTGATCTCTTGGGTACTAGGCTGTGCTCCGACCACTACGCTATTCCTCCACTCCAAGTTATACATGTAGGGGCTGAATATTAGTGCCTGTACATATAGGGCCCGATATTCCAAGGCATTTACATGGCTTACAGACTTGTAAACTGTGTCAGTGTCCCTAAGAAGGTTAGCAATGGGGGCTTCCTTGGGCGGTACCTGTTGCTATCCGGTCAGTGGTCTTTGAGTAAAGATAGACTTGGAAAAAGCTAGCCCATCTTTACCCACCGAAGTTAGCTGGGCAACAACTCAATATCACCAGTGACTGCTTAGCTTTCAGGCTGTTTTGCAAAATCAATTATTCAATGCCGATGGCCAGATACGACCTTGGCATTGAATATCCAGGTTTAGTGTTTAGTTGCGATGGCTAAGCACTGAATATCGGGCCCATAATTTATGCAGATTTGTGTCCAGCTTCCAGAATACCCCAACGGTGTCCTCCTCTATTTATATATAGCATTATACGTTCTGGATGCTGAAATAAGATAACGTGACACCATGTCTGCTTGAGCATTATTTTTTATTTTTGCTAGCAAGAGAGTAAACGGACAGTCAGGGCCGGCCCGTCCATTGAGCAAGAATGTTTTTTGCACAGGGCCCCGCGTTTCAGGGGGCCCCGCGCAAAGAACATTCTGCTTTTTTTTTAAATTACATTAAAAAAAAAAAAGCTGGCTCTGGCTGCTGCCGCTGCCGCTGCCACCGCAGCAGCGACAGAATGGAGTGTCCCGCGGAACCTCCTCTGCTCGCTGAGCTCCTCTGCAAGGGCTTTCAGATTCGCGAAGGGAGAGTGTCTCCCTCGCATCTCTGTTAAGCCCGCAGGGGCTAATGGGAAATTTCCCATCAGCCCCTCACGTCTAAAGGGCAGATGGGGAATTTCCCATTAGCCCCTGCAGGCTTAACAGAGACGCGAGGGAGACACTCTCCCTTCGCGAATCTGAAAGCCCTTGCAGAGGGGCTCAGCAAGCAGAGGGGGCCCTGCGGGACACTCCATTCTGCCGCAGCAGCGGCAGCAGCCAGAGCCAGCTTTTTTTTTTTTTTTAATTTTGCCATAAGCCGATAGGGGGGGGGGGGGGAGGTTAGGACTGGTAATGGGCTGGGGGGGGCTTAAGACTGGCAATGGGCTGTGGGCTGATGGGGGCTGTCTGGAAATGGGGCGATGTGGGGTAAGGAAAGGTAATGTGCTAGGGGGGGCCAAGGACAGGAAATGGGCTGGGGGGTTAGGACTGGTAATGGGCTGTGGGCTGTTGGGGGGGTTAGGACTGGTAAATGGGCTATGGGGGGATGTTAAGACTGGTAATGGGCTGTGGGCTGATGGGGCTGTCTGGAAATGGGTGGGGGGGTTAGGACTGGTAATGGGCTGGGGGGTGTTAGGACTGACTGATAATGGGCTATGGGGGGGCTAGGACAGGAAATGGGCTGATGGGGGGGGTTAGGACTGGTAATGGGCTGTGGGCTGTTGGGGGGGTTAGGACTGGTAATGGGCTATGGGGGGGGTTAAGACTGGTAATGGGCTGTGGGCTGATGGGGGCTGTCTGGAAATGAGGTGATGGGGGGTTAGGACTGATAATGTGCTATGGGGGGGCTAGGACAGGAAATGGGCTGATGGGGAGGAGTTAGGACTTGAGGTGGGCTGATGTGGTTAGGACTGGTAATGGGCTGTGGGCTGATGTGGGGGGTAGGACTGGCAATGAGCTATGGGGGGCTGTGGAAATGGGCTGATGGGGTTAAGACTGGAAGTGGGCTGATGGGGGTTAGGACTGGTAATGGGTTATAGGGGGTCTTAAACTGAAAATGGGGTGATGGGGGGTTAGGACTGGAAGTGGGTTGATGGGGGGCTAGGACTGGTAATGGGTTGGGGGTTGCTATGACTGGAAATGGGCTGAGTGGAAGGGAGGCTGGAACTGCACATCGCTGATGGGGAGGGAGCTTGGACTGGAAATGGGCTGTGAGGGAAGGGAGCTAGGACTGAAAATGGGCTGATGGAGCAGCTAGGATAGGACTGGAAATGGGCTGTTGGGGGGGAGCTAAGATTGGAAATGGGCTGTGGTGGGGGCTTGAATTGAAATGGACTCATGGAGGGGCTAGAACTGGAAGTAGGCTCATGGGGGCTTGGACTTGAATTGGGCTGAGTGGAGGGGAGCTAGGATTTGACATGGGCTGATGGTGGGGCTAGGAAATGACCAGAAATGGGCTGATGGGGGCTAGGATTGGAAATGAGCTGATGAAGGGACTCAGACTGAAAATGGATGCGGGAGCTAGGACTGGAAATGGGTTGACGGGGGGCTAGGACTGGAAATGGGCTGATGCAGGGACTAGAAGGGAATGGATGCTGGGTGAGACTGGAACTAGAAGGGAGCTGATGTTGGGGGAGGATTAGAATGGGATGGGGCTGGGAGAGTAAAATGGAGAGGGAAAAATATTTTGTGTGGGAGGGATGAAAAATCTACAATTGGCCGGGTATTGGGAGAGTAAGTGGGGATTGAGGATGGAGGGGTAAAATTTGTGTGGATGAAATAGGAATGAGGAAAGAGCAAATGGAGAAAGATTAGTATGTCAAAGCAGATGTAGAGAGAGAGAATGGAAAAAAAAAACTAGAAGAGAGAAGAAAAAACAAATGGACAGCAGACGATGGATAGTTAGCAGAAAACATGAAGAAACCAGAAGAAAGTGGCTGGAGCAATTGCAACTGAAAAAAATGCACAAAAAGGTAGAAAGATATCTCTTTATTTTGAATTTATTAACTGGAATATGAAAGCTCTGGGAAATGTGCATCATTAACGTCTGCGCTTTGTTTGGTACGAGAGGAAATTAATTTATAGTTTTATTTCTACAGTGTTGTTCCACATTCCAAGTTTGGCTTTTGGGGTTCCCAGTTTAATTATTGCCTTCCTGTTTCTAAATTGTGATTCCTTGTTTGGTGGTGGTCTATGTTCTGCATGTGTAACTGAGCTGAGGTATTCTATTTATGTAATTCCCATTTGACATTGCCACTTGTTCTCTTTCCCCAGTATTCTCTGAAATGTATTGGTTTAATATTTGCAGTGTTGCCTTTTGATAGGTAGGGTATGGTGCTTTGTGAGTCCTGGTAATGCTGTCAGGATAACGGCGGGTTTACTATGGGTTCTAAATGGGCAGCGTTTGTAGTAGTTCCTAATGTGCCTGGCGGTTGGCACTGGATTATAGTAATGTAGAAATCTTTTAGTCTTTCTTTATCCATACATTCATTAAGAGACATGTTTACTAAAAGTTAGTGTATGGTAACATTATGCAAATATTTATGCAAATAAGGCCACTTATGCAAATGAGGCCCCGCACCGAGTCACCGCACATGGCCCCGCACCCCCCTTGGGCCGCCCCTGCGGACAGTGTACAGCTGAATGCTGTTTCTAAAGTTCCCTTGCAGCAGCTCTGATTTATATGGGAGATGCAGCAAGACCTACAGATGATTTACACAACATTTGACAATCTTAAATTAAAGCTCCTTCTCTTATGGGTGGTTAAGGGCCCACAGAGATAAAAGCATGCTACATCTTTGACTAAGCTCATTTATTAGTCTGAAGCAGTTTGTTATTACTTAGGAGGGGGGGCGGTTAGCCTTTCAGTTTCTGGTTAATCCTTTCTTTCCACAGTGTCTACTTGCTTTTTAAATATTGATCCGATATGAAGAGAGACTGGACATCCTAAATATTTTTATTCTAAAGGAAAGGAGGGACAGAGGAAATATGCTGCAAATCTTTATATACTCCAAAGTTATTGCTGAACAAATGAGCCTTTTCCAAATGAGGGAAAACTCTAGAATTAGAGGACATGATTTGAAACTACAAGAGGGAAAAAGCAAGAGATAGATCAGGAAATATTTTTGAAATAAAGAGAGTTGAATGTATGGAATGCCCTACTGAAGAGCTGGTGAAAGCAAAAATTGTGCTGGAATTCAAAAAGGATCCTTCAATGCAATGAGAGAAATACTGGCAGCCCATGTGATAGATCATAACATCTTAGGTGCATGTTCAAGGCATAGTGCCCTACAAAATACTATCATGAAAATATATATGAAAGATTCTTTCCAAATGTCAGTGTCGGATCATAACACTGACTGCACAAAATTAAACTTACAAGTGCTGCATAGAGAGACATTAGATTACAATTCTACTTACATTCTGGTTCCCACAAGTGATGGAAAAGTTTCAAAAGAGGGGAGTTTTTCCAAATAATACTTTTTAAGAACCACTATTCCCCCAATTATGAAGTCTCCTTTCCTGTTGTATCCCTTTGACTTATAAACCTTTCCCAATGTACACTGGTGCTCGGTGGCCATCCACATGCTGCCACTAAACAAAAGCAAAAGCAGAACTTTGTAGATTAACATTTTTCAAGCTGAAGGATATCACTTCCACTGAAACGTCAGCTTCTTCTGTTCCACCAATAGCTCTGGAACATGCAAGGAGATCTGTAGCTGTCCTGGCTATCCGCAAAAGTCACATCTTTCAATGTGCGTATGGCTAGACCTTGTCAAATAAATGATCGACCTAAACTAAAGAACCGAAATCTCTAAAAGTCACAGCACATAATGTACAGCTCCTATTTCTAGATGCAGCCTCTCAGCTGAGGTCTTATAGAGCTCTTCTCCTCAGATGATTATTCTCAAGGGCTATCTGTTCATCATCTATATACTTAATATTAATTACAGGGTTTGTTTTTTTAGTGTTCTAAAGTTGTGGGTTTTTTTAAACCAAAGGAACAAGTAATGATCAGAGTAGACTATCCACTCAAAAGTACAATAACATTAATTTTGGATCTGTGAATTTGATTGTCTTTTTCCTCTGACCTAGCAATGTAGAAAACACTTTTTGGGATAGCAAACCATTTAGAAATTATGTAGGGGCATATTTGAAGCATTTTAGCCAGTTTGCAGACTCGTTAGCTGGTTAAAACACGCTCAGCCCAATGTTCAGTGGTACTGACCAGTTAGTGCTGCTGAATAACCTCACAGACTCTGTAAAGAATGCCTATGAGAACCGGGGTAGTCTTTGGGCTGATCAGGGGGAGATGATGGTCGCTATCCATTTAGCAGTGCTATTCAGCTGCTGTACTGGTTGAAATTAGGTTATCTAACTTGCTATCTGGTTAGTCCAGTGAACCTAGATCAGTGATGGCTAACCTTTTTGAGCCCGAGTGCCCAAACTCCCGCACAAAACCAAAGAATTTCCTCAAAGTGCCAGCACGTCAATTAAACCTTAACAACAAGATTTTAGTATCTAAAAACTCTTTATAAAGTTGCCTGAACTATGTAACATCATTTGTAAAGGTTGGAATCTTTGTATTGTCAGAGAATCAATTTGATTCTCTCTCTACATCTGTTTTAACATAATAATCTTTCTCCTTTTGCTCTTTCCTCATTCCTATTTCATCCACTCAAATTTTACCCCTCCATCCTCAATCCCCACTTAGTCTCCCTATACCCGGCCAATTGTACATTTTTCTTCCCTCACACACAAAATATTTTTCCCCTCTCCATTTCATTCTCCCAGCCCCATCCCCTTCTAATCTCCCCCAACATCAGCTCCCTTTTAGTTCCAGCCCCACCCAGTATCCGCTCCCTTCTAGTCCCCTCATCAGTCCATTTCCAGTCCTAGCTCCCCCATCCATTTCCAGTCCTATCCGAGTCCCTTCATCAGCTCATTTCCAATACCAGCCTCCCATCAGCCCATTTCTAGTCCTTTCCTAGCCCCACCATCAGCCCATGTTAAATCCTAGCTCCCCTCCACTCAGCCCATTTCTAATCCAAGCCCCCCATGAGCCTACTTCCAGTTCTAGCCCCTCCATGAGTCCATTTCAATCCAAGCCCCCACCACAGCCCATTTCCAATCTTAGCTCCCCCCAACACCCAATTCTCAGTTCTATCCTAGCCCATCCATCAGCCCAGTTCCTGTCCTAGCTCCCTCCCCTAAGAGCCCATTCCAAGCCCCCCTTCCCATCAGTTATTTGCAGTTCAAGCCCCCTTCCACTCAGCCCATTTCCATTCCAAGTCCCCCTCCCCATTAGCTATTTGCAGTTCAAGCCCCCACTTCCCCTCAGCCCATTTCCATTCCAAGCCCCGTCCCCATCAGCTATTTGCAGTTCAAGCCCCCTTCCACTCAGCCCATTTCCAGTCCTAGCAACCCCCCCAACCCATTACCAGTCCTAGCCCCCCATAGCCCACTCCCAGTCCTAATCCCACCAGCCCATTTCCAGTCCTAATCCCCCATCACCCAATTTTCAGTTTAAGCCCCCCATAGCCCATTACCAGCCCTAACCTCCCCATCAGCCCACCCAGTCCTAATCCCCCATCACTCAATTTTTAGTTTAAGCCCTCCCATAGCCCATTACCAGTCCTAACCCCCCCTCAGCCCACGTCCAGGCCTAATCCCACCAGCCCATTTCCAGTCCTAATCCCCCATCACCCAATTTTTAGTTTAAGCCCCCCCAGTGCCCATCACCACTCCTAACCCCCCCAGCCCAGCGCCCATCACCACTCCTAACCCCCCCCCCCAGCCAGCCATGCCCATCACCACTCCTAACCCCCCCAGCCAGCCCAGTGTCCATCACCACTCCTAACCCCCCCAGCCCAGTGCCCATCACCACTCCTAAACCCCCCCAGCCCAGCCCATCACTACTCCTAACACCCCCCCAGCCCAGCCCAGCCCATAACCACTCCTAAACCCCCCCCCAGCCCAGCCCAGCCCATCACCACTCCTAACCCCCCCAGCCCAGCCCAGCCTGCCCAGCCCATCACCACTCCTAACCCCCCCTCCAGCCCAGCCCATCACCACTCCTAACCCCCCCAGCCCAGCCCAGCCCAGCCCAGCCCATCACCACTCCTAACCCCCCCCCCCAGCCCAGCCCAGCCCAGCACAGGGAAAATTAAAAAAAAAGAAAACCTGTCTGCTGCCGCTGTCGGGGCCGCCGCGGCAGAATCGAGCGTGCCGCGGGGCCCCCCTGTACCCGGCAGAGTCTGCCCTCCCCGTAGCAGCTCTCTCTTTGGAGCTGCAGTCAGACGCGCCGGTTTGCAGAGCGCGAGGGAAGAGTTTCTCCCTCGCTGCTCTGTTAAGCCCGCGGGGGCTGATGGAAAGTTCCCATCAGCCCCCGCGGGCTTAACAGAGTCGCGAAAGGGAAACTCTTCCCTTCGCGCTCTGCAAGCCGGCGCGTCTGACTGCAGCTCCAAAGAGAGAGCTGCTACGGGGAGGGCAGGCTCTGCCGGGTACAGGGGGGCCCCGCGGCACACTCGATTCTGCCGCGGCGGCCCCGACAGCGGCAGCAGACAGGTTTTTTTTTTTTTTTCAATTTTACTTTTAGAAAAGAATGTTTTTTGCGCGGGGCCCCCTGAAACGCGGGGCCCGGTGCAAAAAACATTCTTGCTCAATGGATGGGCCGGCCCTGCCAGCACACTCACCTCCCGCCGCGCCGCATATCTTAATTGCGGACCTTCCCGCGTGCCAGCTGCAAGGCCTTCGCGTGCCATAGGTTCGCCATCGCTGTCCTAGATATTCAGCATCGGAAACTAAATAAGAACTGATGCTGAATATCTAGGTTTAATTAAAGCAGCGGCAGCTGGGCACTTTAAATAGCCTAGCCACTGCCACTGAATATCAGTCCCTAACTTTATAACATGGCACCTAGACTGTAAAGCACATAAGATCATATGTTGTACTATTTTCTAAAGGCTACATATGCACCAGTTTGTGCTGATAAAGAACATCCTCCAAATAGGAAGCACAGACATTGACACTTCCTTTAAGGCAGGTACAGATGGAACATCTAAGTTTGTGAAGTTCTCCAGGAACAAGCTGGAAGGCAGTCATCACATATGGGTGACCTCTGTGCAGACAGAGCCCACGCAGAGCATTTGCCCAGTTTTCAAAGAAAGCTTTTGGGACATGCTACCACGCATACGTGGTCCCCTTTCCGCCTAAGGGTGCCATCTTGCTCAGTCTTCTTTTTTCCGTGGAGCCCAACGGAGGTCTGTCCTGTTTCCCCGGAAAAATCCTTGCTAATTAAAATAGTTTCCTGGTTTGCATACCAATTCCTCTTCCTGCCTCAAGCTGGCGCCGTCACCAGTGCTGTTCTCGGCTCTTTTTGTATTTTTTGATTAAGGCTCACCTTGACCGGCGTTCGTGCCCTTTTTCAACCGGAGGTAGTCGATCCCGTCCAGATGTTCACCATCATGTTCCCTGGTGGGTTCAAAAAATATGATCGCTGCAGTCCAACGATGTCAGTGACAGATACCCATGACTGCTGCCTGGGCCCGGACTATGACAGAATCTCCTGCAACCTCTGCCAGGCCATGATGCCTTAAACCAATAAAAAGAGGTCAGTGTTGCAGGAAAAACTGTTCTCCAGCTTCGACTCAGCACCGGCCTCCCCAATGCCGAGCTCCAAGCCCAGCACTTCCCGTGAGGCCCAAGTGTCTTCAGAGTCCCGCGGCAATGGCTCCTCTGAGAAGACCTTGGACCCCAAGAGAAAGAAGAAAAAATCCTCGCAGTCCACTGAGGTTGCACTGGAAAAACCCGGTAAAAATGCCTGTAGAATCTCAGGCAGCTCTGAGATGTACCCTTCCAAGGTCCTCAAGAAGGTTTCCTCGGCCGGCGGAGACCCTGTGATGTTCCTTGAAACTGTAGTCCCCGTCAAGGATGTATTTGCAAGAGTGCTGGCGCTGGGCCTGAGATCCTCTGTGCCCATGCCAAAATCTGCAGAGCCTTCTGGCTTGGAAACCAGAATTAGCGGTTTGGAAACCAGTGTTGGTGGCCTTGGAGCAGAACATTACAGCAGGCATTGATGGCTGGTTTGTCTGCATCACATGCCCCGACGACTCGGCACCTGACTGCAGGGAAGTCCACGGTCATCGAGCCGAGCTCCGAGCATCATCAGCCTTGGATAAACCCACGGCACTGGTTGAGGTCTCGGTCCCATTCCTCAGGCATCCGATCCTCCCCGGCCAGTTTCCATGACTCGGACCTCCAGAGGCCTCTGGCCACCCAGCCCTAGCTTCAGTGTTATGAGTCGCAGGGCCTCAGACTCGTAGTCACCTCTCGACTCTGAGTGGGAGACTGACGACGAGGCATCCGTGGAAACCAAGTGTCACTGAGATATTCCCTCGGACCTGTTGCTCCCGGCACCATTCTCCTTCAGAAGATGTGGCCGTCCTTGACTTTGACAAGAATATGGCCGGAGCCCTCTTGGTACAAACTGAGGCAGAAGAAGATCCGCGCATTGAGGAACTGGAGATTCACCAGTATGAATCTCAACCCAAGGAGACTCTCACGGTGCCCATGCAGCAATCCTCAAGCAGCTGCTACTCAGAATATTGGAGATGCCGGCCTCCGTGCCGGTGCTGAGCTGGCGCCTCGACACCATCTACCGCATTTAGAAGGGCCCCGAGTTCCACAAGCCCCAATTCCCACATAACTCCATGGTCAATGAGTCGACCATGCAGAAACCTAAGAGCCAGAAGACCCACTCTTCAGTCCCTCCTGGAAGGGACACTAGAGCCCTCAATGCCTTCAGGCGCAAGTGTTACCAGGGCTCCATGCTGAGTTGAAGGATTCATGCCTATGAACTGTACATACTTTACATCCGCTGCAAGAGTGAGTGCACTCCAGGCCCTGGTGGCAGGTCCACCATATATAAGGTTCTACAAGAACAGGGTAGTGCTCCGCACACACCCCAAATTCCTCCCGAAGGTGGTGTCTCCTTTCCACCTCAACCAAGAGGTGGTCTTCCCCACCTTCTTTCCACGTCCTCACACCGGCAAGGAGGAACTAGTACTTCATACACTAGATTGCAAATGGGCCTTGTCTTTCTACTTACAGCCGACTAGGCCCATCAAAAAGCTCCTTCAGCTTTTTGTGTCTTATGACCCCAGCAGACTGGGGCTCCCCGTGACAAAGCGAACTCTGTCCACTTTGGTGGCAGACTGTATTGCCCTTGCCTTTGAGCAAGCTGGCTTCTCCCTTGAGTATCGGATCACAGTGCATCACGTGAAGATGATGGCCACAGGTGAGTAACTATGCTAAAAGTGCGTATCTCAACTCTTCCCAAGGAATGGAAGCATGTTTTATCCATGTTTACACTTGTATGCTCATGGACTTTATTATAATATTCTATTGCTGGGGTAAAACACTGTTAAGTCCACAGCAAAGCTTTATGAAACGACCCCTTTAGATGTGAGCGCTCAAAGAGTTTGGAGTAAGCTGATATTGGTAAATTTTGAAAGAGTATTTGAAGAGACTTGTTAATGGAACTTTTTTAAGGTTAAGTAGCAGGTGGGTTTATAGTTTGTTTAGGTAGCATGCCACGGTTTTTTGTATCCAGACTAGATATGCTAATAGAGTATTTTACACCACAGTGGACAGATTCTGGAGGTACTTTTATTATGTTCTTGGGAGGTAATGAACTATGCATTGTTATAATAGAGATTCATTTGCTAGATCTTTTAATACGATCAGTTGCATAGTATTTTAAATGTTAAAGATTTAGCACTGGAGAGTTTCCTGTGACTATGAATGAGATTTAATGGCAGGTATATGGGGCACTGGTTTGTTTAAACAGTGACACTTGAACTATCTTTTGTAGTGTGTTTAAATTTGGCAGATCAGACCCCCTGAGGCAACGGAAGCAAAACACTTAGGATTGGAGTGGAGACAGCGCGTTGATTTCAAGTTTGAGCTTAGTACAATCTATTTACCTTACACAAGCATTCTACCTTTTGCATTGCATAGATTGACCCTCATACTGTAATTACATCTGAGGAGGTTTTTTTAAGACCAGTGATGCAGTGATTTGATAGCCTGCTCTGGCTTATGTTTGGATGATACTGACCAGCTTTGACAATATCACGGAGGTCTTTTTTCATCCTTTTTAAATTTACCAGTGGATGTTGAGATTTAGCATTTCTTCTCTGTTCTATATTTGTTCTTGCATTTGTAAGAGAGCTAGTTTTATATTTTGGATTTGTGATCACTGGCTTTTAGAGGTACTTTGTAGTGTCAGTTATTCTCCAGACATCCTGCTCAAAATTGACCTTGTTGAGTACAGAGGTAGTTTAGAGAGCTGAAAAATCTGAAAAATACTGAGGGGTGCCAGTGAGTGGTGGAAACATTGTTGATCTCAAGAAAAATGGAGAAAGTGAGGGAGAAAGGAGGAGAATGACAGAGTTCAGGTCCCTGGTGTTGAAAATCCCATTTTTCCAACCTATTTATTCCAGCCCCAAATTTTGGATTATCCACCTCTAAATCTCTCCCTTGCACTTATCAGCTCATTATGCTTGGCAAACTCCTAATGTTAAAAGAAAAATCTAAGTGGTTCCTCTTTATTTTCCAGTCCCCAATCAGATTCATCTGAATCGGAAGAATCAAAGAGCTACTTGAGACAGGTCTAGTACTGCACATGCATCTGCAGTTTCCCTATTGACTCCTATGATCCTGCTGCCGCAAGCCTCTACAGCCTGCTTCTTTCTGGCCCTCCACACTATCAGTGGTGGAAAGAGAAGGAGACTTTTGCAACTACAGTTGCACAGAAATTCTGTTAAGTCTATTACTTGGTGCTCTATCTTCACCCACTGAATAAAAAAGATTGCACTACATTTTGGACCAGGTGGGAGAAGTGTCACCACTATTATTGTGGGTACCACCATGGTACCATTATCTGCTGCTTCAACTGCCACAGATTTTCTCCCTTGCCTTTCCTTTATCTGTTGCCCCTTAATGCTATAGTGAACTTTATTAGGAAATATTTCACGGGTATAAGGGTGGCTGGGGGTGGAGTTGCTCTGTTGTCAGTGTCCTAGACACTATTAGAGCTGTTTCACTCATTGGTCTATAGCATGTTACCAGGGGTTTGCACATCTTTTTTTTTTTTTTAATTTATTTGATGTTCATCCTTTGTTGCTTTTCTCATTTTCCTCTATGTCCACTTTTCTTGCATCTAGCTTTTTATCTGTTATATTCCTCCGGTGATGACATCGTCTTCATTCTCCACAAAGCTCTTAGAGTCATGATCCCAGTGATTTTCTGCTAACCTACATTTGATTTGATTTATTAATATTTGTTATAATGTCCTTGGGCAACTAGCTATCAGGGCAGTTTACAGTCCATGAAAATAGCAGTTGCAGTACAGATGTAAAAATAACATTAATCTGGATCACTTTGTCTCATTGTCTGACGCTGAAAGACGGGAGATTCACCGGGGCATTGCAGCGGAGCTCCCAGAGGTTTCTGCTCTTCTGCCTGACCTGAAAGTTACTCTGTCTCCCAATTCACGGTCTCCGCCTCTGGTTTCTCTTACTTCTGCCCCCGAGCCGCTAGCGGGCAGTCCTGAGGGGTCGGATAGGCGTGTCCATGTCTTGCCTGCAGGGCGAGTGTCAGCGGAGAGTGTTGGAGCAGATTCCTACAATGCTGCACTCTTCTCAGCTCTGGATGTTCTCGCTCCTCTTACCCCTCGTCCTGTGAGGTGTTCCTTACCTCAGCCCTGGCTCTCCCCCACTATTCGCTATCTTCGCTCCTGTGCCCGCTTTGCTGAGCGTGCCTGGCTCAAATCCCGCTCCCCTGAAGATTTCCTTCATTTCAAATTCATGCTTTTCTCTTTCAAATCAGCCTTAGCTCTTGCCAAACAAGATTCCTTTGTTCGCCTGACTAATTCTCATGCCTCTGATCCTCGCTGTCTCTTCACGGCTCTTAACTCTCTCCTTAAAGTGCCCCTGCCTCTCATCCCTCCTTCCCTTTCTGCCCAAACCCTGACTGATTACTTCCATGATAAAATTCACAAAATCACTCTCCAATTTCCCTCTAAGTCCCCTATTTCCCCTTCCTGCTCTCAATCCCCCCTTCTCATCCTACCCTCTCTTCCTTTCCTATGATTTCTGATGATGAAACTGCTCATCTTCTCTCTTCCTCCAAGCTCAACACCTGCTCCTCTGATCCTATTCCCTCCCATCTCCTCTCCTCTATCTCCTCTACCATTATCCCCTCCATTTCTCATATCCTCAACCTCTCGCTCTCCACTGCTACTGTCCCAGCTGACTTTAAACATGCTGTGGTCACGCCTCTCCTTAAGAAACCCTCACTTGATCCTTCTTGTCCTTCTAATTATTGTCCCATTTCTCTCCTTCCCTTCATTTCTAAACTGCTCAAACGTGCGGTTTATTGCCGCTGCCTTGACTTCCTCTCTTCCCATGCTCTCCTTGATCCCTTACAATCCGGTTTTCGTCCCTTACACTCTACTGAAACTGCTCTTGTCAAGGTCTCCAGTGACTTGTTCCTGGCTAAATCTAAGGGCCTTTACTCTGTCCTTATCCTCCTTGACCTCTCTGCTGCTTTCGACCTGTTGACCATGATCTTCTCCTTGACACTTTGTCCTCGCTTGGTTTTAGGGACTCTGTTCTTTCCTGGTTCTCCTCCTGTCTTTCCCATCGCTCCTTTAATGTATGTTCTGGTGGCTCCTCCTCCTCTGTTACACCACTTTCGGTTGGTGTCCCCCAAGGTTCCTTCTTGGGTCCCCTCCTTTTTTCTCTCTATACCCAATCCCTTGGTGCGCTCATTTCCTCTCATGGTTTTCAGTACCATCTCTATGCTGATGACTCCCAGATCTGTCTCTCTACTCCTGATCTTTCTTCTGCATTCCAGTCCCGGATCTCTTGCTGTCTCTCTGCCATCGCTGCTTGGATGTTCCATTGTCGCTTGAAATTGAATATGGCCAAGACCGAACTTCTCATTTTTTCTCCTAAAATTTCCCTTTCTTCTTCTTCTTTTTCAGTCTCTGTGGATGGCTCTGTTCTCCAACCTGTTTCATCTGCTCGCAACCTGGGTGTTATTTTTTGATTCTTCACTCTCTTTCTCCTCTCATATCCAACTCATTGCTAAGACCTGTCGCTTCTTTCTCTTCAACATTGGCAAAATCCACCCCTTTCTCTCTGAACTCACTACTAAAACCCTCACCCATTCCCTAATCACCTCCTGTCTTGATTATTGTAACCTGCTCCTTGCTGGTCTTCCACAGACTCATCTCTCCCCCCTTCAGTCTATTCAGCACTCCGCTGCACGTTTGATTTTCCGTCAGCCTCGTTTTGCCCATATCACTCCTCTCCTCAGATCTCTTCACTGGCTCCCTATCCGTTTCTGTATTCACGTTAAACTTCTTCTTTTGACCTTTAAGTGCATTCACTGTGTGGCTCCTCAGTACCTTTCTTCTCTCATTTCTCCTTACTTCCCCCCTTGTGAACTCCGTTCTTCTATCCAGCTGCTTCTTGCTATGCCCTTCTCCTCTATTGCCAACTCCAGATTCCGCTCTTTTCACCTTGCTGCACCTTACGCTTGGAATAAACTTCCTTTGTCTATACGTCAGGCATCTTCTTTGTCCCTCTTCAAACTTAAGTTAAAAGCTCATCTTTTCGCCTCTGCCTTTGGTTCTTGATTTTGCTTTTCTCCTTCCTCCCCCTCTTTTATTTCACCTATCCTACTTCCTTTTACATTGTTCTTACCTCTTTCCTTTGTCCTGTCTCTACCGCTCTTGTCTCTTTGCCCTTGTTCTTATCTAATTCCTCTCCCTTTCTTGTTTTGTCTTTTTAGATTGTAAGCTCTTTTGAGCAGGGACTGTCTCTTGTGTGTTTTCTCTCTGTACAGCGCTGCGTGCGCCTGGTATCGCTATATAAATGCTTAGTAGTAGTAGTAGTAGTAGCTTTTACTACATCCTCCAGTAAGAAATTCCAGAGTTTGATTACATGTTGAATGAAAAAATATTTTCTCTTATTAGTCTTAAATAGGTTACCCTGTAGCTTCATTGCATGCCCCCTAGTCTTTCTATATTTTGATAGCATAAACAAGCGATCTATGTTTACCCGTTCCATTCCATTCATTAATTTATAGACCTCTATCATATCCCCTCTCAGCTGTCTCTTTTCCAGGTTAAAGAGCCCTAACCTTTTCAGCCTCTCCTCATAGGGGTATCCTTCCATCCCCTTTACCATTTTAATGGCTCATCTCTGTACTTTTCTAATAATGTTATATCCTTTTTAAGATATGGCGACCAGAACTGCACACAATATTCAAGGTGCGGTCACACTATGGAATGATACAGAGGCATTATAATATCCTTTTTTAAATTTTCCATTATGATACCTAGCATTTTATTTGCTCACTTGGCCACCGCTGCATACTGGGTGGAGGGTTTTAACATGTTATCCACAATGACGCCTAAATCTTTTTCCAGGGTGGTGGTTCCTAATGTGGAACCTTGCATCGTGTGACCATAGTTTGAGTTGTTCTTTCCTAAGTGCATAACTTTGCACTTGTCCACATTAAATTTCATCTGCCATTTCCATTTGGATGCCCAGTCTTCCAATTTATCAAGATTGTCTTGCAATTTTATACAATCCTCATGTGTTTTAACAACTTTAAATAGTTTTATGTCATCTGCAAATTTGATAACCTCACTCGTTATTCCCATTTCCAGTTCATTTATGAATATCTTAAAAAGCAGCGGACCCAGCAGAGATCCTTGGGGTACTCCACAATTCACCTTTCTCCATTGGGAAAATTGGCTATTTAGCCCTACCCTCTGCTTTCTATCTTTTAACCAGTTACTGATTCACAATAGTATACTGCCTCCTTTCCCATGAATTTTTAGTTTTGCCAACAGTCTCTGATTAGGTACCTTGTCAAAGGCTTTCTGAAAGTCCAGATACACAATATCATTCGACTCACCTTTCTCTACCTGTTTATTCACACCTTCAAAAAAACATAAAAGATTAGTAAGACAAGATCTTTTTTGTCTAAAGCCATGTTGGCTGTCTCCCATTAAGCCATGACAAGAAGGCTGTATGCTCTGAAACCATCCTAATTGGCCCTCTTTTCTCCCTGTCATTTATTGTGCAGACTGATGCCTCAGAGGTGGGCCTAGGAGCCATTCTGGCCCTAGAGGTCTGGGGTGAAGAAAATCCCATAGCACTCATCAGCAGGAAATTGATTCCTCAGGTGACGCATTATGTAATGATCAAAAAGGAGGCCCTGGCTGTCAAGTGAGCTCTTTAAACCTTCAAATACTACGTGCTTGGCTGTTTATTTACATTAACGGACTACCAACCTATCAAGTGACTGACTCGAAGTAGGGAGTCCAACAGCTATATTATGCGGTGGTCTTTGAGTCTCTAACCCTACCAGTTCCAGGTCCAACATAGGGCTGGTCGGACTCACCTAAATGCAGATTTCCTTTCCCGGAGGGGGTCCCGGGTGAGGCAGGCATTCAATGGGATATGGTTGAGCTGATGGGAGAGGGTGTGCAATGGAGTATACAGAATGTTACCTGCCCCTCTCCAAAGGGATTATCAACAGTCCTCTTTAAGAGAGTCTGAAACCCAGAATTCAAGGCTGGGAGAGTGTAGCTCAGAGAGAAAGGTTAAGAACCCATGAGGCTGAAAGAGGGGTCAAGCATTGATATCCTGGGTCCCTTCTTAATAAAGGTTTATGGACCTTTCCTCCAGGAACTTGTCCAAACCTCTTTTAAACCCAGCTACACTAACAGCCTTTACTACATCCTCCGGTAACAAATTCCAGAGTTTGATTACACGTTGAGTGAAAAAAACATTTTCTTTTATTAGTCTTAAATAGTTTACCCTGTAGCTTCATTTCATGTCCCCTAGTCTTTCTATATTCTGATAACGTAAACAATCGATCTACGTTAACCCGTCCACTCCGTTCATTAATTTATAGACTTCTATCATATCTCCCTTCAGCCATCTCTTTTCCAGGTTAAAGAGCCCTAACCTTTTTAGCCTTCATAGGATTATCCTTCCATCCCCTTTACCATTTTGGTGGCTCTTTGAACCTTTTCTAATAATGCTATATCCTTTTTAAGATACGGCAACCAGAATTGCATACAATATTCAAGGTGTGGTCTCACCATGGAACGATACACAGGCATTATAATATCTTTTGTTTTATTTTCCATTCCTTTCCTTATGATACCTAGCATTCTATTTGCTCTCTTGGTCGCCGCTGCACACTGGGCTGATGGTTTTAACATGTTATCCACAATGACGCCTAAATCTTTTTCCAGGGTGGTGGTTCCTAATGTGGAACCTTGCATTGTGTAACCATAGTTTGGGTTGTTCTTCCCTAGGTGCATAACTTTGCACTTGTCCACATTAAATTTCATCTGCCATTTTGATGCCCAGTCTTCCAGTTTATCAAGATCCTCTTGCAATTTTCCACAATCCTCTTGGGTTTTAACAACTTTAAATAGTTTTGTGTCATCTGCAAATTTGATAACCTCACTCGTTATTCCACTTTCCAGGTCATTTATGAATATGTCAAAAAGCAGCGGACCCAGCTCAGATCCCTGGGGTACACCACTATTCACCTTTCTCCATTGGGAAAATTGGCCATTTAGCCCTACCCTATGCTTTCTATCTTTTAACCAGTTCCTGATCCACAATAGTACACTGCCTCCTATCCCATGACTCTTTAGTTTTGCCTAAAGTCTCTGATGAGGGACCTTTTCAAAGGCTTTCTGAAAATCCAGATACACTATATCAACCGACTCACCTTTGTCCACCAGTTTATTCACACCTTCAAAAAACATAACAGATTAGTAAGACAAGATATTCCTTGTCTAAAGCCATGTTGGCTGTCTCCCATTAGGCCATGACTATCTACATGCTGAGTAATTTTGTTCTTTATGATGGTTTCTACCATTTTTCTCGGTACTGACATCAGGCTCATCGGTCTGTAGTTTCCCGGATCACCCCTGAAACCCTTTTTAAAAATTGGCGTTACATTGGCGATCCTCCAATCTTCAGGTATTACAGATGATTTTAATGAAAATTCACAGATTATTAATAGCAGGTCTGCAATCTCATATTTCAATTCTTTCAACACCCTTGGATGTATACCATCCGGCCCAGGTGATTTGCTACTCTTCAGTTTATCTAATAGTTGTAATACATCTTCCCAATGTATCACTATTTCCTTCAATTCTTCCGCACCTTTAAATACCACTTCAGTCATGGGTAACATCCCTACATCTTCCTCAGTAAAGACCGAAGCAAAGAATTCATTCAGTCTATCCGCTATCGCCTTGTCGCCTCTTAGTGCCCCTTTAACCCCTCTATCATTTAATGGATGAACTGACTCTCTCACAGGTTTTTTGCTATGAATGTACTTGAAAAAGTTTTTATTTCGGATTTTTGCTTCCGCAGCAAGCTTCTTCTCAAATTCTCCCTTTGCCTGCCTTATCAGTGCCTTGCATTTGACTTGCCAGTGCTTGAGCTGTTTCCAGGTTTCGTCATTTGGCTCTTTTTTCCATTTCCTGAAAGATGCTTTTTTGGCAACAACAGCCTCTCTGACCTCACCTTTAAACCATGCTGGCAGTTTTTTGAACTTCCTTCCACTTTTCGTAAAGCGTGGCATACAGCTGGTCTGGGCTTCCAAGATAATATCTTTCAAAAACACCCAAGCTTAATATCTTTCAAAAACACCCAAGCTTAGGAAAGTCTTTAACCTTTGCAACTGCTCCTTTTAGTTTTTTCTTAACTATTTTCCTTATTTTATCATAGTCTCCCTTTCAAAAGTTAAAAGGTAGTACTCTGGATTTCCTTACTCCTCCACTAATTAAATCAAAGGCAATCATGCTATGATCACTATTGCCAAGTGGCCCCAACACCCTTATCTCTTGCACTAGATCTGGTGTTCCACTAAGGACTAGATCCAATATGGCTTCCCCTCTGGTCAGTTCATGAACCAGCTGTTCCAAGAAGCAGTCATTTATTTCATCTAGGAACTTTATCTCCCTAGCATGTCCTGCCGTGACACTGACCCAGTCAATACCGGGGTAATTGAAATCACCCATTATTATTATTGCGCTGTAACTTTGGTTAGCTTCCTTGATTTCTTTGAGCATTTCATCATCCATTTGTTCATTCTGGCCAGGTGGTCGATAGTACACCCCCACTGCCATCGCCTTCCCCTTTTTACATAGAATTTCAATCCATAGAGATTCTGCAGCAAATTTTGTTTCCTGCAAAACTTTAATCCTTTTTGACTCAATGCCCTCTCTAACATAGAGCGCAACCCCTCCACCAATTTGATCAGCTCTATCAATACAATATAGTTTGTACCCAGGTATCACAGTGTCCCACTGGTTGTCCTCCTTCCACCATGTCTCAGATATTCCAATCATATCTAACCTCTCATTTAGTGCTATATAGTCTAACTCTCCCATCTTATTTTTTAGACTTCTACCATTTGCATACAAGCATTTTAGAGACTGTATTTTATTCATATTAATCTGGCTATTGGTAGACATGGGTAATTTGGGATCTTTAAGCTCTGTCTGCTCCATACTCGAGGGCATTTGGGCTACTTTACTCTTTTTTGGAACCTCTCTGCTTTTGGTATCCTTCAAGGATACATTCTTCCGAACCATGCGCTCTTGGGCGACTTTTGGTTTTCCCCTATTATCTAGTTTAAAAGCTGCTCTATCTCCTTTTTAAAGGTTAATGCCAGCAGCCTGGTTCCATCCCGGTTAAGGTGAAGCCCATCCCTTCGGAAGAGCCCCTCCTTTCCCCAGAATGTTCCCAGTTCCTAACAAATCCAAAGCCCTCATCTCTGCACTATTGTCTCATCCACGCATTGAGACTCCGGAGCTCTGCCTGCCTTTTGAGTCCTGCGCGTGGAACGGGAAGCATTTCGGAGAACGCTACCCTGGAAGTTCTGGATTTCTACTTCCTACCTAAAAGCCTAAATTTAGCCTCCAGAACCTCCATACCACATTTTCCTATGTCATTGGTACCGACATGTACCAAGACAGCAGACTCCTCCCAGCACTATCTAAGACCTTATCTAGGTGGTGCGTGAGGTCCGCTACCTTCACACCAGGCAGGCATGTTACTAGGTGATCCTCAAGTCCACCAGCCACCAGCTATCTACATGCCTAATGATCAAATCACCAACTATAACGGCTGTCCTAACCCTTCCCTCATGGGCACATAGCCCTGGAGAAACATCCTCGGTGCGAGAGGGTTTTACATCACCTGGAGGACAGGTCCTAGTTACAGGATTACTTCCTGACACACCAGGGTGATGCTCTCCTGTCACGTGATCTCTCTCCTCCATGGCAACAGGAATGCTGCCAGACTGGAGAGGGAGTCCCGTAGGGACAGTGCTTTTGGCCAGGCAGTACTCCGAAATCTCTTTGAGGTTTAGGCAACTTCTGCCCTCCTGCCCTCTGTTGGGCTACCGGTGGAGGTTATGTCCTTGAAAAGCCTTTCTTTGCTGCTGAGACTAGAGAGAGTTCTCGTGTTCAGCCTGGGTTCCTCGGTAGCCCAGAGCTTGGGAGTCACCCATATGTGAGGACTGACTTCCTGCTTGGTCCTGGAGAAAGAGTAGTTACTCACCTGTAACAGGTGTTCTCCAGGAGCAGCAGGAATCAGTCCTCACAACCGTCCCTCCTCCCCTGGGAGTTGCAGTTGTACATAGTTTATTTTTCATTTTTGTGTGCTGTTCTTAGCTATGTAATTTGACTGAGGTAAGATGGCACCTTTAGGCGGGAAGGGAACCGCGCATGCGTGCCTGCATTCCCAAAGGCTTTCATAGAAAGCTGGGGAAATGCTCCGCTGGGGCTTCATCGGCGCCGATGACACCCATATGTGAGGACTGATTCCTGCTGCTCCTGGAGAACACCTGTTACAGGTGAGTAACTACTCTTTCCTGGGGGCGGAAATGCATTGGTTTCATTTCAAACCTAAACGTGCACACATGCCTTCAAAAATAATGCTGCGATTTCTCGCCTCCATGTGGATTTCTTCATACTCGTATGACCTTTTTAAATGGGTCCTTTATACATTGCCAGCACTGTTAAATGTTTTTTTTTTAATTTATGAGGATCTCATAACTAGGAATTTTATACAGTTCATTCTCCCAAATACCCCAAAATTACTTATTTTAGTCATGCTAACGTTTCGCCCTCTCCTGTCTGACTCAAGAATCATTGACATCCGACTTCTTCAGGGAACATTTAATCTTCTTTTGAGAGAGTGTCAGCATCTATGTTGGCATATCCATACCAAGCTCACCACTGAAGCTTGCTCCATTTAAATACCCTTCTGCCCCAGTGGAAACCATCTTACGTAATGTGAAAAGTCATCTTTATCACGTTGCATCTGTCTTAATCCAATCACAGAACTCATCAAATAAATCACGTTTGATCTACCGCTGTTCAGTCAGAGGTTCCATTTTACAACCACTGTATATTTTGGTAAATTTTTATCTTAAACCTTTTGTGTTTGTGGCTAAATCTTATATCAGAGACACAGCATATGGGAAATATCAGGAGTGTTGGATATTATGGGTCATTCTTCAAAAAGGTTTTCATGGCTTGCAGCAAATGCCGGTAATCCCAAGATTCAGGGTACTAACTGGATAGTTATCCAGAATATCCCCACAGATCTCCTTGAAAACATCTGGTTTGTTTCGGGGAGGTCTGTGGGTAGAGCTGGGGCAACCCAACGACTATTCGGTTAGCCGTGATATTCAAACCGCATAAAGTTAGGAAAGATAAATGACTATCCTAACTTTATGCAGTTGCTGCTAGCCAGTTGACAGCTGAATATCATCGCTGACCATAGACCAATACCAATCCTTGGCAAAAACTGATATTCAGCTTCAGATACCAGAAGGGCTCCAGTGCTGAATATTCTATTTCATTTTCTGCAACAGCAGCCAGGTACTTTAAAAATGCTGACCACCACCGCTGAATTTCTACTCCTATGCTTTTACGGGCCATGGATTCGGAAGTGCTTTATACAAATATTCCACCACGAGCAGTGCTTACAATTGTGAGCATAAGAACATAAGAAATGCCATACTGTGTCACAGCAAGGTCCATCAAGCCCAGTATCCTGTTTCCACTAGTGACTAATCCAGGTCACAAATACCTGTCAGGTTCCCAAAAAGATACAGAGATTCCACAATGCTTATGCAGTGGATTTCCCTCTTCTTTAATAATGGTTTATGGACTTTTCCTCCAGGAACTTGTCCAAACCATTTTTAAACCCAACTCCACTAACAGCTTTTACTACATTCTTTGGTAATGACTTCTAGAGTTTGATCACGCGTTGAATGAAAAAATATTTTCTCTTATTGGTCCTAAATGATCTACATTGTAGTTTCATTGAGCGTTCCCTAGTCTTTTTACTTTTTGAAGGAGTAAACAACTGATCTATATTTACCTGTTCCACTCCATTCATTAATTTATAGACCTCTATCATATCTTCCCTCAGCCATCTCTTTTCCAAGTTGAAGAGCCCTAACCTTTTAAGCTTCTCATAGGGATATCCTTCCATTTCCTTTACCATTTTGATGACTCTTCTCTGTACCTTTTCTAATTCTGCTATATCCTTATTAAGATATGGTGACCAGAACTGCATACAATATTCAAGGTGCGGTCGCACCATAGAATGATACAGAGGCATTATAATATCCTTGATTTTAGTCTCCATTCCTTTCCTTATGACTCCTAGTTTTCTATTTGCTTCCTTGGCCACCGCTGCACATTGAGCAGAGGGTTTCAACGTATGATCCATAATGACTCCTGAATCTTTTTCCTTGGTCATGGTTCCTAATGTGGAACCTTGCGTTGTGTAACTATAGTTTGGGTTGTTCTTCCCTAACAGGCTCATTCTGAGCTGCGAATAGCAGACCAAGGGTAGAAGTCATGCGAAATTTTAAAGAGAGGAGAGGGATATATCTAACTTGTGAGGGAGGGGCACAAATGTACTCACTTATCATTGTTGGAACCAAACTTGTTAGTCCAAAGGTAAAAACAAACTAATTTCCAACACAATGAGTACAGTCTGTTATTAATAAAACATGATGGGCCTAATTCTGTCCCATGAATAGCGGGGATGGACTTCCCAATGGCTCGTCCATCCCCGCTATTCGTGCCCCTTCCTGCCGGCATTTAACTTCCCCGCCGGTTGTACGGGGAAGTTAGACAGGGGCGAGAAAGGGGAGGATCAGCTGTCAACATGTACCCCTTGCTTTACCTGATACACTAAGGAGCATCACCGATCTTCCCTTTTTCCATAAACATTTGAAAACCCACTTATTCACTGACCACTTAGGACCCACCACCTAACCTACCTACTAACGTGATAAAAATGGTTTCTGATCAATGTAAACTGCTTTGACCCAGTGAAAAGCAGTATATAAGCATAGTTAAATAAAATTAAATAAATAAACATGTCTACATATGGGAATGGGAAGAATTTGGAGCCTTGGCCATCTCACTGTTTTGCAAGCCCATTCTGGAGGAATCCTATAAGATACAGCTATCCACATCTCAGCCTCATCTGACTTGCATGTACTCAGAATAAACCATGTTGCCCACTGGAGAGCCTACGCAAGTGTCTCACTGACACAGAGAGTGTCCAAGAACTGTGAGATATCCCATACTATGTGAACAGCATGGAACACAACAGTAGACACACACATGTTGGGTGACCATTTCACACTCAGATGGTGCATGTGTATCCCATACAAAGCTCTCACATGCCTCCTGTATTGAGTGGATATGTGCATGTGGGGAGCATCCTGATCCAACCCTCCCCTGTCGAAGTGCTACGACATTGCTGTAGGGGTCACGGGTGGACACAACCAATCTGGCCACCACTTTGGGACTGATGATGTAGCCACGCCCATGCTCCACCCAGTTAACGACCCTTCTCCACCCCTTTTTTTTTAGCCCACGGTAACAGGCTACTAGCCATTAAGCCAGCATTATTGGTGCTTTCCGCCGCATTAACCGCTAGTGTGCACCAATAATGCTGACTAATGGCACCTTTGTGCCCTTAGTAAGCATATCTCCATAGATTTTGATATAGTAACTTCTTCTGCTACTAAATGTGTTGTCTCAAAGTACAAAAAAACTCCTCTTTAAAGCCCCCCTAGTGTAGAAAGCTCTGCATAGCAAAAGGAAGGCAAAAACATTTTCTGGAAAAAAAATAGTTTCAGAGCAGAAGCATGTCCCATTTAATGTGAGGTCATAGGGCCCAATGAAAAGATCAGGAGGCAACCATAGGAGAAGGAAGCTGAGTGTCTTGGTGGTAGTGAGAAGGAAGTGCAGCGGAGAGGGCAGGCTGCGGCTGTGCTCATGTTGGGGGAGGATGAGCACAGTGTGCCTGTCTCCATTGAAGGAAGGTGTCTAATCACAGCTGACAGTGAACCCATAAGTCACATTGCATTGCACCATGGGCGGATAATAGGCTGTAGAGGGAAGAGCTGACAATGGCAGGGGCTGTAGTGGTAAAGTCAATGCTCAGTGAGCACCTGGGAGTTAGATTGTGGCATAGAAGCATTTACAGCTCATGAAGATTGTGGGTGAGCTACAAGTTGCTGGAGGAAGCAGGGATAAGCACAGTGGGGCAGGAACAGACTGATAACAGGAGCACTGGGCAACAGTGGGGATGGCGCAAGAAATAATAGGATCAAAGAAACAGAAACTGGTGTGTGTCACCAATTCTACTGCAAGAGAGGGGCAGCAGCTGATTGCCTATTCTGAGAGTTGGCTAAAAGCTTGCAGCTGGAGTGACATTTGGAAATGGGCAGTTGGTCACAGAGGGGCTGGACATTGAAAGTTAGGAGATAAGTTGAAGGGCTGTTTCTCTAAAACATTTCAAATCTAATTTTGGAGAAAAAAAAGAATTTAAAAAAGAGATCTGCCTAAAGAATTTATCTGATCTGGACATTCCCCATGCTGTTTAGAGAGAACCATTCAATACCTGATGGCGGGTGGTTGTAGTTGAACAGGGAGGACGACGGGGTGGCGGCAGGTAGAGCCAGACCAAAACTTGGTCTAATCATCTGAGAAGTGATAATGATAAATCCCTGAGTGGTTTGCTGGTGAGGATAGCTGAAAAGAGGGAATTCTGGATCAGGACCCAATTCACATATTTGCATAGAGTGAGGTTCTTGGGAACCTTTCTGGGGATTTCCTCCCAGGAAGGGGGATGGGGGAGAAGGGAGGGGGTAGAGTCCCCAAGAGCACCCTTCTGAGTCGTATTGGGGATGTAGAACCAGGGTGAGTACAGAAGTGGACTGTCCTTGAGAACCCCGGTCTTCATCCTAATTATACCAGGGACTCCAACTAAGGACATCCTAGCCTTGGAGCTCTAGTTTTGGTTGAGAGTGAACTTTTCATTTGGATGGCTGGTTATTGGATAGTGAGCACTGTTTGCTGGACATTAGATGTTAGATGCATCCTTGGGGGTTTCACTGAGTCAAAGATGGACTGGAGGATTCTGGAGCGTGAAAACTTGATAACTATACAGTTAATAATTTCTTAAGATAGCCCCCTCTCATCTTGAAAAAGTTTTCTAGAAGTCTAAGATCCTTGCTTTTGAATGAACCAGCTTCACTTGTGCTTTTATAATGAGCTACAGTATTTAGCCTAGTGGTTAGAACAACTGCCTAGTACTCAGAAGATCAAGGGTTCAATTCCCACTGGCACTCCTTGTGACCTTGGGCAAGTCACTTTACCCTCCATTGTCTTGGAAGAAAAGGCTGGCAATCTACTTCCAGTGATACATTGCCAAGAAAACCCAGAGGTAGCTGGGTCGCTATGAGTCAACACTGACTTGATGGCACATAAAACAAAAACAGTATTTAGCGATCATTGGATGCTGATGACCACATATTATGACATCATAAACACTCTCCCAGGTCCAGTATCACCCCCTCCCACATGTTATTTGTTATCAGTTGCCAGAATAATTTTCATGCAGAGAAAATTGAATGTCTGTAATTCAAGAAACCACGATAAGGATGATCTCCAGGAACAAGCAGGAATGAGTCTTCACATATGGGTAACGTCGGCGCCGACGGAGCCCGCACGGGAATGCTCCCCAGCATCCAATCAGAAGGCTTTTGGGAGCATCCCTCACGCCTGCGCGGTACCTTCCTGCCCTTCCTACTGCCTCTCCCCAGTTTTCGTTTTTTCGCGGAGCCGGCAGGACGTACCTCCTGCCACCGCAGAAACTTTTTCTTCTTTTCTTCTTTTTTCTGTTTCTTGTGGTCGCGGTTCTTCTTTTTTCCCGCCGACACTGGCACCGCTGGTGCCTTATTTTCCTTACTTCCATATTTTTCCTTCGAGGAGTTTTTCCTCGAGCCTTCTGAGGCCTACCGGGCTTCCAGCATGGAGCCTTCTTCCCCTAAGAAGTGCCCCCACTGTGGAGACTTAGTTTTCTTCTTAGACTCCAACGCGTGGTGTCTCTCCTGTTTGGGCCCTGATCCTTTTTCCCCTGGTTCTCCGGGCTTCAGTGTCGGGAGAAGACCCTCCCTTTTCCGAGTGTCCCTCGATGACGTCTTTCCCCCTGAGGTGCGGTCATCGGTTTTCTCTTCTCTCCAGGATCAGGTAACCCAACAACAGTCTGTTAAGACTAACCAAACCTTGAGGGGTGAGTCTCATGCGCGGCATGACGACGGCTCCGGCCTTCCCCTCAAGCCCCATAAACCCCGGCGGGAGTCTTCGGGCTCCAGAGCCTCCACGGGGTTTCGGGTTGTTCCTGGGGTTCGCTCCTCGCAGAACATTCCCGAGCCATGCTCGAGGGTGGTACCCGCTTCGGGCGGTGCCGACTCCTCGGCATTGGCGCCGGCGTCGAGTGTTCCACTCTTCACCAGGGACTGTCAGCTGGTGTCCTCGGTGCCTTCGGGGCCGATCGACTCGACCCAGCCTGGCTTTCCTGCCTCCCAGCCGTGCTCGACTGGGAATCGTCGGCTGGTGTCCTCGGTGCCTTCGGGGCTTACCGACTCGACCCAGTCTGGCGTGCCTACATCCCTGCCATGCGCGGAGGTAGTGCCCGCTTAGAGCGGTACCGATTCCTCGGCATTGGCGTCGGCGTCGAGTGTTCCACTCTTCGCCGGGGATCGGCATCGGGTGTCCTCGGTTCCTTCAGGGCCGATCGACTCGGTCCAGGCTTCCGCGGGGGCGGTACTGGCCTTGAGTGGCCCCGCCCCCTGGCGGCGGCTTCGGGGTCGAGTACCCCATTCTTTGTCGGGGGTCGTCATCTGGCTCCACCTTCAGAGCTGATCGATCTGTCCCGGACAGGCGGTTAGGCACCCCAACATTGCGCGGGGCCGGGGCTGACCCCAGACAGCGCCGACCTCCCGGCATCGCCGCAGGCGCCGAGTGCCCCACTCGTCACTAGAGTCTGCCCGCGGGAGGCCTCGGGACCTTCGGTCGCTTCGGCCCAGAGAAGCGCCGCGTCTCACTCCCCGCCGGGGCTCGTTGACGGGTTACCTGGGTACCCTCGAGACCGGTTAATACGTCCCGCAAGGGTTCCCCACTTGGTAAAACGAGCATGGGGAGAACCCTGGCGCCTAGAAGGGCCTCTCTCCCGACGGCGGAGACAGCTTCGGGTATTTCCCTCTTCGCCGCGTTTCGGCCTGGGAGGCCCTCAATGCCCGTGGCGCCGATCGACACGATCCCGATCCGCTTTCCAGGATCGGCAGTGCCGCCGCCGCCGCCGCCGGGGCCCTCTAGGGAGGAGTCGCTGGCTTCGCTCGGTTCGATGCCCAGTCTCGAATCGATCTCCAGTCTTGAAGGTGCGGCTCCGACGTATTTCGGAACTGACCCCGGTCTCTTCCAATGGCGCAGTGCAGAGCTTGCCGGCTCTCCGGCTGCCTCGGCGCCACTCCAGCCGCCTTCGCTGGCTGTTTCAGGGTCGGGGCCGCGGCCGCTCCCTTCGATGCCCAGCTTGGAATCACTCCCTGGCTCTGATGATGCAGTACCAACGGCCTCGAGTCGGGACTGTCAGTATCCTCCTCTGTTTAGAGCGATTCCTCCTGCGCACCAGCACGGAGGGGCCCCTGATGGTCAAGCGGGCCCTTCAACCTCGGCCTCCCCCGGAATAGCTCCACTGGGAGAACCGTCTTTTCAGGATTTTCTGCTTGACATGGCGGACTTGCTTGCCATTCCTCTCCTGGGCCCCTCGCTAAGTCCGGGTCCTGCGGAACAGGCAGCCACAATGCTTCCTCTGCATCCTTCCCTGCGGGATCTTCTGCTCGGGATTTGGCGCTCGCCTTTGCAGGTTCCTGCGCCGTCTGCAGCCATGCATGCCCGGTATCGGGTGCCCCCCTCTCCGGGGTTTCAGACGCACCAGCTTCCCCATCATTCCGTTGTGGTGGAATCGGCGCTGAGGAAGGTCGGCAGCAAGAAGAAGCACTCTTCTTGCCCCCCGAATCGTGCGTCTAAGGCGCTGGACAATTTTGGGCGACGGACCTTCCAGACGTCCATGTTGGCTTCCAGAATCCTTTCATATATTTTCTATATGAGCCTGGCGCTTCGGGAGGTCACCGAGAGGTTATCTCTTTTGTCTCCCTTTGTGTCGGCCACTAAGGCCCCCGACTATTCCTTGCTCCTTTACCATTGCAGGAATATCTCTTGGTTCCTTTCTCGTACTGCCCTAGACTCTTTTGAGTCTGTTGGCAGGTCCTCTGCTGTTGCCATCGGGGTGCGTCGTACAGCCTGGTTGCAGGCTTCCGACTTGTGCAGCTGGGCTCAACATAATCTGGGTACTTCCCCGTGCACTGGGGAAAACCTCTTCAATGGCGAGGCTTTGCGTCAGGTTGCTCAGTGCTCTGCTGACCTCTCTAGCGCTGGCCATCCGGGGTCCTCTCCCTTTCCCGGGGGTAGGAAATGTCCTTCCCGGCCTTCCTTTCTGAGGAAGAGGAAGTGTCATCCCTCCGCTCACCTGCCAGGTGAGCACCGGCCAGGGACGTCTCCTATCGGTCAGAAGTGCCAGGGCCCGCGCCAGGATACTCATGCCAAGCAGCCTCAGGCTCCTGTATGCGGCAGTTGCGCTTAACTTCTCTTTCCAGAGGTTTATTTCCAGCTCTACACTGGGGTCCTTTTCAGTATGTCAAGTGGTTTGGATGCTTGCTCAGGAGTTTAAGGAGCTCCCTCCCTCGTTGTGGAGGGGGACCTCCACTACACTAGGATAGCCTGGCTCCACATGGCTATTCTATCCTTCATCTGACTTACCCTTCGGGGCATCCTTCGAAATCTCCTCTCCCGGGGTTCCCCTGCTTGAGGGGATCACGCACCGACTCTTCCTTCTTCCAGTGTAGACCCTCGCCGCTACCCCCCGAGCATGGTCCGGACAAATCCTCGACAGGGCCGGACCATCCCCGCCCTATTGTCTGTCTTCTCTGTTCTTACAGGGAGACCACCTGGTTCTGTCCAGTTGCTGTGCGAGCGCGAGTCCCAGTGTGCTATTAATGCTCCCGCATGCCACTTTGGCTATCTGGCGCACTAAGGCTCCCCAAAGGCCCGCGTCCTAGCTCCTGGGACGTGGCGGCATGTCTGACTCCTGTCAGTCTTCTACACCGCTCCCTGCCTTCTTCAGAGTGGCGAAGGGCATTGGCCCCTGTCCCTGTAGGTTCTTTTCTATATGACGGGGGTGACGTACACAGTCACACCGTGGCTATATGGCTATTCTATCCCCTTGTCTTCCTTGTGGGACGGAGGACAAGTTTTTTTTCTGCGTGACTGTCAGGGAGTCGCATCGGAGGCCTACTGCTCCTGGTGTGCTTTTCCTCAACTGTTTGGTTTTTCACGCAACCATACTGCTCCTCTCACCAATCTGCCCCTGCACCACGCAAATAGGCTCATCACTTGGATGGCCCTTCTCCCGCCACCTTCCAGGTGGGCGCTCTCCTGTGGATCAGGGGCAGGTCCGAGCTCGCAGTATTGTTCTCATGTGTGCATGTTCCCCTGCGTACACGTTAGTACCTGGGTGGGCATTCCCGGGCCCGCCTATAGCCCGATATACATCTATACAGGTGGTTGGATATATATCGGTACAGGTGGGCGCTTTTGGGAGATGTTTATAGCGCCCTGTGTCTTGCCGACTATCTCCCCAATTGTCAGTACTGCCGTTTTTGTTGTTTCTACGCTTGCCTGCATTCTGCGGCTCGGGTTCTGGGACCGGTTCTGTTTAAACTTGCTGCTGTGAAGTCAACAGCCCCCCTTTTTTTGTTTACGCCTCCTTGTCTGGAGGTTTTCAAACCCAATGTCTTCCTATCCCGTGTCAGCTAGGGAAGACAGTGTACCCCTCGGTATCCCGGGGTACACTCCTTTCTTCTCCGGGCTGGGTTCTCCCAGATCGGCCAGTCTTCTGCTTAGTCCTCAAGGTTGAGGACTCTGCTCCTCCGGAGTTCTCAGCTTCTCATAGAGCTCCTCGTGAAGACCTGCCATCCTCTCCAGTGCCAGTTGACGCCTGCGTCTCCAGCCCGCCCGGACTGGGAACTTCATCCTCACTGCGCTGCAGTTCCCTTGAAGACTTCGCATCTACAGTACCCGTCGCAGCTCTGCCTCCTACAATCCAGTAGGTAAGCTCTAGATTGTCTGGATCATTAACTGCTTAATGATACTTGACGTGGGTTTGCATACTCCCTCTGTCGTCTTTAGGTTGCTGTGCCTTGGCAACTCTTCTCAACTCCTACCCCCCATCTCTCAGGGGATGCCGGGGATCCAGGTTGGGCGATGCCGCCCTGTCTAGGGACGCGCATTCTGGGATCTCCCCTGGCACCCTCAGCTAGGGAGTCCCCATATGTGAAGACTCATTCCTGCTTGTTCCTGGAGATAGCACAGTTACTTACCTGTAACAGGTGATCTCCGGAACAGCAGGAATTAGTCTTCACAACCCACCCACCTCCCCTAGGAGTTGTATATCTCTCTCTCTCCTTCCTCTTCCTCTCCTTCTGTCTCAGCTATGAAACTCAACTGGGGAGAGGCAGTAGGAAGGGCGGGAAGCTACCGCGCAGGCGCGAGGGATGCTCCCAAAAGCCTTCTGATTGGATGCTGGGGAGCATTCCCGTGCGGGCTCCGTCGGCGCCGACGTTACCCATATGTGAAGACTAATTCCTGCTGTTCCGGAGATCACCTGTTACAGGTAAGTAACTGTGCTTTCCAAGCAACATCTAGCAAATTGAAGTCAACTAACAGTAGCATCTCGCCTTTCACTGAAAGGGTGGTGGATGCTTGGAATGCCCTCTTGATGCAAGTAGTGGAGGCAAATAAAGTGACAGAATTCATAAGGGTATGGGACAGAAACAATGGATCCCTTTATAGAAATAAGATAAAATCAAAATAAACTTAACTGTCTCCGATATCTTAACAAGTCGAGGTGACCTGCATGGTGCAGTGGGTACACCCCTAAATAAAGGCATGGGGAGAGGTGAACTGCACGGAGCGGCAGGCACACCTACTCTTGCCACCTTGCTAGGCAGACTAGATGAACCATGCTGGTCTTTATCTGCCGTCAGAAGAACATAAGTTATGATAACAACATTTATTATGTCCTCTGGCACAGAGTAAAAAAATATTTTCTCCTAATAGTCTTAAATGTGCTACATTGTAACATGTTATGAAGGCCTTCAATTGAATTTCTACTTCTTCTGCCTGTGAGGGAGGTTTGTATAATCACACCAATACAAATAGATGTTCCATTCTCTCGTTTGAGATTTACCTACTGTACAATGCTGCTGTCTTGCCTCATAAGTCCTGCATTTCTGTTGCTTAATATTCATTTTTACATACAGTACAACACCTCCTCCCTTTCTTCCTACTCTGTGCTTGCTGAATAGATTATAGACTGGTATGACTATATTGCAGTCATTGTTCTCCATATACCACATCTCCGTGACTGCCACTAAATCCAAATCTACTAATACTACTACTACTGAGCATTTGTATAGCACTACAAGTCGTACGCAGCGCTGCACAGACATGTAAGAGACAGTCCCTGCTCATCAGAGCTTACAATTTAGTCAAGACAGACAAGACAGAAGTGTAGACAGGGATAAAACAAAGGAGAAAGGTAAAGAAACAAGGCGATCAAGTGAGTTAAGATCCAAAAGCAGCAGTGAAGAGGTGAGTTTTCAGCCTGGATTTGAAAAGGGTCAGAGAAGGTGCCTGGCGTACAGACACAGGTAGTTTGTTCCAGGCGTAAGGTGCAGAAAGATGAAAGGAGCGAAGTCTGGAGTTAGCAATAGAAGAGAAGGGCATAGATAAAAACAGTTTGCCAGAAGAACGGAGTTCCCGAGAGAAAGTGTAAGGAGAGATAAGAGAAGAAAGGTAGTGAGGAGCTGCAGAGTGAATGCACTTATAGGTGAGCAGGAGAAGTTTGAACTGGATGCGGAAACGGATAGGGAGCTAATTCCCATTGAACCAGGTTTCAGTGATGCATAGAACATCGATCTTGTTGTCTGTTATGTGGTCTGCTATGGTTTTTATTTTGTTGTGGGTGAAGCACGACTTAATATGGGCACATCTTATAGGTTTGAGCTGCTGTATGGGGTTCTTGTGTTTGGTGGTAATATCACTTGAGACATCATGTGAATATTGATGAGCAGTAGTAATTCTGCTCATAGAACTCAACCATCTCTGCTGCCAAAAGTCTCCACAGGAACCAAATGATCACATGCTCCCTGGTACTCCTCAGTCTTAAAAATAACAAAAAACGCAACCTGCACTGACTTGAATGTCTATGGAGAAAACCCCCCCCAAACCCACAACTCAAATCTCAGTATCTATAGGAATTCAAACTATGTAATACTATTTTGTGTATACTAAATATCATATGTACATAGTTTTCCCCAGTTAACTCCATGTTATATCCCTGTTTTATGTAAACGTAGGACAAAATGTATGTCCAAGTGTTCAATGTAAACCGCACTGATGATAAATAGAGCGGTATATAAGAAGTGTTAAATAAATAAACTATATCACAAATCCACCTTCCAGGCCAAACAAGAATACTACAAAACCTACTCACACGCTCTATAAACAAACCTAGAGAACTTTTCGAAATCGTCAAATTGCTCACCAAAGATCCTTCTCATTCCAACTGGGACCACTCCCTCAATCCCCAAGACATGGCCTCTCACCTACTAGCCAAGAGAAAACAGACACCATCAACCAGCCTCCTCATCCCAATCTCTAATGAAAAGTCTCATCAAGACCAACACTGGATCACCTTCAGCACTCTCTTGCATGAGAGCTCAGCAAAATCATCAGCAATCTCAGTACCACTACCTCCCCGCTCGAGCCATGTCCGGTCTCCTGGTTGAAAATTGCACAAGACCAATTCCTACCTTTCATATCTGACATTGTCCTATTCTCCCTCGCCCAAGGATTCCTTCCTCCTTCCCTCAAGCAATCATCAATCAGACCATCCCTGAAGAAGCCAAATTTGGATCCACACTCACCATCCTCCTACAGACCTATAACCAGTATACCCTTCATCTCCAAAATCACCGAAAAAGCCATACAAACACAACTCCAAGATCATAGTCTTTCATGCACCGTTAAACACACAGCAACATGGATTTAGACCTAGTCATGGCACAGAAACTCTGATGACCTCCCTGCTAAATTCACTCATCACTGGCATTGAATCATTCACACAAGGCTTCCTCCTGCTTTTTCTTGACATCTCTGCTGCCTTTGACATTGTATCTCACCAGCTTCTCCTCAACAAATGCCACCAAATTGGAGTCCGCATCACCCGCTCAAGTGGTTCCAGTCATATCTCACCAATCACTATCAGCAGATACAAATTCAAACCCACACCTCAACTCCATTCATCCTTAACCAGGGTGTTCCACAAGGTTCTTCTCTCTCCTCTCTACTATTCAATATGTACATTTGACCTCTTTGATCCTCCAGCAATTCCCAGTCCAGTTTCTGATGTACGCTGACGATACAATGATTTTCACATCATTCTCCACTTCCACTCCAGACTACTCAATGCTCTCAAACTGCCTCACTGAAACTATCAACTGGCTCCACCATCTTAACCTCTCCATCAATCTCTGTAAAACAGAGCGACTCCATGTAACCAAGGACTCCAACTTCTCCCCCCTCTCCCCCCCCCCCCCCCCCCCGCTTCAGTCAAACTCAGCAGCTCTGAAATCCGAGTCAGCTCCCACGCAAAGTACTTGGGAATCATACTTGATCATTACTTAACTTCAAGGAACAAATTCACAACATCACAAAAGCGGTATACTACAAGTGAAAAACCATCTGAAACCTGCATTCCCTCCTATCCACTGATACATTCTGTACAGTCTGCCAAGCCACTAAATCACACCTCTTTTTAATTAATGAAACTCCATTTATCAAGGTCTACATCAATACACAATCCTTCCTCTGCAGCTTGCACAAAACACCGTTGCAAGAACCATCTTCCAAACCTCATGGCACACCCACATCACACCGATGTTCAAACGGCTCCCCATCAACTCAAGAATGCAGTTCAAGGTCTTAACCCTTATCCACAAAACCCTGAACAATACATCAGCAGAGCAGCTGCACGACTTAATTCACACCTTTAACTCTACTAGACCAAAGAGAAAAAGCACCCAGAACCTCTGTATCCCATGACGGTCTTGCAATTGCAAGCCGTCTACAAGATCAAGAACTTTCTTATTATATGCCACCACCCTCTGAAATGTGCTGCCCCTAGTAATACGAAACATCAAGTCTTCCACTGATTTTCATAAAGAACTCAAGGCTCACCTCTTCCAAAAGTATTTTGACAATAAGCAAACTACTTGACTCCACTCATGAAACCCCTATGATTCTACTCCTCACCACCCTCGTGAAACCATTTGACCCCATTCCTGCTAACCTCTCAGCCCACTGTATATAGTTGCATTTGTTAAGAACCTTATAATGTTCTTTGTTATGAGTTCCCTTTGTTTATTGTACGGGTTCCAATGTTGATCGAAATCTGTTCCTTGTAAAACACATAGATAATGAGCGTGTCCTAAAAGGCACATTAACCACCTAGCAGGCTTTAATACAAGGGCCCCTTAGTGGAGTATGGCTTATAGGCCAATAAAGAGAAATGTGTCTTTCTAATGAATTCCATTATATATTGTGGACCTATTATTGATGCATAGGGGTTCTGCATAAATCCCTGAGAGAGAATTCTCAGTTTTCCAAGCACTCTACCCAATGTTTCTTATCTCAGATCTTTCTTAGGATGCATTGATTATATTGCAGCCATTGTGTGCCAGAGTTTGCAACAGCGCTGTATCCTATGAATTGCTTGCTACTAAAAGTGCAAAAATGGACCTGGACCTCTAATTGTGATGAGGCTTTACAGGAAGTAAAAGCGCTAGTCACATCTGAATGTTGTTGCTCATTTTAATCCTGCATTTCGTGCACAGTTAGCATGGGATGCTTCTTCTTATGGACTTGGTGCTATTATATCACATCTTCTGCCAGATCGAAGCGAAATATCAAGTACAGAACACAACTATGCACAACTAATCTAGTTTGAGAAGTGAAAAGATTCAATCAATTCTTATAGCAGAAAATTTACCCCAGTAATCGACCACCAGCTATTGGTGGCCATTTTGTACCCAAGAAAAGGAGTTTCTGTGACAGTATCTGCCCGAATGCAACGCTGGGCTTTATTTCTGGTTGGCTATGATTATGAAAACTGAGTATGAAAAAAAAAACTGCACATGCTAATCCTGATAGGCTGTCTCGTCTTCCAGTTCCAATGGACAATATTTACGTATTCTGGAAAGAATAGAATATGTAAATATTCATCAGATTGGCTGCCTCCCGGCTGAGCAAGAGACTAGGAGATACCACACTTGCACAAGTTTTGACTCAACTTTCAAAGGCTGGAAAGAAGCTATTAACTCTTTGTTGGTACCCTATTATGCACACAGGAATGAGCATGCCTTCAGGATGGATGTTTCATGTGGGATGTCTGTGTTATTATACTTTACTCTTTGAAACTATTATAGGTAAGCCTATGATATGAGTGCCTCAGGCAGCTGCGCAGTTGTTCCCCCATTATCGGCCTGGAAGGATGTAGCAACATTGGTGGTTCAGGGAGGTAGTTGAAGCGTTGGTCAAAAGTGAGGTGGCAGGACTGCTTTAGGGTTGGAGAAGGGCTTCTGAGCAGGCCTGGATTTAGATAGAGGCACTGGAGTTTTGCTGCAGCTGCCAAGCTTCAGTCTGGGCCTGAAGCAATCCGGTCCTGCATAGCAGCAGCAAATTTGGTAATGAACTCAACCCGGGGCTGCCTAGGCCCTGTGGTATCCCACCTCCTCCTTTCCCATTGCAAGGTTTCCATAGTAACAGGATACTGTGCAAGAGGAGAGAGTAGCATGCTGCAGGGCCTGGGCAGCACTGGGCTGAATTTCATTCACAAACTTGCTGCTGCTGCTGGGGGACAGTGGAATGTGGTAAAATGAATGGGAGGAGGCACAAGGAATTGGGGGGTGGGGGGCAAAGCCAGAGCTGGTTGGAAGGGGGGGGGGGGGCAGAGGCTAACCGCCATTATTGCCTATGGGCACCAATTATGCAAGTCCCGGCCTGAGTCTGACAGCAATGAAATATGGGGCCCCACATTTCTTTAACTCACCAGGTATTTCTTTCATCACCCTGTTTGTTTCTTGTCTATATAAATTAGAGTCAGTGGAGTCAGTATTTTGGATTCATACCCTGCACTCTTTGCCCTCAAGTTAACGATCTTAATGGTCTCAAATGATTGTATTGTTAATCACTCACTACCCAAAGCTGCAGCCCTACACAAAATTCCCTACAGACCAAATTTTCCTGGTCACAATTGCTCAAACTGGTTACCTCAGACATCACCTGGGGCAAGTGAGCAACTGCATAAAAAAATTCTATTTGGGATTCTTCCAAGGAGTTCTCAGCTTGTAACGTTTCAAGTCAGGCAAGTGATGAAAAGATTGCGCAACTAATAATGTTTATTTATTATACCACAAATTAGATCAAAGAAAAACATTGTTTCTCAGTATAGCAATAGTCAAACTCTGTTCACATCTCACTAAGGGGCATGCTTACTAAAGTACCATACAAATACTGAGGTCAGATCCAATGAAAGAGTGAACTACTATCCAATACCAATTGTGAAAAAATCCACTCTAGTACTTTTTTTCTTTTTTTCTTTTTTTCTTTTTTTCTTTTCAACCTAAATGCTTCTAACTCTTATAAAGTATCGTTTATCTGCGACCGGTGGTGAAGAGTTAGAAGCATTTAGGTTGAAAAGAAAAGAAAAGAAAAAGTACTAGAGTGGATTTTTTCACAATTGGTACTAAAGTACCATGACTAGGACATGGCAACCGCAAGGTTAGTGCATGTTTTTACTGTAGTAGAGTCTAGTGACCATGGTAGATAGCTGTGGTAGGCTACTACATCACAGTGCTCGCATCACTAGTGTGGTAGTAGAGAATGTGTAGCCATAGCGCATGTGCACTAAGAAGGTGCATCCTAAGTGTGCCCTGGAAGGGAAAGCCATAAATGCATTATTAGGGCAGCAGTGGGCGACAGAACCACTGCAAACAGTAATAAATATGCCCCAGCTATACCTACAGGAAAGTAGTATGTGACCAAGTCAGAATAGAGAGGTGTTAAGTGCACCCATGTTAATGGCAAATGCCGCTGCCACATACTAGGGTACATGTAGAGAACATTTTGCATGTCCCCAACAATTAGCACATCCTCTTGCACTTAGAATGCATTCAAAGTTACACTAAATGCACATTAAAACCCATTAATGCATGAATTTTTGTTTTCACATGAAACTCCATAATATGTTAGTCAATACCAAACTAATAACATCTCAAGTGATAATTTTGGTCAAAAAAATATTTTGACTGCTATTTTGCACAATATTTCAGCATCCCCATTTCGGGGATGCTATACATGAAAAGGTGGGTGAAGTTGCTGCTATATAAAACACCTGCAAATAATGTCAAACAACTGCAAATAAATTTCCAAAAAGTATTATAAATGAAATGTAATTAGTATTATGTGGGCATGATCTTTATGTATCAAAATTGTATTAATTAAAAGAAAAAAAATAATTTTATGGCTCGTGAACAATGTCTGAACATTCTTTATGAAATCCAACGTCACACTTCAGACACTGGCGTCTGTTTTTGTGCCAGAAACAGCACAACGTCGCTGTGTTCCGCTGGACTTGTTGTGATGGTTTATGCCATCGTATCTGACTGATGGTGATACTTTGTGGCTGATGACTGCTTTATGCACAACTTGACGTCCTACAGATGCTCGAGATGATTTGAATCGTGTGCAATAGACTGTGCATATGTCTCGTCGAAAATTAAGCAGATCCAATGGTCTCGTCTTTGCTGCAGCTGTTTTCCTGTAGATCAGCCAGGCATTTTGCATTGAGACATCCAGAAGATACGCAAAGAGAGGCTACCACCATTTATGCATAGCATCTCCGAGATGGGGACGCTCAAAATTTATGCCTCAGGTCATAATAAACCATGCATAAAACAATTCAATCGCACAATATTTTATTAGCAACAAATGTAAAATGAATGCATTACAAATTTTTTGTGATATGTTCACCTGCAGAACCGATAAAAGAACTTGAAGTAAGATTTTAGTACAATAATAATTAAAATGTGAAAAATTTAAAGAATGTGAATACATTGTTAGATACATTGTAATAGTATACATTGTTATTGTACATAGAATACATTGTGCAAGTGTGCCGTTAGCACGCGCTGATGGGGCATTTGAACCTGTAGTGCATGCAAAACACCACATTAGCGCACGCTAACTCGACCAGCAGCATAAAAACACTATCAGAATGCATGACTGAGACCTCCTCCTGGTTAGAATCTAACTGCCTCAGCATCAACCTCAAAAAAACGGAAGCAATGTTCGTAACAAGGTCATCAACCACTGAGAACACCTTCCCAGAAACAATCACAATCAACAAAACATCCATACCTGTTAGAAAAGAGGTAAAATATTTAGGTGTAATAATAGATCACACACTTACCATGCTACCACAAACCGTAAAAACCATCTACTATAAACTTAAAACTATTCAGCACCTAAGGCCACTCCTCGAAACACAAGATTTTAGATCTGTAGTAAATACACTAATCACCCCCCACTTCGACTACTGCAATAGTCTATTAATAGGCCTCCCTCAAAAAAAACACATACCTCCTCCAAAGAGCTCAAAACATCTGTGCAAAAGTAATAGCTAAAGCTCGTCTAACGGACCACGTAACCCCAATACTGCTAGAACTACACTGGCTCCCAATAAACAGCCGAATCAGATACAAAATTATCCTAACAACCTTTAAACTCATAAAAGACATAGCCCCCTCACACCTATCCACACTACTGCATTCACCAACCGAAACTAGATCACACAGACAAAACGCAGCCCACTCCCTTATCACACCAAAAGCTTTCAGGAAGACAAAGAAAACCACTAGCTCCAGAGCATTCACATTCACTGCCCCTACGCTCTGGAACGACCTCCCAATAGACCTTCGCATCATAAAAGACCTCTCTCAGTTCAGGAAAGAACTAAAAACTTACCTATTTACTGAACACTTTGAAATCCCATATTCCCCCAAAACACCTCCATAACAACCATGGACTTACACGCACAAAACCCCCATACTCAAAACTAAATAACTCTAACTCCCTGTCTGCCACCCCCACACACACTCCCGACTTACAACATAAAAGGAAATAAATTCCAATACCTAACTACACATGCCCTACACACAACACTCAACCACTGTAAATATCCAATGTAAATAATTTAATGGTTGTTTGTATTATTAATATCTCATAAAGTTGAAGTTTATTGTTCAATGTAAATAGTTGAACCTGACCGTTCAATGTAAATAGTTGAATCCGATTGTTCAATGTAAATGTATACAACTGTGTACAATTGTTAAGATGTTTCATGTAAACCGCTCTTGATCGCTGGAAGGGGCGGTATAGAAGAAAATAGATAAATAAATAAATAAAGGACCCTGTGGGCGGAGAGTAGGGGGTCAATTGGTGGGGAGTGAGCGGGAACAAGGCCTGCTCCCTTAACGCTGTCACCTTAACACTAGGAACATTACCGTGAGTGAAAACCTGCCGGTAAGGGTGCACTTTGAGGAGATTGAGAGAGAGCCTATTTAAATGTCTGCAATGTGCTGCACAGACAGGTGAGCCCAAGAAAGTGATAGTAGTGCACTATTTGCAGCAACAGCATAGTCCCCAGGTATGAAAAGGCACTTAGTTGATGATACAAATGGGGCATAGGAGCGTGCATGTGGATCATGTAGTGGGGCTGGAGGGGCACAGGGCGGACCAGGTGGCTGCCTAGGTGGTGCATATGAACTGAAGACCTGTAAATAAGCAAGACAGTATCTGACCAAGGTCTATCTTGCCCAGTATCCTGTGTCCAACAGTGTTCAAACTAGGGCACAGGTGCCTAGCAGATACCCCAAAGGACATACATAGCCCACAATGCTTGTAATGGGACACGCAGTACAAAGCGGGGGTCCACACTAACAATTGCTGAGGGACCTTCCCCAGGAACCTGGCCAAACATATTTTAAACAGAGCTACATTAGCAATCTTTACTACAGCCTCCGGTAATGAAATGCAGAGGTTGGTCATGCATTGACTGAAAAACTAGTTTCGCCCAGTAGTCTGGGAAGTAGCCGCAGTGCTTGTCCTCTAGTCTGCCCACATTCCGATGGCAGAAACAAACAGCCAACATTTACCCATTCCAGTCCAGGCAATACGTATGCTCTAAACCCATACCTACCTAACTACCCCGCAGCTGTATCCTCCTCAGGTTATAAAGACATAACAGTGGGAGGGATGTGTGGCTGTCCATGTATGCCTCCCCGCCCTGGACCCTGCACCTTAGGCACCTGCCTACCCGCTGGTCTGTGACTGCACACCACCATTACTGACAGCACATGGGCATGTCAGCATGGCATGGAGGGAGGCGCATTGGTGGAGTGGACAGCAGCACCCGCCTGCAGCAGACCATGACCATGCCCTGTTCCAGTGCATCGTGTGCAGTGCAACATGCAAAGTCTGTCTGATGGAAAGCAAGGTAGCCCCAGGGACTGATGTGCCTATGTGGCAGCACTGTGGTGCATTACACACAGTTGGTGTGTATGGAAACAGAAGGACACAGGTTTGGGTCCCGGCTGTGGATCCTGCAGTGCATATCCCAAGATGTAACCCCACAATGCAGATAGAACACCAACATGTGCAATCCCCAATGCATCAGCCAACAGGGGTACAAACATCCACATAGACAGGCTCCACTATCCACAGCTGGATGGAGCATCAGGCTGTTGGCTCCAGCACACGGAGCAGCAGTTAGCACCAGAGCACTACTAGATCCTGCACAATGAGCACACCTTAACAATGCCTGCACTGAAATTTGGACCAGTTTGGCAGGCAGGGATGCCAACCATCCCTATCTTTGCACAGTGCTGCAATATGAGTGTGTATGTCTATCCTTTGTTTTGTGGCTTTCTACTCCTCACTGGGCCTCACATTGCCCACACTGTTTGCAGTGTTAGTCTGCAAATGTGCATGATGAGGAGCAAAGTATTGTGGGTATGGCCCGGACAGAGCAGATTGGACAGGATGCATCTGCATCAGGGGTAGGGCAATGGTTGGGATGTCGTAGTACCCGATTGCCACCTGCATGGACCGGGTGGCCACAGCATGTCTTGCTGGGAGGACAATCTCACTCTGACTGGGCAGTGACCATGGCACGGCTATGTACCCACATAGCCACATAGTGCTATAGTGTCTGTTTCTAGTGGTATTGGTGTGTTTCCTGTTCTTGGGGCCCAGTCACTGAAGCACCTGCTGGGTGTCTGTGCCTTATATCCCAAGCCTGGGTGCACATGGTCTCTCAGCGCACATGCAATGTAGACTGTCTGCAGTTAATATCTGCATGGTGGGGACACCTAGCAGGGGGTATTAGGCGCAGTCTGACTATGCTTGCTGTGGGTGAATGTTAGATCTAGTCAGTTGGGAAGTGAGGTCTTCCAGGCCTAATCCCAGTACTACTGATAAGGCCTTAATAACAGGTGTGGCCTACTGGTTGGGGCATGTTACCTCAGGCTGAGGGTTCAAATCCCACTGGACCACAGCAATCTCAGGCCACAGGGACTGAGGTTTCTTGTCCTACAGGCACCCCTTGTGGCTGTGGCAAGCCACATACTCCTCCATTCTCTCAGGTACAAGACGTAGACTGCAAGACCTTCAGGGACAAGGGAAATTTATTTATTTTAATTTTTATTTAAGTTTTCTTGAATAACAAAGCATAAACCCAAGGAAAACATAAAAGAAGAACACACCGTTGCAATATCCAAGGGAAAAAATGTACACATCAGACCCCACATCAAGGGAGAGTGAATCCCAAATTAAACCCGAACAAAGAAAAAGAAAACAGGAGTATTTTAAACTCCACTCTGGGGAACAGTTATCTCATCACCCACATCCCCTACAACCTCCTTTTGAGCCAAAAAAGACTGCAATTGAGCAACACCAGTATATACAAAGGATTGACCCTCGAAAGTAAGTATACAACGACAGGGAAACTTCAGAAAGAAGGAAGCCCCCAAAGCCAACACACGAGATTTCAATGCCAGGAACTGCTTACGTCGGACCTGGGTAGCCCTGCCCACATCCGGAAAAACGTGGAGTTTTTGACCACAAAAAGAAATTCTTGGAATTTAAAGTAAGCACGCAAAACACATAATTTAATGGATTCAGAACCAAAGGTAACCGCAAGAGTGTTACGTTTGGAAATGACATCCTCAGAATCTTTCAAAAAAGCAGTAAGATCCTGACCCATCGAGAGATCCGAAAAAGGGAAGGAACCCTCATTCTTAGCTAAAGGAGGAGGGGATCCTAAGGAGAGATAATACATATGGATAATATCTATATTCCCTTCTAGTTTTAACACCTCAGTAAAATACTTTTTTAAAAGAATATCCGGAGATAACAAATGGGTAACAGGGAAATTCAGGAAAAGTAAGTTCTTAGCTCTGGACTGATTCTCAAGCACCTCCAGCCGATAAGAAGAGGAAAGAGAATCACAAATTAAGGCAATATTATTATCAGAGCAAGACTGGAGCTGAGAGTCAGTCCTAGCTAAGGACATAGCAAACAAAGCTAATTGCTTATCAGTACATTTCATTTTACTGGCTACATCGTGAGTAAACTGACAAAGGGAAGACACAGTAGAAGATAAACGCATATCGATATTATGAATGGAAGTCCAAATATCCATTAGGGTTACCTCCCCAGAAACTGAAATCTTGGCCGTCCCTTCACGAACTTCCAGAGAGATAGGTTGTGGAATTGGAGGAGAAGCTTTGGGAGACAAATCCAACAAGGTTGATAAGAAAGGAGGGAGAGGGAAAGGCGGTGGTGACCTGGAATGAGAGCTTAACAAAGCCCCTTCCGGCGACGATGTGGCAGGTAGCAGGGAAGTCAAATGTTTGTCCATGGGACCCACCACCTTATCTCCTTGCGCTTTGGCTCCAGATTTAACAGGCAATTTCACTTTCCGTTTACCCATGGTAGAACTCTGATCTCAGCTTCTCAGTAGCGCCAAAGGGGTGTGGCCTGCCGCTTGAATCACGCCCCTTAGGCCACACCATGCAGGCCGTGACACATGGCCGTGTATAGAAGCCGCCGGATTAAGTAGAGGGATGAGGAGGGGTCATCCGCAGCCGAAACCGTCCTCCATCCACCTGCCCGATTTAGAGCAGGACCTCCAGGCACCTGCTACGCTGCTCCCGTGGCGAAAAACAACTGCTGCGTCTGTTCCCCCGAACAGGATCGCTCTCCACCAACCTCCTGCTGCTACTGGGTTAAGTAGAGAGATGAGGAGGGGTCCTCCACAGCCGGGCCGTCCTCCTTCCGCCTGCCCGATTTAGAGCAGGACCTCCAGGCACCTGCTACGCTGCTTCCGCGACAAAAAAACAATTGCAGTGTCTGTTCCCCCGAACAGGATCGCTCTCCCGGGAAATTTATACTTTACCTGACTATACACTGCTTTTTCCTGGTGAAAAGCAGCATGTAAGCATTGCTACATAACATATATATATACCCCGCATGGGTCTAGATACCCCTCCCTCGTGGTAGTAGGTAGCCATGGCTTTCAGCATTGTAACACTGGGTATAATGATACACTGTTCTGCTTGGGTCCCACTCAAAAAGAGCCAGATGAAACTAACACATAGAGCAGGACACAAAGTGATTAGTATATCACACTGCAGGGAATACTTGCCACCAACTGATAGTAATGGGGATCTGCAGCATGGGCAGGTACTAGGGACCTGATGCTGGGCCCACATCCTCACCCTCAGGGTGACCACAGAAAGTGCTCAGTAGCACAGTTTGTAACTGCTCTGTGCTTGCATCACACACTGTCAAGTCCTCTTACTGAGCTAAGGTGATGGATAAGTACATTCTGCATTTGGTGATCAACTGTAGACTGCTGTTCTGCATGTGTACTGCATCATGGGTACTGGTGGGACTAACCTATACCGGAACACGGCAAACATTTTAGGCGGTGACCTGCAGTCTTTTTATATCCAGACATTGCTGTGCAGTGAGATGTGCAGGTGTAGCCTACTGGTTAGTCCAAGGTCTCTATAGGCAGGAGCCAGGGGTTTGATTCCTACCTGTTCCTTTTTGTAATGTGCTACTCAGATCATTTTCATGCCTGTAACAGTCAGGGCTCTGCAGATCTGTGCTGCCAGCCCATATCACTCTCTCCTCTGCCGCCATCCTTCCTTTAGGCCATTCATCCTCCTGTGTTGGCTGTGTGCAGTTATGTCTTCTTGTGCAAGTTGCTACACCATGGCCTACAATAGTACTCTTTTCCACATTATGGTTCTTTGCACGCACCTCTCCTGTGCCTGATCTGCATATCATCACTACTACTTTGTCCGCCTGTCACTGCAAACATTCTGCCGCTTCTGCCTCTGCTGGGGGACACGTCATGCTGCAACTCTATGTCCTGCACTGGTACCCTTTTCTGCATTGCAGCTCTTTGTGCTCGTCTCTCGTATGCCTGATCTGCATGGCACTACTACTACTCTGTCTTTCTGTCGCTGTAAACATCCTGCCACTTCTGCCTCCACTGGGGGACAAGTCTTCCCCATCCTATGCCACACACTGTCACTGCAGCACGTTACATTGGCATCACCCTGTGCATCAGTACAGCTGCCTCTCACATGCTCGTGTGCTTTACTGGCTGCCAAATAGGGTGCCCACCAATATGGCAAGTCCATCAACTCCCACCTGTCCTTCCTTTCATCACTTTTACATTGACATTCCTTGGTGCTCTATCCAGCGTTTGGCTTACAGCCATGGACCTGCTTTAAGGTGCATGCTTTCCACCTTAGGGCACCTTGTCTCTCCTTAGGACATCTTATCTCCTGTTTATTTTTATTTATTTATTTAACACTCATTTTTATACCGCATCTTCCAGAGATCAGTTGCGGTGTACAAATAACAACAATTAACAAAGCGAAGTTTGTTTTACATAGAACATCTTAATTTTACATAGAACATCTTAAAATAACATAGAACATGGAACATCTTAAAATATGATAAATTAATCAAAGTTAAGTCAAGGAAACTAAACAGTGAATTTAAACTGGAACCATGTTAAAACAATTAACTAACAAAATGTAGTGTGTATATACATAAGATAGTACATAACAGATGTAACTATATACATGAGGGGGTATTAGGGCGTAAGAGATTGGATCGTCTGTTAGGGCACCTTCCTAAATCTTAAGGCGTCTTGTCTCCTGTTAAAGTGCCTTAGCACAACTTAAAGCACCTTAAGGTGCCTTAAGATGTGCTAAAGCGTCTCAAAGTGCCTCAAGATGTGCTAAGACATCTCAAGAAGTGCTAAGGTGTCTTAAGGTGCCTCAAGATGTGCTAAGGCTCCTCAAGATGCCCCAAAAAGTGCTAAGGTGCTTTAAGGCGCCTTAAGATGTGCTAAGGTGCCTTCTCACAACTTAAGGCTCCTTGAGGTACCTCATTTCCTGTTAAGGTGCCTTATCAGATCCTATTATGCCTTGTCTATCCTTAGGACGTCTTGTCACTTTACCGCACTTGGTCCTGTTAACTCACATTAAATGGCCCAAGGAACCCTAACGCTGGTATGCCTCCTGCCTCTCACTGCTTTATATTGCTTCAGGCATCTTAACGCTGCCCATACCACCAGTGACTTTACCACGGTTTAGTAAACATACCCCATAGATAACTATGCTCCACTAGAGCTACACCAGTAAGGCTTCAAACCTGATCACAATGTGGAAACACTAATTACATTGCTCCTAGGCACCCTAATAACAGACATAGACAACATACGACAGGGCTTTGTTCTAATTTTCATCGACTTCACTTCAGCTTTTGATTCACAACCACAATAATCTGCTGCAGAGGCTTCAAGAAATAGGCATTTATGGAATAGTGATGAACTAGTTCACATCATACCTATCCCACCAGAAGCAAGCAGTGCGATCTGAAAGCCAACAATCAAGACCTTTCAATCAAAACAGGGCTTTCCATAGGACTCAAACCTCTCAGCACTGCTATTCAGCATCCCCTATTCAACTCTGCAACATCATAAAACAGCACAAAATACAATACAGGATATATGCAGATGACATAATGGTTTTTACCCCAATAAACTTTGAACATCCCAATTACACACAGATCACTTTATGCCTGAAGCAATGACAGGATGGCTCAAAGAACAAAATCTCACTATAAACTTCAAAAAATCAGAAGCACTACACATCACTAGGAATACAATATTCTCCCCACAGGAGTCAAAAAAATCCTAGACTATACTCTTAACAGCTAAGCAAGAATTCAGAGTTACATTCAATCAACAACTCAGCTTTCAACCCCACATCAAGAGGACAACCAAGACAGCCTACCACAAACTAAGAACCATACCCAAACTCAAGTCTCTACTCAGTGATAGTGATTTCAGAATAGTTTGCCAGGCCATTGTAACTCCCATATTAGACTATTGTAACATAATTTACTGGGGCCCCTTGAAGAAAACAATACTCCCACTCCAAATGGTATAGAACACTGTAGCTCGCATAATTACTGGAACAGCAAGGTATTGCCACATGAACCCCACACTACAGCAGCTACATTGGCTCCCAGTCACTGCACATTCCAAATACAAGACTTTAATATTAATCTTCAAAATACTCCACAACCTCTCACCTCCCGTCCTTCAACCAATGATCAAGAAGACACCGGAAAACAGAACAAGAAGAATAGTCAACAACAACACTTGGGACACCCCTAAATGCAAGATGAAAGCCAAGCAAAGAACATGTAAAAGAGCTTTCTCCATATATGCACCACCATTATGGAATTAACTACCTACCACGATAAGAGCCATCAAGGACTTATCGGACTACAGGAAAACAATAACAATGTATCTCTTCATGGAATCCTATGGACCCACATAATCCTAACCACTACAGACTGTGACCAAACGAAGAACATCACTGATGAGTATTAGTTACTTTTTACCAAAACTTCCTGTCTAATTTAATGATGGTATCTCTGTTTATGAAACCAGAAATTAAAAGAAAAACAGCAACCTTATATTTACTATTAACAGATCAGAAGATATCCCCTGAGCTTGTGCCTTCGAGGAACAGGGCTCTATAAAGACTGCACAATCCCTCAACAGCTGCTGGATCCAACTCAAGATACAGAGCTCTCCTCATCATCAGAATGAGACGTTTTGTCTTTCTCCGTTCTCCTTGTGTCTAGGCAGGGGTCTACCCATTCACCGTTTGACAATGTCTGGATGGAAGATCACTTTTTTCTAAACATCCCTTACGTCTGCAATTGGGTGAAGTCATTAAGACCCCTGCAACTTCCTCTATCACACCAAAAGAATTAACCACAGTCACAGAGAGAGGGAGACCAGGTGTTTCATAGGAGAAACTCTTTCATAACCTGACAGATGGGAGTTCCCCTTATGTTATTAATATTTAGCATCCAATGGAAGACTACTGATTGCCAGTGTCTACCAGGACACCATTGGAGGTCGGCAGCAGGATACCATAAGGATGGAGACATCATGATTGGGGGACTTGTAATTGTAACACATGTCAATATGTTAAAAGCACTATCCTTTACAACGTTACCCCAGTGGGATGTAAGTAAAAGGTAAGAAACGATATAACATAGCTACAGTAAATAGTGACATAGTCCCATTGTGATATAGCTTTATATTGGGTGCTCACAGTGACTTGTAGAAGGGATTTTCAGATACAGGAGGTCTTCTTGGAATGTAACATTTTCCTGTCACTATTCAAAGGGATTCTGTGGATTTAATACTGAACCGTGTGTTCACTGGCACAACTCAGAACTTGTGAACAAATTGCTTGTAGTTTCAGCACATAAGGAGGAAGATATTCAGAGATTTAAGCTATTAACTTCCCAGATAACCTTGTAAATCTTTTATTTTAAATTTGGGGCCAGATGTCTGGATAAAGGTTTTTTTATTTTTCATATTTTGTGTATAATGTAGACAGAGAAAGCAATTGACCCGAAATGACACTTGGTCCCCTGTCTGCTCATTGGTACCTGCCATCATGCAGCCTCTGATTCTGCTCTTGTTCCCTTTTGTAGACCCAAAGTTAAAAGGACCTTTTTGAAATTCCAGAGCAGGATGGGGAGGAAATTGTTCAAATCCATCTTTGCAGTTAATGGTGATTTACCTGCCTAAATGGACTGTCAAAAATTTGCCTATTAATATGTTAAATGAGGCTCCCATGCATGAAGTAACGAGGTGGCCTGAGCTGCTCAATTTGATGCAAAGTTTCAGAGGCATTATTAATGCAAATAGATCGGCTAAAAATGCAGCCTTGGCTTGGTACAAATAACTATCCAAACCTGTTCTGTACCATGCTACCTTCATGGAAAACCTATCCATTAGGTGCCGGAATCATTAGGTGACAGCATCACCCCCAGACCAACCCAGTGCTGGCCTTTTTTATAACAGCCAAATTCTGAACATAACTAGTTTTAGGGACTAAGGACAAGCCTGTTTTATAAAGAAAAGCAGGCATCTACTTTTCTTTTTGAAATACTACTACTACTAATTATTTTTATAGCACTTAAAGGTGTAGCACTATAGCACTAAAAAGGTATATGCAGTGCTGTATATGGTGGTGATATGATTGAGATGTTTAAATACCTCCGTGGCATAAATGCACAAGGGGAGAGCCTCTTTCAATTGAAAGCAAGTACTGTTATGAGGGGACATGGGATGAGGGTGAAAGGAGATAGATTCAGGAGTGATATGCGGAAATATTTCTTTAAGGAATGAGTGGTTGATCCGTGGAATAGTCTCCCAGTGGAGGTGGTAGAGATGAGGACAGTATCTGAATTCAAAGAAGCATGGGACAAACACAGAGGCCACCCCTCCCCACGTCCCTGTTTAGGGGTGAACCCACCACTCCATGTAGGACACCCCTATTTGTTGAGAAATTAGATGGTTCAGTTTATTTTGATTTTATCCTGTTGCTGTAAAGGGATCCACTGTGTCTGTCCCATGCCATTTTGAATTCCGTCACCGTGTTTGCCCCCACCACTTCCATCAGGAGGGCATTCCAAGCATCCACCACCCTTTCTGTGAAAAATTATTTCCTGACATTGCCTTTCAATTTACCACCTTGCAGCTTTCTGTTATGCCCTCTAATTTTACAGCTTCCCCGTCTTTGGAAGAGGTTTGTTTGTTCATTATTTCCCTTTAAGTATTTAAAGGTCTGAATCATATCTCCCCTGTCCCTCCTCTCCTCCAAAGTGTACATGTTTAGGTCTTCAAGTCTCTTCTCATAAGACTTCTGACGCAGGCTCAAAATCATTTTGGTCACCTTCCTCTGAACAGTTTCCAGTCATTTTACATCCTTTGCAAGATACAGTCTCCAAAACTGAACACAGTATTCCAAGTGAGGCCTCACCAGTGACTTGTACAGTGGCATAAGTACCTCTTCCTTTCTGCTGGTGATTCCTCTTTGTATGCAGCCCAACATCCTCCTGGCTTTTGCCACCGCCTTGTCGCACTGTTTTGCCACCTTGAGATCTTCAGAAATAATCACACCAAGGTCTTTCTCCTTATCCGCGCATACTAATCTCTCGCCCCCTATCGCGTACATTTCCCTTGGATTTCTGCTACCCATGTGCATGACTCTACACTTCTTTGCATTAAATCTTAATTGCCAAGCATTATTAGACCATTCTTCCAGCTTTTGTAGATCTTTCCTCATGTTAACCACTCCTTCGGGGGAGTCAACTCTGTTAAAAATTTCCGTGTCATCTGAAAAAAGACATACTTTTCCATTCAGTCCTTCAGCAATATCCCTCACAAATACATTGCACAGTGCCGGGCCCAGGACTGACCCCTGGGGCACCCCGCTAATCACCTTCCCTTCATCCAAGTGAGCTCCATTTACCATCACCCTCTGACGTCTGTCAGTCAACCAATTTCTGATCCAATTTACCATCTTACGATCCATCCCCAAGCTACTGAGTTTATTGATAAACCTCCTATGAGGAACAGTATCAAAGGTTTTGCTGAAATCCAGGTAGATGACATCCATCACATGCCCCTGATCTAGCTCCCTGGTCACCCAGTCAAAGAACTCAATCAGATTTGTTTGGCAAGATCGTCCTTCGGTAAAACCATGTTGCCTCGGGTCTTGCAACCTGTTGGTTTCTTTGGAAGGACAGACTAGATAGGCCATGTGGTCTTTTTCTGTCATCATTTTTCTAAGTTTCTATATATAGATGGATGAGACAGTTCCTGCTCATCAGAGCTTATAATCTAATGAAGACAAAAAAAACATAGCAAAATGGTACTAGGGTATGCTAAGATACACATAAGTAGTGAACAAGAGAGTGAGGAGCATCAGGATCCAAGAGAGCATATGTTTACATAAATGCACATTAAATCTAGGCATGAGTTGTTACACCTGTCCTAATAGTATAATAAAACGGTATCGCATTCTTTTCAAAATGTTTCTCTTTTTTTTTATTAGGTATTTAATGTCTGTATCAAATCTCTTCTGTTCTTCCTTTCCCCTTGAGCAGGGGTGGGCAACTCCTGTCCTGTTGTACCACAATCCAGCCTGGTTTTAATGATGTCCCTAATGAATATTCATGAGATATATGTGCATCCACTGCCTTCCATTGTATGCAGATATATACCATGAATATTATCAGGGACATCATGAAAACCAGGCTGGATTGTGGTGTACCAGGACCGGAGTTGGCCACCCCTGCCCTAGAGCAGTGCTTCTCAACCCTCTTCTGCAGACACACCTAACCAGTCAGGTTTTCAGGATTACCACAAAGAATATACATGAGGTGGATTTGCATACTCATGGTTCTCCAGTGTATGAAGATTTATTTCATGCATATTTATTGTGATAACCCTAAAAACTTAACTGTTTGGCTTGAGAAGCACTGCTTTGGACCTCCGAGCTGATATTTGACCATGTAAGACTTTTAACTTTAACGGTGTAACTATTTATTACTATCGGTGGTGTTTATTCGTTGGTGTCTTATATAGAGAGGTTGTGGTGTAGATAATCATGATTTTAATTATTTATTTATTTATTTATTTATTAATATAACCTTGCATGGTTTTTACTGTACACTTAATATGGACGGATAATGGGTTAATTATTTATTTTTTTCCTTACGCTGATGTACCCGCGATTCTTTAATAGATTCTTCATGATTGTGTACAAAATAAGATCGGCTCTCGCATATTATGGGGAAAATATTTATGCCCCTTTTTTATATATGTTTTTATATTATTTTAAGAGCAGGATTTTTTCCATGTAATACACATTGGGTCATTGGTTATTACAATTAAAAAAAAAAATTTGCATCCTTTTACTCTGTGGTTTTGCCCTCTAGCCTGCTCTTTTTGTTTTTCCCGCCTCTCACAGCCTTAAATTTAAATGCGCATGAGCTGGCGTTTTTTTCTAAGTGCCTTAAAATCCTATGTAGGTTCCCGCGTTGATATCTGGCCAAGTAAGACTTTTAATTTATTTTGGGGAAATCTTTTGAGAAAGAGTGGTCAAACCTCAAGGGAATATATACATTTGCAAGGGTGATAAGTTTATATTCAGTTGAAAGGTACTGTGCAACATTTTGAGGATAACACGGTGTTTGTCACCGGTATAGTAATTTTTTCACATAAACGATGCCTTTTTATTGTACCTCTAAAAATTTTAGAATTAACTTTCAGGTAGTTCTCCTAAAAGAAAGATATAATTTAGAAGGCACTTTGTCAGTATATTTGGTCTAAAATTAATAGCCCCTTTCGCGGGGGCGGAGCCCGGTGTCCAGCGGGATGGTCGCATAACGCTGAGGCTCCCGAGAGGCCTACTCAGAATCCTGAATTAACACCGTATATACTTAGACTTCTGTCCGAATCTTGCCGGGGCACATTGGTGAGATGGCCGGGACTAAATCTATGCGCCTGGAATTTGGATCTCCAGCGGCTTCTCATGGCAAACGCTCCAAAACTGAACCCCCGTCCCCGCAGAAGGGGCTGGCTTCGCGCGAGGGCCCCGAAATGCAGCAGGAAATCCTTGCAGAGATTAGAGGGGTTAAGGACCTCGTGCAGTCAAATGGTGAAGCACTCCGAGCGCTGCGGGAAGATCTTGGTATTCTGCAGGGCAGGCTAGAGGGGCTCTCTTCGCGTCAAGACAAAATGGAGAGCATCTTGGACTCCCATGTGGCCCAGTTGTCCCAACTCGACATAGTTGAACGCCAGGTACGGGCCTTGCAGAAAGAAGTGGAAGATGGCAATAATAGAGCGCGCCGTAATAACCTACGAATCGTGGGCATACCGGAGGGAGCGGAATCGGGAGACATGAAAGAGTTTTTATGTCAAATCCTCCCTTCCCTGCTTCATATTGCCTTTACTAAAGATTTGGAGATCGATCGTGCTCATCGGGTACCCACAAACATAATGCTCAACAGGAAGACCCCGCGGCCTATCATCTTTCGACTTTTGCGATTTCAACATGTGGAGCAAATTCTCAGTGCTTCTCGGGCCAAGGGCCATATGGAGTTCAAGGGCCACAAGATCTCCTTCTATCCTGACTTGGCTAAACCCACGGTCGACCGCCGAAAGCGCCTTCTGGAATTTCGGCCGAGGCTTCAACATCTACAAGCACGCTATGGCCTGATGTATCCGGCCAAGCTCCGAGTCGCTCTTCACAATCAGACAAGAACATTTGAGGACCCTGATCTACTTGCGGAGTTCTTGGATTCTAAAGAGGCCGACTTGATGCGCTGACTTCCAGAATGTTCCTGCAAGTATTCTCATGTCCGCTGTGCCTGCCATATTGGATTAGTCGCGGCCCAGCAAAGAGTCTGACGAGGGTGGTTCGTTGCCTTATTTCGATGCTATCCGTGACCCGACTCCATCTACCCATTGTAGCCTCGATGAGTATCAGAGACAGTGTTACTCATGGACTTTGGTGTTCTTTTCTTTTCATGCCTTCATTTTCCTCTCTGGGGCCTCCTCCCGCAGACATCTGGTCGCCATATTCATTGGGGGTTTGCTTCTTCTCTAAGATATTTTGGTACATACTTTTCAATATAGGGTGTATTTGCCAGCAGACTCGGTGATTATGTCATTGTTGCACAGTTTTGATTATGTTGTATGTTTCAAGCGTCCTTACCTAAAATGTTTCTTACTGATCAATGGTACCATGTAAGATTTTCTCTCGAATGTCTAAGGAATCAATAATCCGATAAAACGGAAGACAAATTTCAACTATTATCACGAAGAATTGGAGGGATAGCTCTCGACTTACTGTCAATGTATGGTGGAACCTCGTCTGCTTATATAGTGAATGTGAGCAGACGTCTCGGAGAGCTATCCCCCCATACCCAAACTCACTTTGCTTGTTTAACTGGCTGATGCTCAATGATTATGTACAATCTGCTCATTGCTTCGACATGTCTGTTTCAGGTGCACTCATCATGTTTCAGATCACCGTTAGGTTTTGTAACACGATTATGTCAGTACACGCCCGCTTTGGGAATGATTAGTTTTCTAGAGAAGAAGCGGGGGGGAGGGGGGTGGTAGGGGTTTGCTTTGTTGTATGTATCTCACTTATGTATCTGTCTTTTAGCTGTATGTCTTCCTTTCCTCTGTTGTTATAAAACGAAAATAAAGCATTTAAAAAAAAAAAAATAGCCCCTTTCGCTCCTGCTACATTCTTTTCTCTGCCTTGCTGCTATCTGATGTTTTTATTGATTTTTATTGATGTTATATATTGTTCATATATATGGTTTCACTATATATGTTTATTTATTTATGTTCTAACTTTTTATTGATTATACTCATAGTTTTAACTTTTTATTGATTATACCTATAGTTTTACCAAAAAGGTCATTTCATATTGGTTACAAGGTGAAGTGTCCTCTATATCCAACATTCAGGTAAATTGTTAATGTTTTTATATAAATATCCTTTTGTCACATTTGGATACTGTACATTTATATGATTTTATATTATTGATTTTATATTATTGATTATATTTTAAGCATCTGTTCTTGATGTAGCTGTTTTTATTATTGTTTTACATTGTATGTTTTTATGATTGTAGTGTGTCCACCAATCCCACCCCTGACGAAGGGTAATCGAAACACAGTCTGTGTCGGGTGGTAATGGGCCTATAAGCGTGAATAAACTTGTCTTTCCTTACTAATCACGTATTGGACTGGTTGTTGCATCTTCACGTGATTATCTGTGCTTTTGTGACATATATCTGCAAAAAGACATACTTTTCCATTCAGTCCTTCAGCAATATCACTCACAAATACATTGAACAGTGCCGGGCCCAGGACTGACCCCTGGGGCACCCCGCTAATCACCTTCCCTTCATCCGAGTGAGCTCCATTTACCATCACCCTCTGACGTCTGTCAGTCAACCAATTTCTGATCCAATTTACCATCTTAGGATCCATCCCCAAGCTACTGAGTTTATTGATCGGTGTGAGTGGAGTCTACAGTGATCTGTGTGTTAATGCTTCTTTTATGGAGAGCATTTGCTTACTATACAGTTTTGAGTGTTGATTCTGCAATTCAATTTCTACATGCAGTTTAGATTGTAAACTGGGTCTTGCAAAAATAACTTAGACATAATTACATTGAGAGGTATATAAATGCAATAGACTCACAGAATGTCCACAAGATGGCTGTTCGCTTTATAGGTTGTTGATTGCATCTATCTGGTGTCTCAGCTCCAGATATTTTTATTCAAAGCCTCAGTGTCACGCCTAAGGGCCACGCTAAAAATAAGACCTTTGGATTATATGGAGCTGGGATTGATAGCATGCAATAGCTGCTTTCCTCTTATTGTCATTACTGCTTTGAGCACATAAGTAGACTTGTGCAGTCTAGGTTGCTCTACTTTGAAGACTGGTCGTCCCAGGTGCAGGGGCTGATGCAGGCACATCATGAGGATACTAGACAGAAGAATCTGAGAGGGGGGGAGGGGGAGAGGCTCAGTGGCATGCCTCCAGCACTGCAGGGAGCAGCACTTTAATGTTGCTTTCAGAGCTTTCCAGCACAGGTCACACTCGGCCACTGCTGCATCTAGCTCCCCTCTAATACAAGCCTCCTGTTGGAGGGGAAGGGGGAGGCAGCAGGGCTTAAGCATGGGCCTCTGCTGACAGTCCCCATGCCTCACTGATAGCAGCATTAAAGTTCTGCTCCCAGGTATTCTGCTGCCCTAGGTAGATGTTTAGTCTGCCTAGTGGCAGGGCAGGTCTTGTACTCCTCTTGCTGCAGGCATCAACAGAAGAGTATGAAATAGAATACACCATTTCACCCATTGGTATTATGTGATCCAAAAGCAAATGAAATGAATCAAAGACAAAACTAATCTTAAAGTGAACTGAACTAAAAGGTTTCTGAGTACACATCCCCAGAAATAATGTCATGGACACAACTGGACGTACACACACAATGGAATCTCTTTTTTTTAATCTTTATAAAGTTTAAACAAAACTCAAGTATACATTTTTTCAGGAAACAAGAGTGTCCAGAAACAAATATTCTTATAGAATAATAAGGAAAAAAGTAAATATTTAAACACTCTATCCTTAGACCCCAATACAAGTGAGGCAGAGACGAAATAATCTCCTACACCGAGGACAAGACCAACCATAACAAGCAAATGGTGTCCCAACAACTGAACATGTTACCCACACAATAACCCAGCTAAATTCCAGCACAGCCCCATCAGATCCTTGCCCGGTGGCATGGATAAAATCAACAAAAGAAGAATTGATCAAAGTCATCCACAGATTAATAGGCGCCTCCCTAGCCCAAAGCTACATGCCCACAGCACTCAAAGAAGCCACAATCCATCCAATCCTGAAGACTACAACACCGGACCCCACAGATCCAGCTACATATAGACCTATCTCCAGCCTCCCTTTTCTGAAAAAAATTATAGAGAAGACAGTGCAAAGACAGCTCCAGGACCACCTGGACACACATGCTCCACTAGACCCACATCAACATGGCTTTCGCCCAAACCACAGTGTGGAGACTCTACTCATCCACCTACTAGACACCCTACTCAGAGGAATAGATAACATCAAGACTGGTTTCCTGCTAGTGTTTATCGACATCTCCTCAGCATGCGATACAGTATCCCATAACATCCTCTTAAACAAACATTAGCCTATGCAACACTACCCACAATCATACCTTAGCACCCGACGACAGAAGGTCAAAGTAGGATCACACACATCTGCTGCTTTTCAAACAACGCAAGGGGTACCTCAAGGATCCTCTCTATCGGCTCTGCTTTTTAACATTTACATACAGCCAGTATGTAATATCTTCAAGAAGCACAGGTTACAATATGCTATCTATGCTGACGACATCATGGCATACACCCCAATCAACCTAGACTCTCCAGACTACTCTTCTATAATAAATTGTCTCCAAGAGATATCCATCTGGCTGTCAAACAATAACCTAAACATAAACATGAAAAAGACTGAGGCACTAATCATCACATGGAATACCTCGAACATCATCCCTACTTCAATAACAGTAGCAAACTCTACCATACCAATTAAGGACAAAATTTGATACCTTGGAGTAACACTTGACCGTCAGCTAAGCCTACAACCACACATCAACAGGATCACTAAGAATGCATTATACAAGCTTGCCACCATTCGAAGACTCAAGCCACTCCTCAGCCAGGACCATTTACGATCAGTTTGTCAAGCAATTATAACCCCTATCCTAGACTATTGCAACTCCATTTATCAAGGTCTACTAAGGAAAGCTACACGATCATTACAACTGGTCCAAAATACAGCTGCTAGAGTCATCACTGGTGCAAAGAAGCAAGAAAATATAACTCCCCTCCTACACCATCTTCATTGGCTTCCTATTACCACCCGTACCAGATACAAATCTGCCCTGACTGTTTTCAAGATAAGAAACCACATGACAGCGGGAGCTCTAGAGGAGATGTTCTGCACTAGACAAAACAACAGACCCAGGAGACAGAGTATGATGGACACTATCCCTATACCCTCTGAATACAAGAGAGCAACTGAATCAACTATGAAGAGAGCATTCTCGCTTGCAGCACCAGACATATGGAACTCTCTCCCTGGGAAACTAAGGTCCACCACTGACATGAAAGACTTTAGAAAACAACTAAAAACTTTTCTATTTACCGATCATTTCCAAGAAACCACTTAACTCTTGATCAGTCGAACCCTAATCCTCCACCGCATTGTGTATGTACATATGTTTCTTTGTAAATAAGTCATGCATCACAGCACCTCCCGCATGTTACCCCTCCCCCTAAGTTTCATAACAAGTTCTTTGTAAAACCTGTAAGTTATACTGTAAACTGCTTTGATTTAATGATAAAGCGGTATATAAAAACTGTTAAATAAATAAATAAAAACAAAAAAATTAATTCAGTAACATGATATAGACACGATGCCCAAGCACGCTCCCTAAATGCATCTGCCACCACTTCACCCCAAAACAAACTGGGCTCATGTCTGCTAAACTAGGGTCCTCTTCAAGTCTAAAAAGGAGGGAAGCTGTTTGGGAAGGAAGAAAATATATTTCATATTAGAATAGGTAACAGAGCATTTACAGTGATACCTAAGCCAAAAACTAGCTCCCAACGAAATGGTTTCCTGTCTCGTTGCCAAGAAAAAAATGTCTTCTTTCCTGTGTATTATGACTCACATCTGGATAAATTCTAAGCGTTTACCTAAAAAAAGGCACATCTCCTTTTTTAAAGAAAAGAGAAAGCACTCTAGATAAATCTGACTCAAATATAAAATTAACTAACAGTGTTGCCCTAGACAGTGCAGCAGCCTCAGAGTTCTCCAAAAAGTCACTCAGATTTTGATCTATAACAGCTTCCACCTCTTCTTGTGAGGGCTTCCCCAGAAGAAAATAAGCTTTATTAATCGGTAGTAATGCAGATTCTGGAATCAGAAGAACTTCCCAAAGATATTTCCTAAATATCTCTAATAGGGAAAGATTTTGTAGCAGAGGTAAACTTAAAACCCTCAAGTTCAAGTTTGTCATTTTAATCTCCATTTGTTCAAGCTTTTGGTGGATAATCATCATCATCAGTTGGTCAATAATAGCTCTAGAATCCACCTTTTCCTTTGATAATCCTGAAAATTTATCCTGGGATTGCTTTAACGAAAGATTCATTTTGTAAAGACACAGATGCAATCATTTGCACCAACGATAAAACATTGTTAGCGCATTTGGAGACTGTACCTTCAAGCTACACCAACAAAGCCCAAATAGCCTGAAGAGTGATCTCCATTGAAGCTTGACATCCTACATCAATGGAAGAGTTCATGGCTGACTACTTCCTTCCTCCACCGAACCAATATTTGCCACAGCCATGGCATCTCCAGGGCTGGGATCCGTGCCCACATCAGACACAAAACCAGAATTCAGGGGCGTTGAAGAAGTGTCCCTTCTAAATCCACTGACTTCCTCATACGAAGAGGAAGGCAGGGATTCAATAGCTGAAGTATGCCCTGAGATGTCCGTGTGGAAAATATTATAGGAAGACAACTCGTTCATTTTGTGTGCATTTAACAGAACATAAATATTGCTTGGCGAAAAGTAAAATCGATGCCCCTATGGTAGGTCATTGTCAAGGGTATTATCATACTTTTTTTGATCTTCCCTGTCAAGTTCATGATTTTATACCTCTCAATATACGTGGTATAGTCTGGGGTAACATTCTACTATAGCATGAACAAAGATGGATTTATGAGTTACATACCTTAGAGCCCCAAGGGTTGAATAGTTCTATCTAGTGGAAAATCTTTTTTTTGAGCTTAAGATCAGTGTAGCTACTCCCATTCAGGTTTGATTGGTTCAGGAAAAGGTATGCCTATGGGCGTTTGCGATGTTTGATTGGCCCTTCCTGGTTTTGCAACGCGAGGGCAGTATCAGCCATTGGAGCCAGGATCAGATTGATTTGAGTAATCCAAACATTGCAGCAGCCCCCGATGAAGCGAGAATTCATGAAACGAATGACTTCGTAGAGCAAATTTTCATTTACTAAGAATCTCCAAAAGATGCCTTTCAATTATGTGAATTTATTAATATATACTGCTTCTGGCTTTGTCATTTCCTCTATTTTCAGGTGTATTGGAGTGGAGCCGCTATTCAGTCATAGTAATTAAGTAAACCTGATATATTAGTTGGCTGTTTGAATTTGTGGCTGGGCCATGTGTTAGCTGTGATTAAGGCAGCTATGATTGCCTATAATGGGTGATATTAGTTCTGTAACAGGTGTGGAATAAGATATTAACATATAAATAATTTAATTAAATTTAATAAAATAATAAAGTAATATTGTGGGATATATGTCAGGTGAAAGCCTTTGGGAGGAGTTTTTTAGACCAATGATGGTGTCATCCAGCGGTTTCCCTTTGGGCAGTGAATATAGTGGAACAGTGATTTCATTAGTTTTTTTTCTCCTCCCTAATGTAAATTGGTATATGAGATCCTTTGGAGTTTCAGGATATTTATAGTAAAGATGGTTGAGCTGAGGTTTTTGTATTTATTATAGAAGGGTCAGTACTAAGCGATTAGTCTGTGAATCATGTTGAGAGGGAAAAAATCTTCAAGTACCAAGAAATGCAGTCTGAGACCAAGAAAATATGGCAGAAAGATACTGTACTGAGTTATTGCCCATCATGTTGGGTGCCACAGGCTTAATTAAGAGGAATTTCCAAGGACACCTTGATAAATTATCAATACATGTTAAATCTTATGAACTCCAGAAGGAGGCTCTATTTGGCCCAATGCAAGTACTGTGCCAAGCATGAGCAGTAAACTTGAGAGACTGAGATCATACTCCACATACCCGGGCTTAAAAGTGAGGTTCATGACTGTCATGGTATGCGCAAAACTCACCCATTCGGAGAAAATTCCCCAAATATGCATGAGAGAGATCTGCATGCACTGCCTCCATTTTACACAAATCTCTCACATTTATTTATTTATTTATTTAATTTTCTTATATACCGCGCTATTTGTCATCAGTGCGGTTTACATTGAAACAATACAACAATTGGTCAGATATAACAGATCTATTACAAGTAACAGGAAAATTAACATGGAAGTAAACAGGGAAATCATTTATATTTCTAGAAAATACATGCATATTCATTGTAAATCCTTCCTAGCGGACCGATGGCAACAGCTACAAATGGGATCCAACCCATCCGAACCGTTCCAGCAATGTCAGGGAGTACCCCAAGGCTCCTCTCTGTCCAAGCTACTCTTTAACATATACATGCAGCCTATATGCGAAATCATCCGCTCATTCGAAATCTCAGCCTGATCTATGCAGATGATGTCCTGCTGTTCGCACCAATCAAAGTCATGAATCCTGATTTTACTGCTCTAGTGGACTGCTTCAATGCACTCATCGACTGGCTTCAAGCCCAGAACCTCCACATAACTTCAAGAAAACGGAGGTCCTGTTCATCACAAAGAACAAAAACTTTTCTCCTCCCACTACTTTGAATGTGAGAGACACAGAGCTCCCAAGCAAACCCGCGATACGCTACCTGGGTGTTACTCTTGACCAACATTTCGACTTCAAAGTGCACATAAACAACACCACCAGGACTATATACAATAAAATCAAGACACTAAGACACCTAAGACCCATGTTGGCTCCCGATGATTTCCGAACAATATTCCAGGCGCTGGTAACACCACATTTCGACTATACGAACATCATTCTACATGGCCTCCACAAGAGCAGCCTCAACCCCTTACAACTTGCGATGAACGCTGCTGCCCGCATTCTCTGTGGATTATCCAGAAGAAACCACATCACTCCCATCCTTAAGGACCTCCATTGGCTACCTATAAACTGCAGGCTCACATACAAGGCACTACTGCTCACCTTCAAAGCCATCAACAAGATATCCCCCTCGTCCCTCACGGTCCTCCTCACCCCCACCCCCAATAACAGGTCGAGAAGGACAGTAGCCATCAACACACTGATTATCCCCATAGAATCTACAAAATGTACGCAAGCAACTAGGAATAGAGCCTTCGCTTTCTATGCCCCAAGGTGTTGGAACAACCTTCCACCAAATATCAGATTGATCAGAGACCTTACACAATTCAGGAAAGCCCTCAAGCATCACCTATTCCTCCTACACTTCTCGCAGCCAAACAATACCCCCCCCCCCCCACCTCTCACACCCCAACCCTCTCAAGCAGCGCCCAACACATCACAAACAACCTAGGCCAAACCTAGCCTCAGACCCATCCATAGGGTATGTACAACAACATCAATCTAAGGTGTATATAACTGATTGGTGATAGCAATACTATGAATACTACCAATACCTAAACTGTAACAATGAACATGTGTTGATATATATACTTTATGGTCTAATGTGTAAATAGTTCACCCAGTTACAACTCCAAGTTACCGCTCCTGTTCAATGTAAGCACAAAGTAGATCCGACTTGCCTTGTACAAGAATTGTTAATTATAAACCACACCGATATTAAAGAGCGCGGTATAGAAAAGATTTTAAATAAATAAATAAATAATTAAATAATTATCCTGAAAATCTGACTGGTTAGGCTATGCTTCCTTCAGGTTGAGACAGGCTTGGGGCCCTTTATGGCGTGAGGCCCAGGGCAATTGTCCTTTTTGCCAACCCCTAATGCCAGTCCTGGTATGTATGCATGATAGGACTTACATGTGTGCTTACTGATTAAAGACTGTCTGAAGCAGACATAGAATTCCCCATTTATAAGCATAAGCTCTTTAAATAGGGACTGAAATATGCAAATAGTACTTATCTATTTGTGACTCTATTACAAAATCCGCCCCTTTATTTGAAAACTTTCAGTGGTGACAAGTGGAAAGTGTTTTCATTACACAACAACTCAAGAGGTCTGCTGTTTTGTTTCTTCTATAGGTTTCCTTAAAATGTTTGTGGCTATGATCTTCTGAGTCAATCTCCAAAGTGAAATTATATCTTTACTTAGAAAATTACTGCAAAGTCCCAGGGTAAAAAGGAGACAGTATGAAACCGAGTGTATACTGGGAAAATTCATATGAATGGATAGAAAGAAATAAAGGACCCTTAGCATGCATTTAGCACTATAACTAATGCATGATAATTGCAAAGTTTATTTGATAATTGTTGAGGGCATGGTCAGCATGTTCCTGGCCCTTACTGCATGGACCTATGGGTAGCATTCACAATTGACACATGTGCATCTAAAACCACCCATTGAGGTATTGCTAGGGGTCCCACACTAATTACCACATTGACAATGCACACGCAGTATGTACCCCTACACTAACTGCAATGTGCTCTCTTTGCTCACTCTTCTCTACTCATTTCTTGCCCCATCATGCCATGGACAGTTAATGCAAGAATTAGTGCTCTATCACTGGCATGCCCACATGATAATAGTTACTGTGAGCCACTCTGACAATCACCATGCAATAAAATGCATATTAACCGCTTAGCAGGCTTTAGTAAAAGGGCCCATAAGTGCTGGAGTCCTGATTTTAGTGCCATGTGAACATGGGGAGAGTGCCAATGTGGTCACTGAACAGGGTAGGCGCTTGCTGAAGCAGGAGGGGATCTGGAGGGAGATAAAGTTAAACACATCTAACGTGACATTTTACTTAACAATTAATGTCCTTTCCTTGAGTCCAGTCCAAACAAATGGGTTGTGTTCCTCTACCAACAGATTGGTGGAGACAACGAACCAATGAAAAGCCCAAATTTCAGTGACATCACTCCTATGCCTCCATTAACCTTAGCCAACTGAGATCTCTTCAGTATTTATCCTAAAGCATATGGGAGAAACACAGCAAGCCTCATACAACCTCACTCATGGGCAACGAGGAGTAATCAACAGTAGAGAACTATGTAGAGGAAAATATAAACAGGAGGCTGTCAGTAAAAGATGAACCCGCGGAGCCAAGTATAAAAACCAAGGGTATCACATCAGAAGGACTGAACAAATACAGTATCAGGGGTGGGCCCTAGAATTGTCTAGTAGGACTCAAGGAAAGGACATTAACTGATAAGTAAAATGTCATTTTCCATATCGTCCTGCTAGACCAGTCCAGATAAATGGGATGTACCAAAGCTTTGACTCCACTGGGCAGGTAGAAGACACAGCGCTTGCAAAACCCTTGTGCTAAAGACCGTGTTCACCCGCACATGGACATCTAAGTGATAATGTTTGACAAAAGTGGAAAGTAATGCCCATGTTGCCATCTGACAAATGTCTTCAGGGGCTACTGAGCTCTGCTCCATCCATGAGGACGCTTGTGTTTGGGTAGAATGAACACGCAAACCCTCTGGAACTGGCCGGTTCTGCAACAGCTATGGCCTCCTTAATCCAGCCCTCCCCCCTCCCCCCCCAAAGTTGACTTAGCTGCACATCACCATTGTGCAGGCCAGCAAAAAGCACAAAAAGATGATCGGACTTATGAATTCATAACCTCCAAGTACCGGAGAAGGACCCTATGGACATCCACAAGGCAAAGATCCTTATCCTTCCTCTGACACTGTTCCTTAGAGAAAGAGGGCACGCAGACCATCTGGTTAACATGAAAGGGAGAAATCACCTTAGGTAAGAAGGAAAGCACACATCTTTGAAAAAGACAGATAAGGATCTCAGCAAGACAGAGTCTGCAGCTCAGAAATCCACCTTGCAGAATAAATTGTGACCAAGAAGACAATCTTGAGCATCAAATCCGTCAAAGTAGCGTGCTTCAACAGCTCAAAGGATGCCACCATCACAGCCCTGAGGACCAGACACAGATCACAGGAAGGGACCACAGATTGGAGGGGAGGACACAGATGCTGAACCCCCTGGAGAAAGCATGAGACATCCGGGTGCAAGGCTAGAAACTTAACAGCCACTGGATCTCAGAAAAGGACCTGAACTTTCAGAGAGCTAAGGGAAAGGCTCTTCTTCAGGCCATCCCATACAAAAGTCAACAGATGTGGCAACTCGGCTGCCTCAGGAACTCACTGCTAAGCGTCACACCATTGCTCAAAGAGGCATCAGACTTGCATATATGCTAGCTTATTAGACGTCCCCCAGGCTGTGAGCAGAGAGACCACAGCTGGAGAATAGCCTTTATGCACTAACCATCTCTTTTCAAGAGTCAAGCCATAAGCGAGAAGGGGACCGGGTCCTCTAGAACTATCAGTCCCTGTTTTGATGGGCCCAAGAAGGAGGCAACCAAAGTGGAGGTGCCTGCCTGAGCCGCATCAGGTCTCCGAACCATACTCTCCTTGGCCTATCCACCACCAGCAGGACAATCCTGCCTGGGTAGCATTCTATACATTGAATCACAAGCCCCACCAGTTGCATGGAGAAAACACATACAAGTGTTGACTTGGCCAAGGCTGGGCCAGGGCGTCATCACCCTTGGACCCCATCTCCATGTGGTGACTGAAGAAGCATCAAACTCTGGCATTGGAGCAGGTCTCCATCAGATCCATTTTGGGGTGACCCCAGCGGCAAAGAATCACCTGAAATGCTTCCTGACTCAACTTCCAATCTCCAGGATCCAGAGAGTGCTGACTAAGGAAGTCTGCTTCCACATTGTCCACCCATCAATATGCTAAACTGACAAGGCTAGGAGGTTCTTCTTTGCCCAAGCAGCCATTTCCAGAGCTATCCCGGCATTCCTCATGCCACCTTGCTGATTGATATAAGCTACCGACATGGCATGATCTGAAAACACTCAAATTGCCCGGCCCTTGACCAGGGGCCAGAAATGCAGAAAAGCAATATGGCAGCCCCCACCTTGAAGTGGTTGCTGGACCACACAGCTTCTCTGTGGTTCCAATGACCTTGGGCCATATGGTCTCGGCAATGGGCTCCCCAGACCAAGAGACTGGCATCCATCATCAGGAGGATCTAGAAGAAATCACCCAACAGTACGCCCATCTTCCGATGACAGGGCTGTTGCCACCACTGCGGATGTACTTCACCATCAATGGGAGCAGGATCCTATACTTGAACTCCTTAGAACTCAGGGACTACCGAGTCAGCAAGGACCACTGGTCACATTTGAACATGCACGCGTGACCGCATGACACCATCTCTATGGTCGCTGCCATCAATCCGAGAAGCTGAAGATAATCCCAGATTCTGGGAGCCTGCTGCACACAGAACAGCACCAGGCAATCCAAAAGTCTTTTGACTTCTCCTCTGGCAGGAAAACTCTGCCCATTCGAGTGTCCAAATGTGCTCCCAGAAACTCCAGGGACTGGAAAGGCAACATCTGGCTCTTTTCTCGATTGATCACCTAGCCGAGGCTTTCCAAGAAAAACACTACTCAAGATGCCACTGAAGACACTTCTGAAAAGAAACGGGATCAGATGAACCAGTAGTCCAGATATGGATGGACAAAGATCCCTTGGTGCCGCAGCCACCACCATCGTGACCTTGGAGAACATCTTCAGGGCAGTGGATAACCTTAAAGGGAGGGTGTCAAACTGATAGTGAGAGCCAAGCATAGCAAAATGCAGATACTTCTGCCTAATCTGCCTGGATTGGGATATGAAAATATGCTTTGGCCAGATCCAGAGAAGCCAAGCATTCCCCTTGGTGCACTGCTTGAATCATGGAGCACAAGTTTTCCATTTGGAAGCACAGGGCATACAAATACTCATTGACCTCCTTGAGGTCCAGAATGGGCTGGAAGAAGCAGCCCTTTTTAGGGGCCATGAAATAGATTATCTGTCCATGCTCCGCTCATCTGCAGGGATGTGCACCACTGCCTTTAGGCACAGCAAATAATCCCAGGTGGTCCACACAGCGGCACTTTTGCCTGCAGACCACCAAGGGGAGATGACGAAGGCATCTGGAATTGGCTCTTTGCATTCCAGGACATAGCTGAACTGAATGCCGTCTAACACCCAGCAATCCTTGGTAACCTGGGTCCATTCCTGAAAAAAAAGGCAAAGCCTACCTTCAAATGTAGGAACTAGGGAATGGGCCGCCAATTGTGGAATCTGGGAGGGTCCTCCTCTAGAGTGGACTGAGTCCCTAGGTCCATGCATTCCACCAAAGGACTGAGAATGAGCCCAAAGCCCAGAAGAAAGATTTTCACAGTCAGTAATGACGAAAGTCCTGAGACCCCAGGGATCCAGCCAGTGTGCCCTTGGTGGATAGGTGGAGGCTGATGAAAGAGAGGCACCAGCCCACATCAATATCCCCCTGAACCTGTCTTCCAGAAAACAGTAAGATTTCATCTCATCCAAGTCCTTTACCAGCTTCTCCAAATCATCTCTGAAAAGAAGCTGCCTCTTAAAAGCCAGTTGGGCTAACTAGGCTTTGGAAGATGAATCCGCTGCCTAGTACTGGAGCCAAATCCAATACCATGACACCATCATCAGGGCACCATCCTTGCCCATGTATCAGGTCATATATGGCATCAGAAAGAAAGACTGTAGCTGACTCCAAAAGAGGGGTAATATCATCTGGTGGAAGAGTCTGAATCCATTGGAACAGGGTTTGAGATGTCAGGCTGGCACATACTTCCACCTTCAGAATAGCAACTACCATGGCAAACTAGCTCTTCAACAAAAATCCACCTTACAGCCCAGAAAATCCTTAAGGCCGATCCGCTTTCCACAGGAATAGTGGTCCGTCTGATAACCGTCATGACCTGTGCATCCACCTTGGGAATACCAAACGACTCAACACACTTCTTCTCTTGGAGAGCATAGATCTTCCTATACACTCTTTTTTTTTTATTTAAAGTTTATAGAATTAAAAAACTTATCAAGAGAAACAACATCTTGAACAGAAAAAGGAGCGGATTACCAGAAAAAAAAAATTCATAACCCCCAATAACATTACAGGAAATTACCCCAAGTGTATCCAATCCACACTAGCCCTCGAAAAAGAGGGATCCTACAATGGGAAAACATATCAAAACTCCAAAATTGTACAGGAAAATACAGGTGTGTTACACAGAGACACTCTACAAACGCTCATAACGGAACAGGCAGAGATTCGACCCCCCTCTCCGAAAGCCAAGCATTGATGAAACACAGCAACTGGGAGGGCTCATAAAATATATAGGAATTAGACTGATATCTAATCAAACACTTGCAAGGAAATTTCAAGAAAAAAAGCCCTCCCAATTGCTGAATCCCTGATCGCAACAGAAGAAAAGTCCGGAAACATGCGTACTTTCAATCCCTTAAACATCATATTACTTTTCTTAAAAAATATTTTCATGAGCCATTCTTTATCAGACAATAACGCTAAAGTAACCAACAAAGTTGACGGTGTAACTTATTCTCCCTGTGAGGACTCTAAAAGCTCAGTAACATTTAAGACATCAACTTTAGACAAACCTTCAATTTCCCCCTGCCCAACCCCTTTCTTCCCAGTAGGCAAATAATACATTTTGACCACCGGAGGATGGGATTCAGGGGGTATATCCAAAATTTCAATCATATATTTCCTAAACATATCCCTTGCAGATGTTAAAGCAACTTTAGGAAAATTAACTAAGCAAATATTTGCCACACGAGCTGCGTTTTCTAACATTTACAACTTAGATAATACAGGTAAATGAACTTTTTTAAGAGTCATCACATCATTTTTCACAGTCCCAAATGTAACCTGATAATCAGCAACCTGAGACTGCAAAGCGTTAATATTTGTCATTGCATCTTTAAGCTCTTCAGTATTGGTAGAAACTTGTAAAGCCAATGATGCCATACGGGGAGATAGTTCCTCACGGAGCTGCATTATATAGCAGCCCAAATCACCTCCAATGTGATAACCTCCGGAGGAGCCAAAGGCCCAGAAGGACCGGATTCCTCAATGGGACCGCTCACCATAGCCCCAGCCATCAGAGAGGAAGGAGCCGACGGGTCAGGAACCAAGCCTTTTCCACCTTCTGCCATTTCCGACACAGCCTCGATTTTGTGATGTTTCTCGTGGAGGAGAACAGAGCTCAAGGCACTTCCCGTACCCAGGCTCTCCTTTCCAACGGAGCCCAACAACTCAATGCTGGCCCCCACGCTTCCCAGAGCACCGCTGCTCTGTTGGGGCACCTTCGAGGCTCGAACCAAGCCGGGAGACTGAAGATCAACACCCGAGGCAGAGGATGAGGTCTCCTCCAAATGCTGCCCAGCTGGACAATTTTCTCCCGCTGGTCTGTCGCAGCAACGGCGAAAAAAAGGAATCAAGTGGACCAACCACCGCTTCAGGTAAGGGCGTCGAAGCTTGAGGGGCTACAAGCTGTTTAGCCCCTTTAGTCTTCCGCTTTCTCCCCATAAAGAAAAACGCCATGACGCTCAACACACCGTTCAAGACGCCATCTTGGATCCCTCTTCCTATACACTCTTAACCCCTTAAGCAGAGAATCGGAGAGCCCCACTCTGACTGGATCAAAACTGGGAAGGAGAAGACTGTAGTGGATTTCCATACTCCTTGAAGGAGCATGTGCACCTTCAGCTCCTGCTCCATGTCAGCAGCATCCATCAAGTTCAAGGCAGATGAGACCCTGGCAGCAACGCAATCAGTTCCTCCTTCTGGAACAGGCAACTCACTTTGTCCTTTTCAAATCTTCTGATGACCAGAGTACTTCTTCATCCACGTCAGAGCCCAGTACTGAGCCATCTGAATCCAAATCATAGTCAAAATCTCAAACAGCTTCCAGCTGTTTTCCCATCTCCAGGGAGCACCCATTGCTGGGGACACTTAGCCAAAGCCAATCAAACAGGGCTTCCACTCTCAGCCTACCCTCCATGAGATTATGCCCAGCGGTACTCAGAAGCCGCAGGGTCTGAATTTCCATGCTAAAGAATTCTGGGGAGGACAATCCTGAGTCCACAAGCTCTCTTCTCGGAAATGACCCCCCAACACCAGGGGACACAGTTGCCGCAGACTCCCTAGAGGATGAGGCGCAACTCACAGCACTGTCACCAAGACCTCTGGCTGGCTGGATATCCTTACCTATAGCACCAATCATCACCTCAGACTGGGCTAACTGTATCTCCCATCCAGGGATGATTCAGAAGCTGCCACGCAAGAGCAGAGTCCAGAATCTGGAGATAAGGCACCACATTTACCACAGGTCAAACTATGTTTTCTGGAAGAGGATGTACAGAGTTAAGGCAAATATCACAACAGCATGTGCTAAGGCCGTGGTGGCCCAAAAGATGCACATTAACTGCACTTTTATTGCAATGCATGTTACAGGCGCTAGGAAAGGAATGCACATTGAAGCCACCTGGGTGGAATGTGTGCTAGCCAAGTGCACAATAGTTAAAAACATTATTAACACTTGCAAAAAATGGTGGAAAATCCCTATATCATGCCAATGGTCACCAGTGGTTCACCCTGAAATGTGTCCAAAGAAGAAGCAATTGGGAGTCCCCAATAAGGATAATGATGATGTCAAGCCTTGGTACTCACCCACTGAGAGCCCAGCAGAGAATCCATGCTGGGCTCAGCTCTACTCCCCTGAAACTGTTTTTACTAGCTTTGCAGTACTATGTTTAAGGTGGCTAGCAGGCGGATCCCTATGAGAGCCTTTTGAAATCTTTGGGAGAGAGCAGGGGAGACAGAGGAGAAGAGAGGGGGCATTAAGGTTGTGTGAGGCTGCTGCACTCTTCCAGATCCTTCTAAATCCTTCCATTTTCTGGCTGCTCAACAGGCTCTTATCATGATAAGTATGTGGAGCTGAACCAATTTTCCCTCCTTATATGGCTACTGAAAAGACTGCAGTCTAGTGGAGCCTCCCACATCATACTCATCTGAGAGAGTCACCCTCAAGGTGTCTTTCATGAGTGTTTAATCAGTCTTTTCCTCTCAATCTTCAGAGTTTCTTCAGAGAGGAGAAAATCTATCTATCATCTGCTTGAGACAAATACTGAAGAGACTTCTGGTGGCTGAGGTAAATGAAGGCATAGGAGTGATGTCATTGAAACCCGGGCTTTCCATTGGTTCTTTGTCTCCACTAATCTGCTGATAGGGGAACATAACCTACTTATTTGGACTGGTCTAGCAGAATGATATGGAATGAGAATTATGCTTGGAACGTGAGATTTCTCTATTTCTGTCAAGACTACAATTAATGACCAAGTTCTATTCATTTTTCAGCGAGTGGTGATTTTTCATTGTCTGATGTTTATTTCCCTTACAGTTTTGTACCCTTTAACTACTATGACTACTTGGCCTTTGTTTCTGCAGTGGAGGAGATTAACAATAGCTCAGAGCTCTTACCTAACATCATGCTGGGTTTCCACCTTTATGAATCTTTTGGCAATCCATTCCTCATGTTTAGGGCAGCTATAAATATATTTTCAGGTATGGACACCTGGATCCCTAATTATAGATGTAAAATATCTGGCACGCTGGCTGCTGTCATTGAAGGCCTTGCACAAGAGGACTCAAGTCAGATGTCCACTGTGTTCAAGATTTATCACTACCCACAGGTAAGAGCATTACAAATGCTGGGGACTATTAACCATATTAATGAAAATATACACAAGACCTCAACACTGTCAGTCCGATAATTCTAGGCTTCAAATATTCATGCTACTATTACGGCTCATTTATGACACATCCCAGGTCTGAAAAAACGTCATTATATTCAAACATTCAAGCATTTGTAGGCATGACCATCGCTAATGTCTCTACAAATAGTAATCATAGCATGATCTCCTTTGATTTAATTAGTGGAGGAGGGATGGTAAGGAAATCCACAGTACTACCTTTTAACTTTCGAAAGGGAGACTATGATAAAATGAGGAAAACAGTTAAGAAAAAACTAAAAGGAGCAGTTGCAAAGGTTAAAGACTTACATAAAGCTTGGGTGTTGTTGAAAAATACTATCTTGGAAGCCCAAGCCAGCTTTATTCCACGCTTTAAGAAAAGTGGAAGGAAGTAAAAAAAAACTGCCAGCATGGTTTAAAGGTGAGGTCAGAGAGACTGTTGTTGCCAAAAAAGCATCTTTCAGGAAATGGAAAAAAGAGCCAAATGACGAAACCTGGAAACACCACAAGCACTGACAAGTCAAATGCAAGGCATTGATAAAGCAAGCAAAGGGAGAATTTGAGAAGAAGCTTGCTGCGGAAGCAAAAACGTGAAATAAAGATTTTTTCAAGTACATTCGTAACAAAAAACCTGTAAGAGAGTCATTTGGTCATAAGAACATAAGATATGGCATACTGGGTCAGACCAAAGTCCATCAAGCCCAGTATCCTGTTTCCAAAAGTGGCCAATCTAGGTCATACGTACCTAGCAGTTTCCCCAAAAGACACAGGTTCCACAATGCTTGTACTGGGTCGAGCATTGATATCCTGGGTCCCTTCTTAATAATGGTTTATGGACTTTTCCTCCAGGAACTTGTCCAAACCTTTTTTAAACCCAGCTACACTAACAGCCTTTACTACATCCTCCAGTAACAAATTCTAGAGTTTGATTACACGTTGAGTGAAAAAATATTTTCTTTTATTAGTCTTAAATAGTTTACCCTGTAGCTTCATTGCATGTCCCCTAGTCTTTCTATATTCTAATAACGTAAACAATTGATCTACGTTTACCCGTTCCACTCCGTTCATTAATTTATAGACTTCTATCATATCTCCCCTCAGCTGTCTCTTTTCCAGGTTAAAGAGCCCTAACCTTTTTAGCCTTTCTTCATAGGAGTATCCTTCCATCCCCTTTACCATTTTGGTGGCTCTTCTCTGAACCTTTTCTAATAATGCTATATCCTTTTTAAGATACGGCGACCAGAATTGCACACAATATTCAAGGTGCAGTCTCACCATGGAACGATATAGAGGCATTATAATATCTTTTGTTAAGGAAGGACAGACTAGATCGGCCATGTGGTCTTTTTCTGTCGTCATATTTCTATGTTTCTATGTTTCATGGAGAAGAGACAAAAGGACAAAACGATGCCTGTAACTGTGGAATCAGGACCTTGACCTGTCCCGTAAGCAATTGAGTGAGGGAGACTCCTGGGAACAGTGAACTCAGCAGCTTAGAAATCCTGTCTAAAAGGAAAATTTCATAGTCACTTTTCCTTGCATTACTGGTGGAATTAGAAAAGGGCAGCTTAAGGGGGGACAAAAAAGATAGCAATTGAAATAGTTTTTTAAGATGACTTTTAGAATCAACTTATCATGGAAACATAGAAAATGATGGCAAATAAAAATCATAACAAACCTCTCTAGTCTGCCCATCCATAAGAGCTATTTAGTTCTACATTTCCTTCCTTTCCCTCAGAGAACCTCTGTACTTGTCCCATACTTTCTTGAATTCAGATACAGATACTAAAATAGAACCTTTTGGTTTTTATAATAAGAACATAAGATATGCCATACTGGGTCAGACCAAGTCCATCAAGCCCAGTATCCTGTTTCCAACAGTGGCCAATCTAGGTCATTCGTACCTAGCAGTTTCCCCAAAAGACACAGGTTCTGCAATGCTTGTACTAGGTCAAGCATTGATATCCTGGGTCCCTTCTTAATAATGGTTTATGGACCTTTCCTCCAGGAACTTGTCCAAACCTTTTTTAAACCCAGCTACACTAACAGCCTTTACTACATCCTCCGGTAACAAATTCCAGAGTTTGATTACACGTTGAGTGAAAAAATATTTTCTTTTATTAGTCTTAAATAGTTTACCCTGTAGCTTCATTGCATGTCCCCTAGTCTTCCTATATTCTGATAACGTAAACAGTCGATCTACGTTTACCCGTCCAACTCCGTTCATTAATTTATACACTTCTATCATATCTCCCCTCAGCCGTCTCTTTTCCAGGTTAAAGAGCCCTAACCTTTTTAGCCTTTCTTCATAGGAGTATCCTTCCATCCCCTTTACCATTTTGGTGGCTCTTCTCTGTACCTTTTCTAATAACGCTATATCCTTTTTAAGATACGGCGACCAGAATTGCACACAATATTCAAGGTGCGGTCTCACCATGGAACGGTATAGAGGCATTATAATATCGTTTGTTTTATTTTCCATTCCTTTCCTTATGATACCTAGCATTCTATTTGCTCTCTTGGCTGCCGCTGCATACTGGGCCGAGGGTTTTAACATGTTATCCACAATGACGCCTAAATCTTTTTCCTGGGTGGTGGTTCCTAATGTGGAACCTTGCATTGTGTAACCATAGTTTGGGTTGTTCTTCCCTAGGTGCATAACTTTGCACTTGTCCACTTCTTCTTATCAAGGGCTCTACATTCTTCCCACAAATCTAATGTGGAGGGTGAAGGATTCTTATGCTCAACAAAGCTGCCTTTTCAAGAACAAAAGACCCAGATTGGTTATGGTTATGTTTATGGTTTATTGTGCTTGATAAACCACCCTTCAAGGTCTCTCATCAGAGCGATGTACAGCAAAGTCTAAAAATACAATAAAAACAAAAGTCAGAAAAGGAGCGCCATTAAGAACAGGAAAGGACTGTAACACCATGGAAACAAGAAACATAAAGGACAAAAGATGAATGACAAATCAAAATAACAACATTAATTAATAACTAATCAATTAAACTATAATGTACAGTGATTACAGCCAGTTTAAAATCATAATACACAACCAAAGTTTAAACAGATAAATCATAAGCCATATTAAACAAATGAGTTTTCAACAGTGATCTAAAGGATGAAAGTGATGGAGCTAACCAGATATCAGAGGGAAAGGAGTTCCAAATGGCAGGGGCAATTAAATCAAGCATTACATTTATTCTGTGAATCAGTTCTTTCTTGGAGATGAGCTGTTCTGCTAAGAAAAGAGGATTATATATTATCCCAAATCCAAAACTGTTTGTCTAAATAAAGTCTAGAAAAGTCAGATGGAAATTCAGGAAATGAATCAAGAAGACTCTCAGACTCCAAAGAATGGTGTTTCCTAATCACACTGGAAATCAGTCTTGTATATTGACTTGTCAAAGTGAAGGTCAACAGCATATGATCCATCCAGGGCAATGGAATACAAGAAAGGACTATTTGCTGGAACCAAGTTTAGATCAGTAACATAATCCGGATTTAGCACATGGCCAGCCTGATAAGTAACTGAGTATACTAACTGGAATGTTCCAAGTTCTCCATAATGAGAAGGAATTCTCTAGAGGTGGTGTCTATGAGGTTTACCACATGAACACTGACATCCCTAAACACCAATAGCTGATGAAGGGCCACTAAAACGTTGGCTACTAATGATGCATAATCCTAAAAAAGTTGCTGTAGGGGGGTGGGGATGAAAAACTAGCAAACCAAAAAGAGAAAAAGACCTTGATAACAAGATGAAAAGCACATCAGAGGGAGCATAAATAGTGATGAATAACCTTAAGTGAAGCTGCATAATGGCAACACCACCCCCTCGCTTCCATTGTCTATCCCAGTGGAGAAATCAAAAACCCAATGGACAGGTTTCCTGCAAATAAGCAGCATCGTCTGAACATAACCACGAAGCTGGAGAGTTTATTGAAAGCCAAGGTCAGCAAGTACTGATGGCTTTTTACATAACGAGCATGTGTTAAGTAATCCTACCTTTAGATCTCTTATGTCTTGAGAGTAAGAACCAAACTAAATTTTCATATTACCAATAACTAAAAAAACATATTCAAATGGACAGTTCTGTTAAAGAATCCATCTTTCCATGCCTGATTATTTCAGTTTGCCTTCAACCACCAGCATTTCAAATTACAAAAAGCCACATAAACTACATAATCTATAGGGCCATTCCAAATTAACAATCAACCCCCCCCCCCTCACACACAGTCCTCAAACCAGCACCAAATGGAGTATACTACGAGGTGGGGGGGGGGGGGGTTGGTAAGTGTTTGGTTTGTAAAGAAAACAAAAAGCTGTTTTGTGACATTCTGGCTTCAAACCTACAGAAAAAACAATACATGAGTTACAATCATGAGATTTTGGCCAGTCACATTCAAAAGAATGACGTTCAATATGATGCACTTATTTTAAATTAAAAACTAAGGGAGGGAGGGAAAACCAAAGACTTATCAGCCCCCCTCATATTAAAAATAGAAATGAAATTGGATGTATCCGACTTTGTTAATGGTTGTATGAACATGCAAAAAAGCCAAAGTTAATCAAAGTTAAAAAGATCAACCACACAAACGAGGAAAGAAAGTGCTAACAGCTGTCAAAGGTAGCTTCCTCTGTCAACAGGAAGCTTGCATTGGGACGGAAGCAGGAACAGCGATGCAGTGCTTACCATAAATTAGCACTGCATCTCTGTTTAGAGGTAGATACCACTGCAGGTCCCGAAGAGGGGCGGCACTGGTAGCAATGGACACCCTCCTACTATTGACATTCTAAGTGACTGCCTAGTCACCTAATGTATTGCTGGCCCTGAGTATAAATATGTTTTAAATATGTAATGTGCTTTATGGTTTAATCTCAAAATGACAAAGATGATGACTGATTTAATTATCTTTTAAACAGATCAGTTATAGCTCACAGAATCTTTTTATGAGTGACACTGTTAAGTTTCCTTATTTCTACCGGACTGTCCCCAGTGAGCTGCACCTTTGTGTTGGGATTGTCAAGTTACTGAAGCATTTTGACTGGAAATGGGTCGGTATCATTGTGTCTGATGATGACAGTAATCTGAGGGCTGTCCAGATCTTGAGAGAAGGGCTTGAGCAGAACGGCGGTTGCATTGCATTTACAGAAATCTTCAGTCACACTCAGAGCAATTCCTTGCCACCAGAAAGGATACATAAAATCAATGAGACCATCCATAAGTCATTAATTAATGTGATCATTGTCTACTGTAATGTAGAGGACACATGGAATCTTCTCTACCACGTAAATTTTCTGCAGGTTTCTGGCAAGGTCTGGATCACTAAAACCTATTTGGATTTGCCATCAACCTTTCCAGAAGGACGCAGCATGAAGAACAGTACCTTGTCATTTTCAATTGTAAAGAAGAATTTGGCAAACTTTTTAAAATTTATCCAGAAGGTGAACCTTGCCCGGCTTCCAAACGATGATTATACTCGGCAGTGGTGGACTGGCCTTTGTGCCAGTGAGTGCCCAGAAAATGTCAAAAGATCCTGCAATGTCACATCTCATTTTTGGAATTCTTGTGACACTAAATATTTTGGGAACAGCTATAGTGTGTACAATGCTGTGTATGTTGTGGCACATGCACTGCATGACATGATCATTTCTGGCTCTGGAAAAACCACCAAGTGGAGTGAAGAAATGAAGAGACTGGATTATTTGCCATGCAAGGTAACGTTATTTGCTGGGGGAAAGCTAGATTCAGAAGAAATGGAAAGGTAGACAGAGCCAAATTGTGAGAGACTCCAAGGAAGAAGAGGGAGGGTGTCCTGGAGACTATATGATGCCATAGAGACTGAGCCCACATGGTCAATGAGTATTGCAACAAATTTAGAGGTTGAAGGGATAATTGGAGTGAAGGGATGGTCGGCTCAGGTCTGCTTTATATGTTTGCCTTATGACTGCACTCTTGCCTGTTTGAAATATACACAGCAACATATGAATGGCACAAGAAGATACAAAGCACTGGGCTACAAGAAAAGAGTGCATGTGGCCTACTACTGTTATAAAGCCTAAAAAAGCCATACTTTGGACAGAAGTGTCCAAGGATATAAGCCTAGGCCCAGACAAACAGGCCAAGCCAGGAATTCAACAAATACTCTTGCCCTGAAGGTTTCAATTAGTGCCAGGAGATGAAAAAACACAGGAAGAGGCAGAGGGCTATGATCGATTGCATAGATAAGCAAACCTTGATAAGCAGATCCAGCTACATAAACATGGGAGGTCCTGGGAAAGAGCTTTGCAGGAAGCCTGCAAATGACCTAAGAATTTATGGAAAAATACTGGAATTTGCCACAGAGAGGTATATAAGAGAAAAACTGTTTGAGCACTCCTGGGCAGTGTTTTCTCCCCTTGCAGAGAGAATGCTGCCTGCCATCTCTCAGACAGACACTTGCTATCTGCATCTACGATTGTTCTGCTATGCCAAATAAAAGTTTTTGTAGCCAAGCAACTGTTGTCTGAGCTATTCACTGGTAATTGTAATATTTGGGGAGACTTTGTAGGTGGACCCTGCCTACAAGGTCTTACAAGTGAGAATAGCTGATGCTGTGAAGTGGATGAGAAATTGACATTGCCCTGTACTGCTGTCAGGATTAAGGAAGCTAAGGTACTTCTTTAGGTGGACAGGGAGGAGAAAAAAGTAATGGCAAACCGTGAAATAGGGAAGATAAAGAATGTGATTTTTGAGAAGAATGAGCCGCACACTCTCAAGTAGGGATGTGAGACTTCCACTAGGGTCAGAAATGCTATTTTGTATCTAGAATGGCAACGAGGCAGCATCAGAGGAACACACAAAGCAAGAGGTATAGTGGTCACTGCGCTTTATTAATAAAGAAACGAGGCAGCATCATCCATGGATCACTCCTTCCCCATCACTATATGAATGGGAAATCCCATGGTGTTTGGGATCCTCTTGAAAGGGGCATGAGAGTATGGGAGTATGGTCATTGAGGGGGGGGGAGACAATGCTATTGGAGAAATGAAAGGGGTTAATGTGGGGATTGAGGGTGATGGTGATGCCTGTCGAGAGGGGAAAGAGGGGTTTGATATGTTTTTAGTTGGATCAGGTATTTTGTTAAACAGTGTCCATGTTAACTTAATGCTTCCTCTTGAGGAGGTGTTGTTCACCCACTCTATCTGTAGTGACGGTAGTGCATGGCATAAGCATAGGAATGGGGTTGGCCATACGGGCCCTGGCCATACCCAGATGTTTCCTGTCAGCCACAGCCTGCATGGAGGCCATGATTGTAACCTTCTCCTCCTATTCTGCCCACAGGCATTCCATCTCCCATGGGCAGAAGTGAGCAGCCACAATCATGGCAATAACTCCTTCTATCTGCCCGCAGGAGATCAGATCCTCGTGGGCAGAACAGGAGGAGAAGGCTGTGATCATGGTCTCAATACAGGTTATCTGACTGTAGGATCCCATCTCCCATGGGCAGAAGAGAAGGGAATGGTTACAATCACAGCAAAGACTCTGCCCACAGGGATGCAATTTCCTGCAGGGAGACAGAAGGATTCTTCTTTTCTGCCCTCAGGAGATGGGATCCCAGTGGGCAGAACAGGAGGAGGATGCCATGGAGTTAGGATGGAGCTTGGGGCAGAGTCAGGTGGAGCTTAGAGAGAAACATGGCCCTGTCCAATCAGAGGTGTTTTGCTGTCCCTGATGCATGGTATCATCACTCACTAAGAGCAAGCAGTAGCCATGACCAATCTCCACCCATAACCTACCCAGTTCCTGCTCCACTACGCAGCAAACAGCACAGGATTCATAGTATGCTGTCCGTTTTGAGTGAATAGTAGTTGTTACCATGAGCCCATGCTAGACGGCATGCATTAAATTCCATGATAAAGGCAGATCGCCAACACCAACACCATGGCTATATGCTCATACCTAACAATCGGGTGCCTCCAAAGTCTTATAGTTAAAAAACAAACACAACAAAGCACACATCACAGAAGCTAAAAATTATGCCACATCAAGCTCCATTGCAAACTGAAAGCAAGTTACAAATCACACACACCAAGCAAGTATGTCAGTGATTGGGCCCCAAAAAAAGGAGACTCATAAATATCACTTAAAAGAAACACTGTATAGCACTATGGGGGAACCTAGCCATGCCATGGTCACTGCTCAGTCAGGGTGAGAGTGACCTCCCAGTATGACATACTGTGGCCACCCTGTCCGTGCAGGTTGTGGTCGGGCACTACAATGTCCCAGCCATTGCCCTATGCCCTGTGCAGATGCATCCTGCCCAGACCACCGTGTCCGGGTCATACCCACAAGACCTTGCTCCTCATTATGCACATTGGCAGGCTAACACTGGAAACATGGCAAGCATTGGGGGCTCAGTAAGGTGTAGGCAGCCACAAAACACTGGATAGACATACACACACTCCCACATCTATTTCAGCATTGTGCAAATATAGCGGTGGTTGGCAGCCCAGGCCGCCACACCAGTCCTGGGCACAATGCAGGCATTGCTAAGGTATGCAGGTGCTAGTATTGGTAGCTGCTACTCCGTGCAGGGCCCAACAGCCTGACTTTCCATGAGGCTTTGGATAGTGGAACCTGTGGGTGTTTGTGCCCCTGTTGGCTGATACTCTAGGGCAGTGGTTCCTACCTCCAGTACCGGAGGGCCAAACACCATTCAGGTTTTCAGGCTGTCCCTAATGAATATGCATGAGATATATTTGCATTCAATGGGGCACTGTATATCAATGCATCTCATGCATATTTATTAGGGACAGCATGAACTCCTGAATGGTGTTTGGCCCTTCAGGACTGCAGTTGGGAACCTCTTCTCTAGGGACTGCACATATTTATGGTGTATGTGTGCTGTATTTATTTATTTATTTATTTATTTAACATTTCTTCTATACCGCGCTATTAAAATCAGTGCGGTGTACAATGAACACAACATACTGCAATGCATACAAGCAACATTGAGTTTACATAGAACAAGGGATGATAAATGCATGGGATAACCGGGGAAACTATGTACAGTTGACTTATTATATATATATATTTAAACTATATACAATATTCTAAACTCGATTGGATAATGTGGGTGAGACATTTGGGTAAAGTGGTAATTGGTCTATTGTAGGGTAAAATATAGGGACATGGTCTGTGGGAGCCACAGCTGGGACTAGAACATGTGACCTTCTGCCCCTGAACACACTAGCTGTATGTACTACACCAAACTGTTGCCACAGGGGCAGGTTGTTCCCTGGGGATACCATTACTGTTCATCAGATAGCCCTTGTCTGTTGCACTGCACGCCCTCCACCTGAACAGGGCTTGGCCTTGGTGTGCTGTGGGCAGGTGCCACTGCCCCCTCCACCACCAGCACCCCTCCGCCACCATGCTGACATGCCCTTATGCCGGTGGTGCTGGTGGTGAGCAGTCCCAGGCCATCCAGTGTGCCGGTAGGCGGCTGCCTATGGTGTGGGATCTGGGGTACGGGTGCCTACATAGAGATCCATGCTTCCCCCCGGCACCGCCTGTCCATGTTATGTGCCCTTTTTGGTACCTGCTGGGTACTGTCCCCTGGGACACTGTGGGACACACACTCGTGGGTATGTTTGACCTTAGTCAGTTGCTGTCTTCCTGATTTTCAGTTTCTGCGTTCCTATGTACCACCTAGGCATCTGCCTAGTCCACCCTGTGCCCCAGCTGCCCCACTGCATGTCCCGCCTTCAGCCCCCTATACCCCATTTGCAGCCTCACCATAGTGCCCTTTTGTACTTGGGCACTATGCTGTTGCTGCACATGTATCACTACTATCACTTGTCTTGGTTTCCCTGCCTTTGCTGTACATTGCTGACTGAAATGGTTTCTCTCTCCTGCAAATGTGCCTCTAACGGGAGGTTTTCACTGGCCTTCATTTCACAGCGTTAGTGTGCCTGTAGCCTCTCTCTGCCCATTGACCCCTTATCTCCGCCCTCTGGAGAGACTTACTCCATCCTCTGTGCGCCTTAACGCTGCCGGAGACGTTATCGCGTGATAAGTAACATTATCGCATGGTCATTTAACATTATCACGTGATAACGTTACTTGTCGCGCAGTAACGTTGCCTCTGCAATGTTAGTGCTGTTTAGTGAACATACCCCTAAGTTTTAGCCATTAACATGCTGTAATTGCAAAATTTTAAAATAAGATAACTACAGGACCACATAGATTTCAATGCCTCACTAGATACCCACCAGCATGGCTTTAAACCACAGCACAATGTGGAAACTCTGCTCACCTCCCTCTTCAGCAATCTACTAAAAGGCATAGACAACATAAAGAACAGATTCCTTTTAGTGTTCATGGACATCTCAGCAGCTTTTGACACAGTGTCTCACACCATAATGCTACAGCGCCTTCAGCAGATCGGATTAACAAAGAACACCTTAAAATGGTGTACCTCCTACTTGGATGACCAGATGCAGCGAATCAAATGTGTGCAAAAGAAATCCCTGAAGTTCCCTATCACACAAGGAATACCACAAGGTTCAGCACTCTCATCTATACTCTTTAACATTTACATTCAATCCATATGCAACATCATCAAACGCCACAAGCTACATTACCACCTTTATGCTGACGATATCATGATATATGTGCCAAACAACCTACAATCACCTGACATGTCAGCAATGACAAGATGCCTCAAAGACATGAACACCTGGCTCACCTGCTGGTCAACTTTGATAAAACTGAGGCTATGTTCATCACTAGATTCTCCGCTTTAAATCTTCCCCAAACACTCAGCATTCTAAACAAAACTATACCATTCAAGGATGAAGTGAAGTGCCTGGGCATCACCCTGGACAGAGCTCTCAACCTAAAATCTCACATTACTAAAATGGCGGCAAAAGCCTACCACCGACTGAGAATCATCATAAGACTCAAACCAATCCTTAATCTAGACCACTTCCGAACAGTTTGCCAAGCAATCATCACCCCACTGCTAGACTATGGGAACTCACTATACCAAGGCCTCCCCAAGCAGACCATTCACCCACTTCAAATGGTACAGAACACTGCAGCACGAATCATCACGGGCACCGCAAGATCTAAACACATCACCCCCGTCTTACAACAGCTACACTGGCTACCAATAATTGCAAGGACAAAATTCAAAACAATCCTGAACAGCTTCAAAATCACCACTGCTCAGCAAACGCTCTCCAGGAAATAATAACCAGGGATGTCAACAACAGACTAAGGGGTATGTTTACTAAACCGTCTTAACGTCGCAGCGGTGGTATTATCGCGCGATAAGTGATGTTATCGCACGATAATGTAATGTTATCGCGCGCTAACGTCACTTAACGCGCGATAACGTGGCTGCGGCGTTAAGGCACCCTAACGCTGTGAAATCCGGCTCTGAAGGGTGGAGTAAGACTTCCCAGAGGGCAGAGAGAAGGGGTCAATGGGCAGAGAGTGGGAGGGGAGAGGCTCCAGGCACACTAACGCTGTGAAATCCGGCTCTGAACACTAACACCAGTGAAACCCTCGCATTAAGGCACATTTGCAGGAAAGAGAAACCATTTCAGTCAGCAATGTGCAGCAAAGGCAGGGAACCCAGAAAAGTGATAGTTGTGATACATGTCCAGGGAACAAAGAGGCAAATAAACGTATAAAAGGACCAGAACCACATCTAAAATCCCAATAACCAAGCTGGCCAATAGTGATATTAATGATAAACATAAATCAACACTACTGACAAAGCGAATAAATTAAGATATCATGTTTGGAAGGGTCTATGCTCTGTCCACCTACAAAGTGAATGATCCCACATTGAAATAGTGCTGATCAGGGTTTCTGTCGCAGGTTTGTTATGGCATGCACATGTGCAGCTACAGCAGAGTGGGAACGTAGGCAAGGGAAACGGTACTGATGCTGTAAATGGAATACAGGGGGCTGCAGGCGGCACATGCCGTGGTCCAGCTGGGGCACAGTGCGGGCTAGGCAGATGCCTAGGTGGCACATAGGAATGCCGAAACTGTAAAGCATCAAGACAGCAACTGACGAGAGTCCAACATGGGCACGAGTGTGTGTCCAACAGTGTCACAGGGGAGATTACCCAGCAGGTACCCCCAAGGGCACATAACATTAGCAGGCGGTGCGTGGGGGGGGGGGAAGTGCGCATGTCCATGTAGGTATCCCTACCCGAGAACCCACACCATAGGCAGCTGCCTACCAGCATACTGGATGGCCTGGGATTGCGCACCACCAGCACCACCGGTATAATGGCATGGCAGCATGGTGGCGGAGGGGTGTTGGTGGCGGAGGGGGCAGTGGCATCTGCCCACAGCAGACCATGGCCTAGCCCTGTTTAGGTGGGTGCCATGCAATGCAACAGACAGGGTCTGTCTGACGAACAGTCATGGTATCCCCAAAGAATGAACTGTCCATGTGGTGCAGTACACACAGCCAGGGTGTTCAGGAGCAGAAGGTCATGCGTTCAAGTCCAAGCTGTGGCTCCTACCAACCCTTTTCCCATATTTTACCCAGTACTAAACCGTGGTAATAAAGATGGAACCTTTATTGCAGATAAAATAAACATGCCTGAAACGCCTATATTTTACCCTACAGAGCACAGACACCATAAACATGTGCAATCCCTAGAGCAGAGTTTCCCAACTGCAGTCCTGGAGGGCCAAACACCATTCAGGTTTCATGCTGTCCCTAATAAATATGCCTGTGCTGCATTAGTATGCGCCGCCCCCATTGTATGCAAATGTATCTCATGCATATTCATTAGGGACAGCTTGAAAACCTGAACAGTGTTTGGCCCACCTGGACCGGAGTTGGGAACCTCTGCCCTAGAGCAGCGGCCAACAGGGGCATAAACACCCACACCACAGGTTCCACTATCCAAAGCCTCATGGAGAGTCAGGCTGTTGGGCCCTGCGCGCAGCAGCATCTCCCAATACTAGCACTTGCATAACTTAGCAATGCCGCCCTAAACTTGGGAATACGTTACACATGTATCAAAAGGTTGCTATGATTAATGGCAGATAGCAAGTCCTAAGTTAAGCACAATTTGCTGATAGAGCTGCATCATAGCAACCTTTCTGATATCTGTGGAGTGTGTTTCAGTTTTAGTTTCTGACAGTGTTTACCACCCCGGAGAGTGACCCCAGCAGTATTCCGTACCATAGCCATGCCTGCACCATGCCCAGGACTGGTGTGGTGGCCAGGGCTGCCAAAAGCCTCTATATTTGCACAATGCTGGCATAGGTGTGGAAGTGTGTGTCTGTCTATCCAGTGTGTTGTGGCTGCCTTCACTTTACTGAGCCCACACTGCTTGCACTGTTTCCAGTGTTAGCCTGCCAATGTGCATAATGGGAGCAAGTCACTGTGGGTATGGCCTGGACAGGGTGGCCTGGACAGGATGCATCTGCACAGGGCATAGGGCAATGGCTGGGACATTGTAGTGCCCGGCCACCACCTGCACGGACAGGGTGGCCACAGCATGTCCTGCTGGGAGGTCACTCTCACCCTGACTGAGCAGTGACCACGGCATGGCTAGGTTCCCCCATAGTGCAACATAGTATTTCTCTCAAGTGATGTTTATGGGTTTTCTTTTCTAGGGCCCAATTACTGACTTATCTGCTTGGTGTGTGTGCATGCACTATGGACTAGCTAGCAGACTGTCTGCAGTTAGTATGTGTATGGCTGGAGACTCACTGTGCTTGCTGCTGGAGAATGTCAGATAGTGGTGGGCAGCAGCTGAGCACTTCCAGGCCTACTGTCTGTCTGCCATTGCCTTATAGATGTGTACAGATCTGCATTGACTGCCCTGTAGGGTGCCTGTTCCCCAGCAGGAATGGGGTCGATGGCCCCCTCTACTGCCACCATTGCAGGGATGTAGAATGTGGATCTGTTGGTGGGAGGTCCTGTCCCCCATCCTGAGCCCCAGAGGGCGGGTTGGGTGGTGCTACATAATCTGCCTATGGGTCCAAACACCCCCTTCACTTAAATCATGTGACCATGGCACCCACACAGGGTATGCACTATTCTGGGTGCATCATAGTCCACAAGGGCTAGACATGTGACTGGGAAATACAGATGGACACAGGTGTATCCTAGGTGTGTCTGCAAAGACTACCTATCACACACTGGCACTTATGGCAACCTGTAGCATAGCCTATCTCAGCTAACCCAGGTGCTGCGGACCTGGTGCTAGGCGCCCCACCTCGCCCTCAGGGCAGTGTGACGGTCTGTAGCTACTCTGTGCCAGTAACACACAAGGTCAGTTCCCCCTACCAGGCCGAGGTGCTGTGGGGGTGCATACCCCATCTTGTGATCATCTTTAGACTGCTGATCTGCATGTGCAGTGCATCATGGGTGCGGGTGGGTTAACCCTATCCTGGTAACCACAGCAGAAAGTTTGTGTGGTTACCTGCAGTCCTTCTGTAGCCAGCCAGGGGTTTTCTAGTAGCTATAGAGATGTAGCCCACTGGTTATTTCACTGACTGTGGAGGCAGAGGTCATAGGTTTGATCCCCCAGTGGTGTTATTTGATAGGGCTGTCTGAGGCATTTCCTTTTTTAATTTAAATTAGTGCTGCCAGCAAAAACACCCTCACAGTGCTGTAACCTTAAGGTGCCCTATAAAGCACCTTATAAGGCGCCCTATAGGGAACATTATAAGATGCCTTGGCGGACAGTGCACTTTATAATGTGCCCTCTGGAGTGCCTTATAGGGCGCCTTATGTGGCACCTTAGGTTACGGCACTGTGAGGGTGTGTTTGCTGGCAGCACTAATTTAAATTAAAAAAGAAAATGCCTCAGACAGCACTGATTTAAAGTAAAGGGTAATGCCTCAGACAGCCTTACTCATTAAGCCCACAGGGGGGTTGAACACATGACCCCTGTTTCATCAGTCAATGTATTAACCATTGTGCTACACCTCTGCTGCTGTGCTTTTAGGTCAGCGCGCCTAATTAAGGATAATTTATTTATTTATTTATTTATCTGTATTTATTTATCTGTATTTATATCCCGCTTTTCACCGGGTCAAAGCGGTCAATTGGGGGATACATTTAACATGAGGGGATATGAGACACATACACTAATACTTACAGGGAACATGGGCAATGGAGGGTTAAGTGGCTTGCCCAAGACCACAAGGAGTGCCTACAGGACTAGAAATCCCAGTCCCTCCGGCCTGAGATTACTGTCCCCAGTTGGGACTTGAACCCCCGGCCCGAAGTACCTTGTCCTAACCACTAGACCACTCCTCCCTTTGCGCGTTAAAGTGCCACGGCTCCCTCTATCACACGATAACGGACTTTATCACGCGATAACCTGAAATGCTACCTTAAGATCGGAACGCCCACTACCTTATATGGCATTCGTCACAGTAAGACTGCAACTACGCCTGTAACATTAAGACGGTTTAGTAAACATACCCCTTAGAAGAACCAACAATGGCAACAGGATCGCCACATCCGCAGGCTATCACAAGATTAAACAGACATCTAAGAGAGCTCCCTCGCTACTGGCGCCTGCACTATGGAACTCGCTCCCTATGGACTTAAGAACCCTAAACAACACCAAAGACTTCCACAAGGCACTCAAGACTCTTCTCTTTACTGAGGCCTATGAGCAGCCACTTTAAGGACCCACCACAAGATACCACCCAATTGACCCAACAGCTCCCTACACCACCTGGCACTACTACCCACTCCCATTTTGACCTACAAACACAGTTTTTACGTATGTGGGTCGTTTCCCCTCCTGTTTAATGTATCCCTCCAATTGTGTTGTGAC